>OY720429.1:106814457-107165286 GCA_963082735.1 Pocota personata
AATAATTAATAATTAATAATTAATAATTAATAATTAATAATTAATAATTAATAATTAATAATTAATAATTAATAATTAATAATTAATAATTAATAATTAATAATTAATAATTAATAATTAATAATTAATAATTAATAATTAATAATTAATAATTAATAATTAATAATTAATAATTAATAATTAATAATTAATAATTAATAATTAATAATTAATAATTAATAATTAATAATTAATAATTAATAATTAATAATTAATAATTAATAATTAATAATTAATAATTAATAATTAATAATTAATAATTAATAATTAATAATTAATAATTAATAATTAATAATTAATAATTAATAATTAATAATAATTAATAATTAATAATTAATAATTAATAATTAATAATTAATAATTAATAATTAATAATTAATAATTAATAATTAATAATTAATAATTAATAATTAATAATTAATAATTAATAATTAATAATTAATAATTAATAATTAATAATTAATAATTAATAATTAATAATTAATAATTAATAATTAATAATTAATAATTAATAATTAATAATTAATAATTAATAATTAATAATTAATAATTAATAATTAATAATAATTAATAATTAATAATTAATAATTAATAATTAATAATTAATAATTAATAATTAATAATTAATAATTAATAATTAATAATTAATAATTAATAATTAATAATTAATAATTAATAATTAATAATTAATAATTAATAATTAATAATTAATAATTAATAATTAATAATTAATAATTAATAATTAATAATTAATAATTAATAATTAATAATTAATAATTAATAATTAATAATTAATAATTAATAATTAATAATTAATAATTAATAATTAATAATTAATAATTAATAATTAATAATTAATAATTAATAATTAATAATTAATAATTAATAATTAATAATTAATAATTAATAATTAATAATTAATAATTAATAATTAATAATTAATAATTAATAATTAATAATTAATAATTAATAATTAATAATTAATAATTAATAATTAATAATTAATAATTAATAATTAATAATTAATAATTAATAATTAATAATTAATAATTAATAATTAATAATTAATAATTAATAATTAATAATTAATAATTAATAATTAATAATTAATAATTAATAATTAATAATTAATAATTAATAATTAATAATTAATAATTAATAATTAATAATTAATAATTAATAATTAATAATTAATAATTAATAATTAATAATTAATAATTAATAATTAATAATTAATAATTAATAATTAATAATTAATAATTAATAATTAATAATTAATAATTAATAATTAATAATTAATAATTAATAATTAATAATTAATAATTAATAATTAATAATTAATAATTAATAATTAATAATTAATAATTAATAATTAATAATTAATAATTAATAATTAATAATTAATAATTAATAATTAATAATTAATAATTAATAATTAATAATTAATAATTAATAATTAATAATTAATAATTAATAATTAATAATTAATAATTAATAATTAATAATTAATAATTAATAATTAATAATTAATAATTAATAATTAATAATTAATAATTAATAATTAATAATTAATAATTAATAATTAATAATTAATAATTAATAATTAATAATTAATAATTAATAATTAATAATTAATAATTAATAATTAATAATTAATAATTAATAATTAATAATTAATAATTAATAATTAATAATTAATAATTAATAATTAATAATTAATAATTAATAATTAATAATTAATAATTAATAATTAATAATTAATAATTAATAATTAATAATTAATAATTAATAATTAATAATTAATAATTAATAATTAATAATTAATAATTAATAATTAATAATTAATAATTAATAATTAATAATTAATAATTAATAATTAATAATTAATAATTAATAATTAATAATTAATAATTAATAATTAATAATTAATAATTAATAATTAATAATTAATAATTAATAATTAATAATTAATAATTAATAATTAATAATTAATAATTAATAATTAATAATTAATAATTAATAATTAATAATTAATAATTAATAATTAATAATTAATAATTAATAATTAATAATTAATAATTAATAATTAATAATTAATAATTAATAATTAATAATTAATAATTAATAATTAATAATTAATAATTAATAATTAATAATTAATAATTAATAATTAATAATTAATAATTAATAATTAATAATTAATAATTAATAATTAATAATTAATAATTAATAATTAATAATTAATAATTAATAATTAATAATTAATAATTAATAATTAATAATTAATAATTAATAATTAATAATTAATAATTAATAATTAATAATTAATAATTAATAATTAATAATTAATAATTAATAATTAATAATTAATAATTAATAATTAATAATTAATAATTAATAATTAATAATTAATAATTAATAATTAATAATTAATAATTAATAATTAATAATTAATAATTAATAATTAATAATTAATAATTAATAATTAATAATTAATAATTAATAATTAATAATTAATAATTAATAATTAATAATTAATAATTAATAATTAATAATTAATAATTAATAATTAATAATTAATAATTAATAATTAATAATTAATAATTAATAATTAATAATTAATAATTAATAATTAATAATTAATAATTAATAATTAATAATTAATAATTAATAATTAATAATTAATAATTAATAATTAATAATTAATAATTAATAATTAATAATTAATAATTAATAATTAATAATTAATAATTAATAATTAATAATTAATAATTAATAATTAATAATTAATAATTAATAATTAATAATTAATAATTAATAATTAATAATTAATAATTAATAATTAATAATTAATAATTAATAATTAATAATTAATAATTAATAATTAATAATTAATAATTAATAATTAATAATTAATAATTAATAATTAATAATTAATAATTAATAATTAATAATTAATAATTAATAATTAATAATTAATAATTAATAATTAATAATTAATAATTAATAATTAATAATTAATAATTAATAATTAATAATTAATAATTAATAATTAATAATTAATAATTAATAATTAATAATTAATAATTAATAATTAATAATTAATAATTAATAATTAATAATTAATAATTAATAATTAATAATTAATAATTAATAATTAATAATTAATAATTAATAATTAATAATTAATAATTAATAATTAATAATTAATAATTAATAATTAATAATTAATAATTAATAATTAATAATTAATAATTAATAATTAATAATTAATAATTAATAATTAATAATTAATAATTAATAATTAATAATTAATAATTAATAATTAATAATTAATAATTAATAATTAATAATTAATAATTAATAATTAATAATTAATAATTAATAATTAATAATTAATAATTAATAATTAATAATTAATAATTAATAATTAATAATTAATAATTAATAATTAATAATTAATAATTAATAATTAATAATTAATAATTAATAATTAATAATTAATAATTAATAATTAATAATTAATAATTAATAATTAATAATTAATAATTAATAATTAATAATTAATAATTAATAATTAATAATTAATAATTAATAATTAATAATTAATAATTAATAATTAATAATTAATAATTAATAATTAATAATTAATAATTAATAATTAATAATTAATAATTAATAATTAATAATTAATAATTAATAATTAATAATTAATAATTAATAATTAATAATTAATAATTAATAATTAATAATTAATAATTAATAATTAATAATTAATAATTAATAATTAATAATTAATAATTAATAATTAATAATTAATAATTAATAATTAATAATTAATAATTAATAATTAATAATTAATAATTAATAATTAATAATTAATAATTAATAATTAATAATTAATAATTAATAATTAATAATTAATAATTAATAATTAATAATTAATAATTAATAATTAATAATTAATAATTAATAATTAATAATTAATAATTAATAATTAATAATTAATAATTAATAATTAATAATTAATAATTAATAATTAATAATTAATAATTAATAATTAATAATTAATAATTAATAATTAATAATTAATAATTAATAATTAATAATTAATAATTAATAATTAATAATTAATAATTAATAATTAATAATTAATAATTAATAATTAATAATTAATAATTAATAATTAATAATTAATAATTAATAATTAATAATTAATAATTAATAATTAATAATTAATAATTAATAATTAATAATTAATAATTAATAATTAATAATTAATAATTAATAATTAATAATTAATAATTAATAATTAATAATTAATAATTAATAATTAATAATTAATAATTAATAATTAATAATTAATAATTAATAATTAATAATTAATAATTAATAATTAATAATTAATAATTAATAATTAATAATTAATAATTAATAATTAATAATTAATAATTAATAATTAATAATTAATAATTAATAATTAATAATTAATAATTAATAATTAATAATTAATAATTAATAATTAATAATTAATAATTAATAATTAATAATTAATAATTAATAATTAATAATTAATAATTAATAATTAATAATTAATAATTAATAATTAATAATTAATAATTAATAATTAATAATTAATAATTAATAATTAATAATTAATAATTAATAATTAAAAATTAATAATTAATAATTAATAATTAATAATTAATAATTAATAATTAATAATTAATAATTAATAATTAATAATTAATAATTAATAATTAATAATTAATAATTAATAATTAATAATTAATAATTAATAATTAATAATTAATAATTAATAATTAATAATTAATAATTAATAATTAATAATTAATAATTAATAATTAATAATTAATAATTAATAATTAATAATTAATAATTAATAATTAATAATTAATAATTAATAATTAATAATTAATAATTAATAATTAATAATTAATAATTAATAATTAATAATTATATATATATATATATTACGAGTAGCTAAAAATCTACCTAAAAACTACCCTAAGCTATGTAAGCCGGCAATAGAAAAACTAACCAACTTCAAACTGGCTACAGTTGATTAAGGGGAAACGACGAAGGAGTTCCCTCTCGTTCGGCTACCACTGATCTGGAGACGCTCTACACTGTTGTGTGCGACGTCTCTGTCGTAGTTGAGTCGCTTATCCGCAGCTGTCCGAGCAACATGAAAGATTAGCGGCACCGCCAATCTGTCCTGGATCAGAACTTTCTCATCGGGATAGAGGAATGCCTCTGGGGGAACAAAGCCGTTAATTCGCACTCTCTTCACGATTTGCTCAATCCTCTTGCAATATGCCTTCGAGTCAGCTTGATCAGGAAATTATCCAAACTTATTAGCCCTGTTGCATAGGACCTCATTAGGATAGAAGTTTATGTACTGGGACTCTGGTGTTCTGTATAAATGAAGGCAAGCCCTCTCAAACACCCGGAGCTTTTCCAACAAGCTTGCTCCCACGTTGAACAACACGGGACATCCATATACAAGCATGGGCCGAATGAGAGCCATATAGCAGATTACCTTTACCCTTGCAAAGAGTTGCTTGCTATAAAAAAGTCTCTCTGTAAGGGCAAAAGCACTTCTGGCTCTGGTCAGAGCAGCATTTATATGTTTGTTAAAATATAGATATTGATGTAACCAAAGCCCTAGGTATCTGACTGCACTTCGACTCACAAGTGGCTGTCCATGCAGTCCAACGATTGATAACTTTCGCCAATTCATTCTGGTATCCCTAGAGGCACCAGACCATGGCGTCCTAAAAAGAATGTTATCCGAATGTTATCCTCTTCAACTTCCAGTCATCGCAATATCGTTGAATCTTATCGAAGTCACGTTGCAAGAGAATTGCAATGACCTCGATTTTTGGCCCTGATCTATAGGCGATCAAGTCGCCTGCATATGCTATGGCATAGTGAAGTGATGCTATGAGATCGCTCGTTTAAATGTTGAAAAGGATCGGTGAATTAACCGCACCTTGTTGCAGACCTTTTTTGATTTGAAATGTTCCAGCAGAAGTCACATTCCCAGTTTTGACAATGAACTGTCTACTGGTGAGCATGTTAAAAAGTATGCACAGCAGTGTTCTGCTTATGCCCAACCTGCTCAGCTTGTAAAAGAGCCCTTCCAACCATACGGTATCGAAGGCCTTCTGCAAGTCAATCAGGCAGGCACCCGTGCATTGGTTCTTGCTTTTGTTCTATTGAATATCTGATACCAGCTTAGACGCGGCATGTGTTGTATCATACCCCGCCTTACAACCGAATTCGTTATCCGGAATTATATTATTGTTCTTAGTCCACTTAAGCAGGGCTTTATTGATCACTTTTCGAATACCTTGCTGATGTTCAGAAGGAGACTTATCGACCGAAGATTGGCCGGATTGGAAGTGTCCTTACCCCTTTTGGGGATGGGTAGTGATACACTGCTGTTTTCCAATGCGCTGGATAATATGCATTATTCAGTGCATTGTTAAACAGAGTGGTGTAAATATTCACCGCTTCTAGAGGGAGATGCCAAGCACAATGTTCGACACTCCGTCGATTCCCACCGATTTTTTCCTCCTCAATGAGTCGAAGATTACTAGAAGCTCCACCTTCGATCTGTACGGGGGATGCACTCTTTCATCGGCAATGACATTATTTGCCATGTTATCGTCATTGAACTCGGTAAAACCTATTTTCTCCGATAGACACTGCTCTATATCATTTCGAAGATAGAAGTTGTGCCCGAGGACGCGATTTTCTAGGTCGTGGTTCGGGCAAATGGTATCATTCACTTCCTGGAAAGTCGCTCCTATAGCCTTTACTTTCTCCTATGGATCTTCGATCACAAAGAAGCTGTCATCCTCTACTGTGTTATCTGGATATATACCTGCTGTTATCAGTATTCGCCCATTATTCGTCGTTCGAGGGATCTTAAGACACGGAAGGTCGTTTTGATTATTCCTCCGAAATATTTTATTTATTTGCGGGAACATACTCGGGTTGGTGGATTTTACAGACAAATTCTGTTGTTCCAATACAAATTTACAGAAAGTATGTAATTTTCTCTAATTAATTTCCGGAGGTGTTTAATCAACGACTTCAGGGTCCTAACCTCCGAGCTTTGTCTGTCAGTAAACTGTTTGTACAAGGTTTTTAGTCTCGACAGTATTAGGTATTACAGTATTAGGAATAGTGCAAACTTTGATGAAATAAATAAAATCGTCAATACACTTAAAATTCCAGACGCCGTTAAAGATCTTCCCCAATTTAGTGGTAATCGTAGGAGTTTTTAAATAATGTTGAGAAAATATTAGGTCTTATGAGCACTATTAAAAATACACCGTATGATAGAATTATAATGAGAGCAATAGGAAATAAAGTTACGCGTCAACTGAAGTGAATCCAACAAGCTACGTAGACTTAAATCATGAATCTCACTATTATAAAGAGCTGGACCAATATATACTCATCGACAATCAAATAGATGACACAAATAGATGACACACATTTTCGGTCTATAGTCTCGAACAAATAGGATTCGTTGACATA
Source organism: Pocota personata (assembly GCA_963082735.1). Classification (NCBI taxonomy): domain Eukaryota; kingdom Metazoa; phylum Arthropoda; class Insecta; order Diptera; family Syrphidae; genus Pocota; species Pocota personata. The sequence continues at coordinate 106,822,072 of OY720429.1, forward strand.
AATAAGCACTGTGCAAATATATTACCATATATTCACATTTTGTCTAGTTTGGGGCAACCACTTAAGTTCCTAGTAGATACGAGAACTTCAGTAAGTTTTATTAATCCGGAGGCTACAAACCCCGAAACCCACGAAATTATAAAACCAATATTGATTACCATTGTATTTAACAAACACAAATTAAATAAGCAAGTTACACTCCCGCATTCAAGGAATTTAATACAGACGAGACATTCAAATTTATAGTTTTTAAATTTCACTCCTATTTTTATGGTTTAATAGTCTAAGAGATTATGAAACGCCTGCAAGTTAAAGTGAATCTTAAAGACAAACTTTCAGAAACAAGGAAATCTGTAATACCACTTCAATTCAAACCTAATTATATTTCAAAAGTATTCACACATCTATGTAAGAGCCACAAAGTTAAATAAATTCTTAAAAATACCTGAAGGCATTTTCAAATCATTTAACCGGTACAGCTACTCGCATATAGAAAAAATTAATGTATATACTAATATATTAGGGTATTACAGAAAGTTTATCCAGGATTTTGCTAAACTGGCATAGCCATTTACAGAATGTCTGAAGGAAGAAAGATTACATTGGACTAAGGCTAAATTAATTGTTTTGCGCATTGCAAGGACATTGTCAGTAATAACCCACCCTTGAAATATCCCGATTTCTTGAAACCGTTTAATTTAACAACAGATGCTAGTAATTACGCTATAGGTGTAGTCTTAATTCAGGGCTCAATCGGCACTGTTAAGCCTGTATCTTATGCATCACGCACTTTATCAGAAATAGAAATCAAGTACAGTGCAATAGAAACAGAGCTACTTGCTATTGTTTGGGCGACTAAGACTTGAGAAGTTCGAATATGAAATCGACTACAAGAAAGGTTTGTCGAATACCAATGCTGACGCCTTAAGTCGAATTGAAGTAAACAGCAATGAATCCCTACAAAAAATATAGCCGATTTGGAACACAAGTTCCAGTATATCAACTATTAATTTTGCCTTAGAAAATTTAGACGATGGAATAGCAATTTCGGAATGTGCCTTAAACTAATTGCAAAATGAGCCCTGCTATGAGTTATAAAATAATATTTCAAACTAAGCGTTGTAGAATCATTCGACAACCAGATTAACATAATGAACACGTAATTACATGCATTATGAAAGACAACATTAGCCAAGGAAATTAACAGCAGTATATACAGATGATGACACTTTCAGAATAGTTCAAACGGTATTCTCAAGTTTTTTCAAATAATATTAAATGAATAATATTAATGGGAAGTCCTAGCCCACCCGCCATATTCCCCAGATATTGCGCCATCCGATTATTACTTGTTCCGTTCGATGCCACATGGTCTGACTGATCAGCAGTTCCGCTCATATGAAGACTTCAAAAAATTGCTTGATTCGTGGATAGCCTCAAAAGATGAACACTTTTACCGTACCGGTATTTGAGCTCTGCCAGAAAGATGCTAAAACGTTGTAGCTAGCGATGGGCAATACTTTGAATGATTCATTTGTAACCATTTATTCACAATAAAGTTGCATTTTCATCAAAAAAAAAAAAACAGCGAGAATTTAGTTGCGCACCTAATAGAATATTTAGCTCATTCGCTGCAAGGAGATATTACTGACTTAGTAAACTTTGATACTTATGTCCTGTATCCCCTTGTAGGTCCTAGGGCCTCTTCAACGCCTAGTCGCCATCGTGTGCGATTTCTGAAAATGTGCCTCAGCTCTCCCCAACTCTTTTCCAGTTGTCGCGCTTTCTTCTCAACTGTTCTGCGCCACGTACTCCTAGGACCGCCGCGTATCCTGCCATCCTGGGTAAGCGGGTTCCATTGCATCGCTTGGTTAGCTATGGATCTGTCACCCTTTCGGAGAGTGTGACCGATCCACTGCCACTTTCGTCGTCGTATGGTTGTGCCTATAGGTTCATGGCCCGTTCTCTAATAAAGCTGTTCGTTAGAGATACGGTTACGGTAAACCTTGATAATCAAGATGCAATAACAAGCGAATATCTTATGAAATCTAACCACAGGGGTATAAGTGAGACATTCTAACTCCATCACCGAACCTACTACTATCCTAACATGAAAACTAAAATAAAGAAAATTATAAATAACAGCGAAAAATGTCAGTTATCAAAATACGAAAGGCACCCTCCAAAAGTGAAATACGTGGTCACGAAGACACCTAGCTTACCTTTAGATGTTTTACGCATTGACATCTACGCAGTACACAATCAACAGATTCTTACAATAATTGACAGATTTTCCAAATTTGCATCCGCCTACATCATTCAGTCTTTGAGAGAATTGTTTTCTCATCACGGTACTCTAAAGCAAATAGTCTGCGATTCTGGGTCGGATTCAAATTTATTTGAATTGCGAACTTTTCAAAATAATCTATACAAACAAATAAGATGTAAAATAGAAAAAAACATGACAAATTAAATACCAATAGAGAAATACCACCAATATTTCAGGAAAATAATACCATTTTGGAACTCAAAAATAGACGTAATAGACTAACACCTAGCCCTAATGAATAAAAAGTCGATCATTTGCGAAAGCTTATGTCAACTCTACTGCGAAGGCATAACACTGGCAGTAGGGCGGTCATATGGCTAAAATGCAACTTGATCGTGATGATGACATCAGGAGGACGGAAAAAATACTGTGAATCATGAGCAACGACAAAAGCAAAATCAAACAAGCTCCCCAGTTATCTGGACAGCCACCCTTGGAGTTCACTATAACTTAATACCAGCTGGGTTTCAAACCAACTACACCAATCTGTCTTTCTCTCTGTCTCTTCCCCTTTCCTTAAAAAAAAACGCCCGTGTCCTAAAATTAGTATAAGGGTATTCATAACCCCTTTCACACGTGCAAATTATAAAAAAAAAAAAAAAAAAAAAAAAAAAAAAAGGAAACTAGTATCTAGCAAATAGTTAGTACCTTCTGTCAATTCTTATATCAGTTAAAGAAAAAAAATTATGATAACTGCCTAGTAGAATAGATACGAGTACATCATATATAAAAAATAAAAATTATAACTATAACTATAGGAAGTAATTAATAAATATCACCTATGTAGCTTACTTCCAGAAGGTTCACTTTGAAAAGACTCTTTACTTTACGAAATTAAAATTTTAGAAATACGGAACACGGAGCAAATATTGAGCTTTCTTAACTTTACTTGGTATACGATACTTCAAAAATGAATTAATAAAATAATTCAGACATTGTATTATATTCAGACATTGTATAATATTAAAAATAACCACTTATCAATACCACCTAAAAATCATTTATACTATTGCCAATGAATTTATGAGCGGAAGTAATATCAATTTTTGATGCAACATATACTCACACACACACGTATGACTGACTTCTGGGTAGCTTGTTCATGAGGCTAGGAACCATATGACGCAGTTGAAGTTTTCCATACACGTTATAAATTCGAGGTATATGTAATAGACGCTGGGTTTGTCTTTTGTGTTGACACCGTATTGTAAAGGGGTTTGGAAACGGTTGTTATCGTAATATTCTAGTACAAACGCCATCTTGAATATATTTGAAACGCTGAGAGTTTTAAAATAATCTGTAGCTATTACTCTTAGGGCTCTACTCTGCAATTTCTCCAGCGATTGTATATGTGTCTTTACGAAGCTGTGATTCTATCAGCGAATAGTTCACTTGCTGTATACCGGTTGTAGTATACTTTCTCAGCTTTATGACTGCAGTCGATTATGACTCCTAAGTACTTATAAACCCTTACTTCTACGGTACGATTGATGCTGTTGGACAATCGTTGTTCTGATACATGATACCCATAATTACCGGTTGACACTGAGGTCTTTGGATGTGCATCAGTTTTATTTTTGAAATATTAATAAAAAGACCGTTATCATGACACCATCTTACAGCCTTATTGAATTCCGCCTGCATTATTTGCTTCGTGCTATCCAGGGATCGATGTTTTATTACAATAGCTCTATCATGGGCGTACGTGAAGGGAACATTTTCAGTGAAGACTCGCAGCAACTCGACCCAATTTCGACCCCTCTAGTACACCATATTCTATCTCTTTCGGTTTGCTATGACTTCCAGAAATTTTAATTTGGAACTGACGATCGGTGAGGTAATCTAACAGCCAGTTTGCCAAAGTTCCTCTTATTCCCACCCTATACACAGTTTCCAATAGCTTATGCTGATTTAGTGTGTCAAGAGCTTTATTAAAGTCGATGAACTTAACCAGGACGTGATGATTTTTGTTGAGGCTCTCATTGACTTGTTATTGAGTTTGTGATGCTTCTATTCACATGGATCGAAGTAGTGTTCCCGCACCTGTGGATTACTTTTGATGCTTCCTTGGAGAAGTAATCTGAAAACTCACCAATGACCTCATTGATGCTTTTATCACCGAAATTCTTAAGCTGATACACAGGCAATTTGCATCTCCTAATTATTTCCTTTACAAGGTTCCATGCCTTTCTTGGATCCCCTAATCTGTCATAACAGATAGTTTTTCTAATAAAAACGGCAATACCTCCACCTCCACGCTGATCCCTATTTAGAAATTCAGGATTGAATCCCCCTAGCGAATGAAAGCTATCTCTTCGTCCTTCATGTTGGTCTCCACAAGCACAATAACATCAAGGCAGTTAATTATTGTGTTAATACTAAATAACAAACTATCCCAATTCTTTCTCATGCATCTTATGTTTAAACATACACAGCGAAAGTATTTTTAATTTTTAAAATTTTTTTTTTTTTTTATGCCGGTAAAATCATCCATTACCCTAAAATCTATGTTAAATTCATTTAAATATGTTGTAATCCATTTTTGTTTTATATTATTTTATGTGTCTTTTCTACTTCTCTGTTAATTAAATATTTGTGATTTTCTTTATCACTAACGGAGTTCAACAAAAGATCTGGTGCACTTTCATGACCCATTGGATAGACAAATCAACCAATGAGCATATCAATAAGTCTAATAATATAACTAATAAACCGAACAGACCCAATAACAGACCCTACTCCTCTCGCAAATCCAATAATCCTCCCATCATCACCAGTCATCTAATAAAAATACAAAATCACTCTCCCACTCTTAACTCTTCACCCTTATCATCGTCTGCCCCTTCTACCAAACCTCCAGCTGCCAAGGACACACCCTCAATCAGCCACCCTTACTTCATTCACTCTCACTCTCTTAACCCTCATTATCGTCTGCCCCTTCTTTGACTACCCATAACAATTCCGTTAATTTACCCACCTCTTCAGACATCAGCGCTGCTAACTCCACCGTCGCATCATCTGGCTTTTTAGATCCGCTGCTACCTCCCACTGTCAAACTTACAAAACAGTTTGCAGATTCCGGAGATGACGGCCGCTACGTAATGTCACGTCTAAGAGACCGTAGAACTCACGATAACGTCCGTCTTTATCTTGCATGATAAAGCTGACTCCATCTGTATCGATAGAAAAACTAACACCAATATCAAGGTCTTAATCTCCCAATTGATGAGCATGCTTTGATGAAAATTATCGTTCAGTTCCATGAGAACTTCAATATATCACCTCTTCAGGTAACAAGCGATCTCACCTCCTACGCGTCCTATATAGCCTCCAAACGCAGGTCCCACCTTCAAGGAACTCGCGCCGACTTTAATAGCTACTTTCGCCCCTGAACAGTTCCCGTCTAAACAAAATTTTAACCCCTCCTGATTGCTTATCCATATACTATCAGAACGTAGGAGGTCTTCGAACTAAAACCTCCTCCGTGTTTCTTCATTCTCAAAACCTCCCCTACGACATTATTGCTCTAAACGTAACCTATCTGTCCAGTGATTATAATAACAACGAATTATTTACTTCAGACTTCAATGGCTTTCGTTACGATGGTCTTGAAAATGAAGATAATTCCTTTGGTTGCGGTGTTCTCTTGGCAATACACAATCGCCTCGACTCCACACTCTTTAAAACCTTGCACACCACTAATTTCGAGTTCATTTGCATCAAAATAACTATCGCTGGTAGCAACATCTACATCTTTTGCTGCTACATTCATCCATCTCAATCAATCCAATGCTGCCAACTTGCCATAGATGCGATTGATTCCCTGTTTAATATTGTAGACCACCGCGATGTCGTCATAATTTTGGGGGATTTTAATTTCCCTGAACTTCGATGGGTTCTTTCTGACGATGAGACTCACTTTGCCGCTACAAATCCCTCCTCAGAAAAGGAGGTCCTTCTCATTGACTGTGTCTCTGATTCCGGCCTTTACCAGTTAAGCGGCGTTACTAACTACTTAGGTAGACAACTCGACCTTATTTTCTCATCAGATGCTGACAATTGCGTCGTATCAGCGAGCAACCACCTTCTCTCCAAATAAGACCACTACCACCCACCTCTATCTCTCACCCTTTTTTTTTACAACAACGATAATAAAACGGTACACTCCGAAAACTCATACAGTTTTAATTTTCGTAAAGCAGACTTCATAAAACTGAATGAACTTTTGAGTAACGTTAATTTCAATGTTATTTTTGAAAATCCTAGCATTACTATCGACAGTGCTATTGCTTTACTCTACGCCGAAATCTTCAACTGTTTTACACAATCTGTCCCATTCGTGCTCCAGAAGAACTCTTCGTCGTCCCCACCCTGGTTCACCAAAGAACTACGCTCGCTTCGCAATAGAAGAAATAAACTTTGGCACACGTACCTTAAATCTCGTTCGCAGTCTGACTTTTCCAATTACCTACACGGATATATCCACTTTTCCGAATTCTGTGAATCTCTATACCTCCAATTTTTAGACCAAATCCAGCATAATATGATCTCCGATCTCAAACGATTTTTCTACCTCATCAACACAAAATCTATCTACTTTAAAATTGTCTAACTCAATAGTCGCAAATGTATTTGCTCACTTTTCAGCCAATCATTTAGCAACCATGGCCTTGAAGTTCATCTTGAATACTTCTCCTACATGAAAAGCTGTGCCCAAACCTCGTTAATCTCCGTTTACATAACCGTGGAACACGTGAAAGAAAAGATGAAAAAAAACTTAAGAACGAATACTCTCCTGGTCCTGATGGTCTTCTCCAAGCATTGGAAGAGCTCTTACATAATTTCCTTTCACAAAGAGGGTCCTAAGAATAAAATCTCTAACTACCGACCCATTGCTGAACTCTCCTGCGTACCTAAGCTCTTTGAAAGTACTGTTTACGATACAATGTTCTTCCATTGTAAGTCTATCTTCTCCCCTAACCAGCAAGGATTTCTTAAGGGAAAGTCAACAACTACAAACTTAACGGAATTCGTATCTAGCACTCTGTGCGCATTGGAGGATGGCAAAGAAGTTGATGTAATTGGCACAGATAAAATCTCGCACAAAATCATTCTTTTTAAACTCAAATCCCTTGGCTTTAAACTGGGTTTTATTGAGTGAATCAAATCCTACCTTGAGGAACGTCAATGCAAAATACAATTTAGATCGGCTGTATCCGACCCCACTAAAGCCACTTCCAGAGGTCTCTCAAGGTAGCCATCTTGGTCCTCTGATTTTTATTTTGTCAATTAACGACATTGACGTCATTATCAAAGATTCTTATTTATCCATCTACGCTGATGATATGAAAATCTTCAGGCAAATATCAAACCCCGTTGACTCTCGCCCACTTCAAGCTGACTTAAACAACTTTTCAACCTGGTGTAAAAAAAAATGTCTTGAGCTCAACGTCAACAAATGTCAAGCTATATTCCCGAAAGCGTCTTCCACCAGCCCCTATTCATCTCTGATGAGCCCGTCCCTTCTATAACTTTATTGCGCGATTTGGGTGTTATCTGCGACAGAGAACTAAATTTCCTCTGGCATATTGATAACATTATTACCAGAGCCAACTCTGCGCTCGGTTTCGTAAAACGCTGGTCTAAAGAATTCTCGAACCCCTACGTCACGAAATCTCTTTACTTCACATTTGTTAGGCCAATCCTCGAATATGCTAGCCAAGTACGGTCCCCCTATCATGATACCCATTCCCTTTGAATAGAGGCTGTTCAACGTAGGTTCATCCGTTTTGCTCTTCGCGGTATTCCTTGGTCTGACAGATATAACTTAAACCCCTATGAGAATCGTTTGTAATTAGTTAACGTACAGCCACTTGAAATAGGTCGAGAAATTGCTGACATACTCTTTGTACATCATCTGTTAGCAGGAAACATCGACTGCCCTAATCTGCTCCAAATGATCCCCCTTAACACTAACCCACGCCGCCTGAGGTCTGTACCCCTCTTCCGTGTCAATTTTCATCGCATCAATTATGGCTATAACGAGCCAATGTCTAGAATGCTATGTTTGGTCAACACTGCTCTTTTGGTTTTCACTGTAGCAGATTTTCACTCAGAAACACCCTCCAGAATTCCACTTCCACTCCTTCGCCCTAGTCACTTTAGTTTTAGTTTTAAGTTTAGTTTTTAAGTACTTAGCCTTAAATCTTAAGTTATGTTTAGTAATAGTTTAGTTTTAGTGTAATTTTTAAGTTCTGCTTATATTAAGCTAAAAAATTAAAATAAAATTCTTCTTGCGAGTACTCTCCCAGCGCTCTCCCACATAAACCTCCAGTTATTTTCTTTTGTCTTATTTTTTGTAGGCCACAGCAAGTGTTTATTTACATTCGTCAGCTGATTATTTACATACACAGTGGTATCTTGATGGTTGGTGGTGATCGGGTTCGTTAGGTTTGCAGAGACTTTTGGTATTTTAATTGATCGTGTCGCACGGGCAAGTTTGACGGAATTGTTCTTACACATCGTAGTTGAGAACGATGCGATAATAGTTGATTGCTCGGGATTTTTTATATAAGTTAACGCAACATAATATGCAGGCAAATCCAACACATGCCGCATTCAAGTCATCGGGTCAGCAAGTCTGCTGAACTAAACACCGCCACACCGGTCATCAAATGCCAACGTCAGCAACGTTCCCACGATCGACGCGCTCCTCACATCAAGGTGCCAAATTGCAGTGACAGCTTTTATTAGGTATTTAAGGTAGAGATAAGTTATTCATGTTGTTCAGTTCATTTTAAGAGGCAGAACCTCTGCCAGTTTAAGAAATAAATATAATTTTTTTAAAGTAAATGAATTAACCGTAATTTAATTGGCGCCCGAGCAGGGACATAGGTATCGCGTTTGAAAGTAGAAGCCCTAAAGTAGCGCAATTTTCATTCGTGAGTTTAAAATCGATTAAGCCCTTAAGTAGTGCAAACAAAATCGTATACTGCCTATGTCCCGGAACCCGTCGCAAACGCAGAATGATTATAGTGCCCTTAAGTAGTGCCAAAACATTCAGTGTCGAAAAAAAGACCCTCAAGTAGCGTCGAAAGAAAAAAAAGGAAGAAGACCCTCAAGTAGTGTCGAAAAGAAAAAGAGACCCTCAAGTAGTGTCGAAAAAAAAAGACACCCTTAAGTAGTGTCGCGAAGGACTTAGTTGAAAAGCAAGGTAGCAGTAAGGTGTAGTGTAAGACAACAGGGGTGTGGAAAATTCAAGGGCCCCCTAGTAGTGAAAACAAACGGGAAGCAGCAGCTAGCCGCCACCACCCAAAAGATGAGGATCATCATATTATTGTAAGATCTAATTATTGCAAATATTAATAACATATTATATAATATTAAATTTTCTTAATTTGACGTGAAAATACTTTAAATTATATTGTTCTGTAGTGAAAATATCTTGAATTTACCTTAATTATCTTGATTTGTCTTAAATTTATCCTGACTATCTTGACATCTCGTTAAAATGACTAACGAAAATATCGTAAGACCTTCCGTTCTCGAACAAGCTGCCGCTCAGGCTGCTCAAGTCGCTCAAGCCGCACATGCTGCTCAAGCGAATCAAGCCTCAACTTCTTCTGGAAGACCCAACGAAAATCCTGTCATGAATCCCCCACTCCAATCTCTCATTAGTTCTATGATACGCGAAGCTCTGAATACTGAGGGCCGCGCTCTAATTCATTCAATCTTAAACCCGTACGCGGATCAATTCACGGGAATTGATCAAACCATTTCACCAAACCAGAATATTAATGATCTCGATAAAATCCCGGATGTAGTACGTAGCCTACGCGAATTCTCTGGTAATCCAGGTGAATTTAGCTCATGGCGTAAAAGCGTAGAACGTATTTTAAAAATCTACGATTCCATCAAAGGATCGGCAAAGTATTTTGGTATATTAAACACTATAAGAAACAAAATAATTGGAAATGCAGACCACGTCCTGGAGTCTTACAATACTCCATTAGACTGGAACTGCATATCCCGATGCTTAACTCTGCATTATGCAGACAAGCGTGATTTGGGTACTCTAGAGTACCAAATGACGGCGTTGGTACAGGGTAACACGTCCATTCAAGAATTCTACCAATCGGTGTATTCGCACCTTTCACTCATACTTAATAAAATTGCATGCATGGATGTCAGTGCCGAATCTCTAAATTTGCTCATGCAAACCTATAGAGATAAAGCCCTTGACACCTTCATTCGAGGACTGAAAGGCGACCTTCCCAGACTTTTGGGAATGCGAGAACCTGTAGATCTACCCCATTGCACTTGTGTTTGAGGTTAGAAAACCAAAACTACCGCTCGCAGTACGCCATTGCAAGCAGCCATAATAGGAGGATAAATCATCCGGAACCACCACCAATTCCAGCAAGACGAGTAATCTCCAATCCAGTCCAAAATCGTCAACCATTTTACCCAGAATTGACTCATTTTGTACAACCACAGAGACAACAAGTGGCACCCCAATACAATGCAAGGCCCATTCCACCTCCGAGGCCCCAGAGACAGTTTGCACCACATCAACATCAGCAACAACAATATCAACAGCAACGTCCACAATTCTTTGCTACTCCAAGGCAACCACCACCAGAGCCTATGGATGCAGAAACAATCCGTACGAACAAGGTCAATTACATAAACAGACCGCGAATGGAGAATTGGCCTCCGGCACCAAAACGACCATCAGCTCCTCAATCTCATCAAGTCCATCCTACCAAGATGCAAAGAAACTTTCATCTGGGTACTATGACAGAAGATGCGGAATTCAACCAATATGAAGAAGCACAAGCCGACATGAACAACGTGACTGAATATGGCGAGTCTTTCCAGGAGTATATCGAAATGACTCAACCGGAAATCACCAGCTCAAATAATGTCACGGAACTAAGCGACATACATTTTTTAGACTAAGTGACTCTTCGCTGCCGTATTTCGAATGTGCAACGAAGAGTGGAGACATTCTGAAAATCTTGATTGACACAGGATCCAATAAAAATTATATACAGCCGTCTTTAATAAATAAACCCTTACCAAACGAAAAACCATTCTGTTGTAATTCCATTGGTGGTAACGTTCAAGTAACTCACCATACTTTTATTAGTCTTTTTGGTCTCGAAAATATTAAACACAAATTCTTTCTCATGCCAAAATTAAAATCTTTCCATGCGATCCTTGGAAATGATAGCTTGAAGAATCTCTCGGCTGTCATTCACGCAAAGGATAACTACATGCTTGTTAATAATCAGTTAAAAATACGCATTAAACAGATGGCTTCGCAATCTGTGAATACTATAAATATCCGAACCGATCATATGTCTTCAAAACAAAAAGCTTCTATTGATAAAATCGAGCACGACTTTCCCAAACTTTTCGAAGAACCAGAGGAAAACTCGCTTACACAACAAGAGTAAAAGGCGAAATCAGAACAACATCTGATTCACCTGTATACACCAAATTTTACCCATATCCTATGTCCCTTAAAAGCGAGGTTGAAGAACAAATAAAGCAGCTTCTCAATGATGGAATAATTAGGCCTTCACGGTCCCCATACAATTCACCAGTATGGATAGTGCCAAAAAAAGCTGATGCTTCTGGTAAGAAGAAATATCGGGTCGTAATAGATTATAGGAAGCTAAACAGCATTACTATCCCGGATTGATACCCGATTCCCCAAATTAACGAAATCCTTGCACATCTCGGCGATAATAAATTTTTTTCCGTTATAGACTTGAAAAGTGGGTTCCATCAGATCCCCTTAAAAGAATCTGATATCGAAAAAACAGCATTCTCTATCAATAATGGAAAATTCGAGTTTCTTAGGCTTCCATTCGGTCTCAAGAATGCACCGGCCATATTTCAAAGGACGCTTGACGACATTCTTCGTAACCTCATCGGTAAAATATGCGATGTCTACGTAGATGACATAGTCATTTACAGCAAGGACGAAGCTACGCATGAACAAAATATTCGGAAAGTTTTTCAAACATTACATGATGCAAATATGAAAGTTCAACTGGATAAGTGCGAATTCTACAAACAAGAAGTAGAATTCCTGGGTTTCGTCATTTCGCCTAACGGCATTAAAACCAATCCGGTAAAAATCAAAGCAATCCAAGACTTTCCATATCCGAATACCCTGAAGGAACTTCGCTCTTTCCTTGGCCTGTCAGGGTACTATCGCCGCTTCATTAGGGACTACGCCAAGCTGGCCAAACCCCTAACAGCCCTCTTAATGGGGGAGGATGGACGATTGTCCAAAAACATTTCAAGCAAGAACACATTAACATCGGAAGAAGTTGTACTCGCTTACCCAGACTTCACAAAACCGTTCGAATTAGTAACTGATGCTTCTAACTATGCCCTTGGTGCTGTATTGTCACAAGGAGATAAGCCCATTATGTTCATATCTAGAACATTAAGTAAAACAGAAGAAAGCTACGCAGCCAACGAAAAAGAAATGCTAGCTATAATATGGGCACTTAACAACTTCAGAAATTATCTCTACGGGACAGCAAAAGTGATAATTCATACTGACCACCAACCCCTCACCTATTCCCTGAGCAATAAAAACAATAACTCTAAACTGAAAAGATGGAAAGCTATTTTGGAAGAGTACAACTACGAATTAAAATATAAACCTGGCAAAACAAACGTAGTTGCAGACGCACTTTCCAGACTTCCCACCGGAACCGAAATAAACTCCCTTACTCCAACAATACATAGTGATGAGAGTTCATCACATGGGCTGATATTCAGCGTTGAATCGCCTATCAATGTATTCAAAAATCAAATATTCCTCAATACGGGTAATACAAGCAATTACGAGTTTCGCATAGTTTTTCCCACATATCACAGGCATATTATAACTGAACAATCCTACACAACTGATAAACTTATTGAAATTCTTAAGGCCAGACTGAACCCTACAGTTACCAACTGCATAAAGACGGAAGAACGAATCCAGGGAATGATCCAAGAAATTTACAGAAATAATTTTACGAATTATCGTGTAAGATTCTCCCAAGCAATTGTAGAAGACGTAACAAGTGAAACTAGACAAGAAGAAATCATCATTACCACCCATCAACGTGCTCATAGGAATGAACGAGAGAATAAACAGCAAATTCTCGAAAAATTCTATTTTCCCGGAATGTCGCGAAAATTAAAAAGAATAATCAAACTCTGCTCTATTTGCAAAGCAAACAAATATGACCGTCACCCCGATAAAATTGAAATTCAGGCAACTCCAATTCCGACCTATCCTGGACAGATTATTCATGTTGACATTTTCTCAACCGAAGGCAATTTAGTGTTAACATCACTTGATAAATTTTCTAAATACGCCCAAGTCAAGAAAATACAATCTAAAGCTATTGAGGATGTTAGGCAACCACTAAGAGAACTCATATTTGCCTATGGAATACCGAAGACTATAGTATTCGATAATGAGAAGTCTTTCAATTCCTCACCAATTATATTCATGCTTAAGAACGAATTTGGCATGGAAGTATTCACAACACCCCCATATACGAGCACATCGAACGGCCAAGTCGAACGATTTCATCCGACTCTTGCTGAACTTATGCGTTGCATTGGAAAGGAACAAGTACATAGATCCTTCACGGAATTACTTGAAACTGCAGTTAATGCCTATAATTTCACGATACATTCGGTAACACGTAAGAAACCAGTGGACATATTTTTCAGTAGGAACATAGACCCCCCTCAAATTGACAAGATTCGTTCGGAAGTGAAAGCCAAACTAAAAGACAAACAACAACATGACTTGACCTATCACAATAAAGGGAAACCCCCAATCAAAGATTACTCAACAGGAGAAATAATTTATGTCAGAAAAAATAAGAGAGTAGGATCAAAACTCTCTCCAAGATATTCAAAAGAAGTTGTTAAAGAAAACAATAAAACTACCGTTCTCACCCAATCAGGAAAGGTAGTTCACAAATCTCACATAAAATCCTAATCTCAAACTTTCTTTCCAGACTTTTACTGACTGACTGTTTAGGAGACGTGCAAATACTGGACTACACGAACGCAAGACTAGTGGCTATTAACACCGGAACATCTAGAATACAAACCGGAACTTACAAACTAATTCATGAAATAGACTTATCCGTATATCCGCAAGCCTTAAGTAACATAGAATCGTACATGAGAGAAAACCTTATAACTTCCCATCCCAGTTTCTATCTTCTATCTCAAGAAATCTCATCTATTAGATCAATCCTTTCACGTTTAATCCCCAATCAGCATAAAGCTAAAAGATCGCTTGACTTCATTGGAAGCGCTTGGAAGTTCATAGCAGGCACTCCCGATAATCACGACTTCGAGATAATCAAGGAAAAAATAAATAACGCACTTGAAAATAATAATAAACAAACTGTTATAAATAACCTTTTAGTCAATAAAATCGAAGATATAATAAATAAAACAAATTCCATAAGTAAAATTGTAAAAGAAAATACAAATGTAATAGAGGAAATTGTTTTCAGTATAAAATACAGATTAGATATAGTAAAAGATGAAATAAAAAATATTATGTACGCTTTACATTGGGCAAAAGCCAATATTATAAACTCTTATATTTTATCAAGAAATGAAGTAAATGTAATCGAAAAAATAATAAATAATAAAGGTATATTATTCAAAGATATAGAAGAAGCAATGGACTTCTCAGAAATAAAAGTAGCTTTTAATAATTCTGTACTATTATACATTGTAAGCCTACCTACAGTTAATGAAAAAATATGTAATAAGTTAAATATTAAACCAGTAAAGAAAGAAAATAAAGCAATCAAAGTTGAATTTAATGAAATTTTAAAATGTGAAAATGAAATATATGGTATAAATGTCAATTGTAGGACAATAAATAGGTTTTCAATCTGTAACAAAAACAATGTAATCAATTTAAGTAACACTAGTTGTATACCAAATTTATTAAACAGCAAAATAGCGAACTGTACTGCAATTAATGGCCAACACATCCCAGACCTTGAAGAAATATCATCTGACATCATTTTTCTAAACCAGTACGATGGAGAAATCATAATCGACGATGAACCGGTTGCCCTCAATGGCACATTCCTGATTAAATACTACAACAGCAGCCTACAAATTGGAAAAAAAACATTCAAATCTTTCGAGTCAACGCATCTCAACCCTCTCCCAGCCATCCTGCAACAAACGTCAGCACAGCACCACGAAGTGGAAGAAACGTTATCGCTGGAGCTTATAAAAGAATTACATGCAAACAACACCCGCTACATTCAACTCTTGAGGACAAAAGTGGAAAATAGGACAGTAATGAGCATTGGAGTCTGTCTACTATTCGCACTCGTCATCATCATAGCCATAGTCTTCAGAAAAACAGTAGCAAGTACCAAATCAACGCTCAGCACCATCAACGCAGACTCACAGACCAAATCCCCACCAACATCTCCACCATCACCTTTACCAGCACCTTCACCATCACCTGTTCCAAGGGCTACAACTTCCCGCATAAGCCAGATACCATTCTTCTAAGTAAACGAGGACGTTTACTCTTAAGGGCGGAGGAGTTAACGCAACATAATATGAGTTAACGCAACATAATATGAGTTAACGCAACATAATATGCAGGCAAATCCAACACATGCCGCATTCAAGTCATCGCGTCAGCAAGTCTGCTGAACTAAACACCGCCACACCGGTCATCAAATGCCAACGTCAGCAACGTTCCCACGATCGACGCGCTCCTCACATCAAGGTGCCAAATTGCAGTGACAGCGTTTATTAGGTATTTAAGGTAGAGATAAGTTATTCATGTTGTTCAGTTCATTTTAAGAGGCAGAACCTCTGCCAGTTTAAGAAATAAATATAATTTTTTTAAAGTAAATGAATTAACCGTAATTTAATTTATATGTCGTTTATGTCAATATTTCAAACTTCGCAATTTATTATTTTTCCCAATGCTTCCACTGCTTCCACAGAAGATTTTCATTTGTGGTTGGCGAGGTGTTTTTTATTTCGATGTTATTTTTTATAAGTTGCTGTTCGAGTCTATTAATTTGTATCTACATATCGGAAATAATTTCATCCTTTTTTAAGTTGTTTTGTTTTAGTTCGGCAATTTCATCTCGGAGTTTTTCCATAATTTCGGTGTTTGTTTTTATGTTTTTGTTTACGTCTTCATATTATTGAGGGAGAAAATCACTGCTGGCTGTATCGTTTCTTATTTCCTCTCTCATCATTTCAATTTCAGTTAACAGAGTAGTAATATTTATAGTGCTATTATTGTTAGTAGCACTAATGGTGTTAGTATTGGTTGGACTGCTCACTCTTCTTGTTCTCTTGTTTGGTTGCACATCAGGGATTTGAGGTTGCACTGAGTCAGCTGTATCGCTGCGGCACTTCCAAGTCGCTATTCTCGAGTCCGACAGAGTACGGTAGAATCTTTCGAAGAGTGTTGTACAGTGGTGATATTTTCTCGTACATGGTACACACTTTTCTCGTACATGGTACATACATCGCAACCATCACACGCACTCATATTTATATACGGTTAGGGAGAGCCGAGTTAAGTCAAGAACAAGGGAGCAAAAAGTTAAACATTCAATGGAATACACCTTTAATTTTCAATTTTTACACACTCTTAATTGATTTTTTAAAGAAAAAACTAAAAGTCCCTATCTTATCACTGGTCCAACAAACATAAAAACTTAATTTCTTAATTCGTTTCAACACTTTTTCACTCTATTCGGGCAGCCATTTGAAACACGTCCGTTTACCATAAATCTCAAGTCATTATATATTACAAACCAGTTTATGTACAGCGCATAACAAAAACTTGTTGACAGCAAGCTTCTTAGAAGAGTTAGTTCTCGTTTGGCGGTCAATGATCCCACTTGTTAACTTTTAAGCTAGCTAAGAATTAAAATTAGTAGATTCAAATTTCAGGAACGTATTCTTAATTTTCGACAATAAATTCCGGGATCATCTAACCCATAACTTCATCGTGTGCTGAAGATATCCTATCAGACCAACCGTGTAACTATTGAAAGGTATCGGCGAATTAACCGCACCCTGTTGCAGACCATTTTTATTTTCGAACGTTCCAGCAGAAGTCACATTACCATTTTTCACAACGAACTTTTTACTGGTGAGCATATTAAGCAACATGTACAGTAGTGGTTTGCTTTTGTCCAACCTGCTCCAAATCTATTTTGACGAGCCAAATAACCTGACTTGTGCAACTTTTCGCGAATTTCCAGGACTTGGGTCGAGCTGCCATACCTAAGCCTCTGCAGTGATTTTTTTTGGACAGGCCCCGGTTTTTTTTGTCCGTAAGCAACGGCTAGCGAGGACTGCTAGTTAAACCGCAAGACGGCCAACCAGTGTTCGCAAGTGGGCATCCGACACAAGTGAGGTACGAATTAACCAAAGGAGCAAAGGTCACATAGCCGGATAAAAGACAGAAGTGCTCCGCTCCATAGGGTTCATGCCACTAAGCCGCAGCAGAACCGAGGTGCATCAAGGGAACAGCATTTTTTTTTTAGTGGAAAAAGGAAAAAAAAGTAACAATAGTGAAGTGATTGAGAGAAGCAGAACATAATCTAGATATTTTTTTTTGAATTTTGTTCAATCAGTGTAAATTTAAACAGTTAGTTAGTTCTGCATTTAACACTATAAAATTTTTGGTTTTGCCCGCGATAATCCCATTCAAACACAGCTGAATTGGATCTCTTCTTGTGCTGCCGGCAGGACATCGGGGGACAACAAACGTGAGTAATAAATTCCTTTTTTTTGACTTTGTTTAATATATATATATATATAGTAGTGTTAAAAGCAGAAGTTTCACAACTAGGATAGCTTAGTTTTAATTAGAGTATGGATTATGCGAATTAACTGGTGATAGAACTACCATTGTAACGATATAATTTTAATGATCCCATGAATAAATTCATTTGTATCTTAAACTTATTTTATGGTAGTCCGATTCTTACAATAAGGATGTGTTGGTAGAAATCTTGTGCGATGATGGTGTGTGGGGAATGGGAAGGTCGTCCTTTCGCTGATCAGGTGCGACGATGACCTGACCATACAACTGCACTGACTTGACAAAGACCGTACATGACGACCTTACGCACTTAAGTACAGGACATTATACGATAGTGGCTGGATTGAGGCAATAAGGGACGGCGAAGGTTATGCATTTCAGACACAAGGGTGGGTTGGCCATGCTGGTGCCATCAACACCTGGCACGTCTCTGGGACTAGATGAACCCACATCCGGGAGAGACAAGGGGATACAGATGCCGTAGTATAGGGCTAGAATAGGATAGTTATAAGTTAGTTTAGGTATAGGTTAGGGCTTGTCGTAAGTTTTAGAGTAGATTAGGTCTAGATTAGAATAGTTAGGTTTAGGTTAGATCTGGCATATCCTTCTTTCTCCAGGATATGGGCATAAGCCCCTGAGCTTCTTCTTCTTCTCCTGTCTTCTTTCCTATCTTTTTTTTTAGTCCGTCCGTGGTCTAATTAGGTTAGCTTCTTCTCTTTTCTATTAGGTTCTTTTTAATACGCATATGGCACGATATTTTTGTGTTTGAGCAGTTGGTGTGAGAGTGATGGGAGACAAGAACCAGCCCCGTCCGACGAGTTCAGTCGTGCAACCGCGTGCGTGCCACCGTCCCCTTCATCCACACCGAAGATGCCTCCGTGGTCTGTACCTAGCTCACAAAAATGGCGCCCAACGATTTCGAACGGTTTTAGAGGCCAGATTGCGACTCCAAGGGGACGATTTTCACTCTTTGAGAGTCGTCACCTTAGATTCATATCAATCAGCCTCATTTCGCGAATTAGTATAGTTTCCGCTTTTATAAACAATTTTACTTTCCTGTCTTACTTTCGGTTCAACGGCTGATCAAATTCTTTGTTTCATCTTAGGCTAAAGACAGCTATCCAATCTTCATGTCAAATGCCAGAGGATCTCGTGAGGTAGTCGGAGGTCTAGGAAGAAACAAAGAGTAGGTTAGGGTGGAAGGGCCTAATGCAAAGCTGCTGCCCAAGGGTCAAGGCTTTCCCAGATCATCGGTGAGGCGTGAGCATGGGTCCTAAAGCTCTATCCGTGCTGGAGTTAATTCTGAAAGTCCCAGCCAGCCAGCTGTTGGAGTTTACCTAATTGCAAGTAGTGGTAAGGACAGAAGGGATTTATTACAGCACTCGTCGAGTCCCACAGACCCAGCCACAAGTAGACACTTACATACAATGTACAATAGACTTGAGGACGAACAATAACGAGCTTATTTAATCAGCGGAATGGTTACTGGAGAACCCGACCGTAAATCCACACACCATCGCACATCATTAGAAAAGTTAAATTTCGAAAGGCTACATTAAGGGTTATTTTTTTTGTACTCTCCGTTTAATTGGATTACATACTCAACTAAGTTTTTTTTAATGATTTATTGGATTTTCGTTAGCTTTTTATAGGTTTTTCTAGATTCTTTTAAGTTTGATGGCTCGTCGAAATCGATGTCTGTTTGAAGCTTCCTATTCCTAGAGTACAGAGGGACACGCTGGGTGAGGTAGAGGACGAAGATTTTGAAGTGGCGGCTCTCCAGAACAAAAGAACGTACAGACCAACGAACTATTTACACACAGACCCTACTAACAGAATAACAAACGCATTCGCGAACAGGACAGACTTGACTAGATATACGGAACAAACTCCACCAGCATGCCCTCCTCGTTTCACACCCTGACATGTTTCAGTTGCGGGCAGGGTAACTTTGCCTTCAACTGTCCGAAGTGTCAGGGAAACTTGAAGTTCGGTGGTGCGTCTGGGAATCACTCGTCGATGGCGTCTGCACTCTCGGAAAAACAGGACAAACTGGGGCAATCCAAATCTTGAAGAGGGACCCAAATGGTCAGGATACCGCAACGAAGAAGGAGATCCCTCCGAGAAAGAGATTCCACAGACAACTGCAAGAGTACGAAGAAGCTAGACGACGAATTTTCGGAGAAGAGATAGCACGACCTTCAAATCTCCAAAACTTTAGAAAGATACATAGGCTTAGGGAAAAGATTGCAATATATAGACGACGAAAGAATCAAATAGAAGCATCTGTGATATGTACCTCAGACGATAATAGGCCCTATACAAAAGTGAGAATAGAAGGAGAAGAAATTCTAGGGCTATTAGATAGTGGAGCCACTATTAGCTGTTTGGGGAAAGGTGCACTCGAATTCATAGCTAGGACGAACATAACGTTAACTAGGATGGCAACAGACATTAGGACCGCGGACGGGAACCACCAACGGATACAAGGACGTTTTACAACTATTGTTTCATGGGGTGGCAAAACCCAAGAAATGGAGCTGTATGTTGTTCCTAGTTTGCAACAGCAACTTTATTTAGGGGTCGATTTTTGGAGTGCCTTTAAGGTCGCTCCTCACATTATCGACGAACTCGACACTCCATCTCCGACGGTAGAGAGTTCTCCTGTCCAGGCACTGTCACCCGCACAAACAGCTCAACTGGAGAGAATCAAGCAACGGTTCCCATCGATTGCAGTGCAAGGTCTGGGTAAGACCTCCCTCGAAAAGCATGTTATCGAGGTGGATGACGAGCAAATTCCCATTAAGCAGAGGCATTACCCGATCTCGCCAGCAATACAGAAGCTGCTTTTCGATGAACTCGACCGAATGCTTTCTCTCGGGGTCATCGAAGAGAGTAACAGCGCATGGAGTCCTCCAGTTGTGTTAGTGCGGAAACCCGGCAAAAATAGACTTTGTCTGGACTCGCGAAAAGTAAACACAGTCACCAAAAAGGACGCTAACCCGCTTCCTGACATTGAGGGTCTGTTGAGCAGACTTCAGGATACATGATTTATATCGGGTATTGACCTGAAGGACGCTTTCTGGCAGATTTCTCTGGAGAACAAGTCGAGGGAGGAAACAGCCTTCACAGTCCCTGGACGGCCGCTATATCAGTTCACGGTTATGCCGTTCAGACTGTGCAATGCCGCCCAGAGAATGTGCAGGTTGATGGACATGGTTATTCCCTCTCGGTTGAAAGAGAATGTCTTCGTCTACCTTGATGACCTCTTGGTTAGTCCTCCAGATTTTGAGTCACACGCCGGAATGTTGGAAGAGGTAGCTAGATGTTTAAGGGATGTAGGTTTGACGATCAATGTCGAAAAAAGTAAGTTCTGCTATAAGGACATAAGATACCTCGGATATATCGTCGGGGATGGATGTCTACGGATGGACAAAGACAAGGTGTCGGCGGTCGAGAATTTCCCGATACCGAAGCAACTCCGTCGGTTCCTAGGGATGACAGGTTGGTACAGACGTTTTATCCCAAATTTTGCTTCCTTATCGGCTCCCATGACCGATTGCCTCAAGAAAGGACAGACATTTACAATGACCGACGAGGCGCTGAGGGCATTCCAACAGCTCAAAATGTCCTTGGTGACAGCGCCAATACTGACAAATGAGGATTTCACCAAACACTTCTACATACAATGTGATGCTTCGACGTCTGGTGTGGAGAGTGTGTTGTTTCAAATAGACGAGCAGAAAAACGAACGACCGATAGCATTCATGTCCCAGAAGCTCAACTCCGCTCAGCGAAATTACAGTGTGACGGAACTTGAATGTTATGCAGCCGTTCTCTCAGTAAAGAAGTTCAGGGACTATGTGGAAGGATTACCATTCACTATAATCACTGATCACGCAATTTTAAAGTGGTTGATGACTCAGAAGGATCTGTCTGGTCAATTGGCCATATGGAGCCTGAAACTTCAGAGTTTTGACTTCGTGATCGAACATAGGATGGCTGTCCAGAACGTAGTCCCTGATACTCTCTCGCGTGTCCATATGGAGGAGCTCACTCCCGACACACGAATGTTAGAGGTAGACCTTAGTTCGCCATACTTCACTTCGGGGGAATATGACGAATTAAGGAAGACAGTCGACATGAACAAAGACAAACTGCCAGACGTATGTGTATCCGACGGATTTGTCTACAAACGGAGTGAAATACGGACAGGTGACGAACTGCAAGAAGATCGGGCATGGAAGCTTTGGGTACCGAAGGAGTTACGTGGAAGTCTTGTACAATCTGCTCACGATTCTCCTGCTGCAGGACATGGGGGAATAAGCAAGATGTTAGCAAAGTTGAGACAGAAGTACTTCTGGCCAGGTATGGCATCTGATGTACAGGCTTACGTGAAAGTGTGCGTAACCTATAAATGTAGCAAATCACTAAACGTGATATCCCGACCGCCGATGGAACAACAAACGATTACGGAACGACCTTTTCAACGCCTCTACATCGACTTATTAGGACCATAGCCACGAACGAAGACAGGACATACACATATATTTATAGTCTTAGATCACTTTAGCAAGTACGTTTTATTGTGGCCTATCCGCAGAGCGACGGCAGCTGAGGTAGTAAAATATTTAGAAGAAAATGTTTTTGGAGTCCCCGAATTTATCCATTTAGACAACGGGAAACAATTCGTTTCAGAATTGTTTTCCAGCTTGCTAAACAAATATGGGGTTCAACACGTTCGCACCGCGTTCTACTCTCCCCAGGCGAATGGCTCCGAGAGGGTTAACCGTTCCTTACTGGCCAAATTATGGTCGTATATTGACGGGGACCAGAAGAACTGGGACCTACATGTCAGTAGTACGGCATTCGCCTTGAGGAGCGAAGTATACGATGCGACATCATTCGAGCCCTACTATGCCGTATTCAGGAATGCCCATGGTGCAGCATGCTAGTGCCTATGAAGTCCTGCGCAGACTAGACATGATCCAGGACCCAAGGACACACATTGAAGATAAATTGGCATTAATTAGAAATAAAATATTCGATAACCTAAGACTAGCACATCAGAAATCCACCAAAGTCTACAACACGAGAAGCCGAGATGTTAAGTACTTTTACAGTTTTTGCAGTGTTCGCTACTGTATGTGTAGCACCTTCGTAATTATTTGAGTGTGCTAGTCCCGTCCCTAAATTAAGGTCCCAGTATTGGAGTTCGTGGCCTTTCATGTTTAAGTCTCGTGCTGTTCCAGTCCACGTAGCAGGGCGGATGCTGGCCTGGTGTC
Source organism: Pocota personata (assembly GCA_963082735.1). Taxonomy (NCBI): domain Eukaryota; kingdom Metazoa; phylum Arthropoda; class Insecta; order Diptera; family Syrphidae; genus Pocota; species Pocota personata. The sequence goes on from OY720429.1 coordinate 106,845,569, forward strand.
ATTCAGTCCTGTCCTTGGCTTTGTGCCATTTGCCGAGTAAACCTACGTTCACTCCCTTCCGCACACTGAAACGAGGTGCCCTTAGGAACTGCGCCCTGAACTTTACTCCTATCTGCCATGATTTGAGCGTTTAAAAACTTCTACTAGTTTATAACTAGATCAAAAAAAAAAAAAACAAACTTCCCCTATCAGAATTCAGAAAAAAATAACAAATCAAAAAACCAAAATCTTATAAAAAAAGAGGAATAAAAAATCTTATATTAAGTGTACCGAAGGATGTCAATTTCAAAAAAAGGATCCCACCAGAATATAGATACACCTAAAGAATTCACAAATTTAAAAGCAAACAAAATTCAAAACTCTAAATCTAAATTCAAACCGCTTAAAAAAAATAAAAAAAATAAAAATCTAATAATAATAATAAAAATAAAAAGCTAAAAGAAACAGAAAAACCTATAAAAAGCTAACGAAAATCCAATAAATCAATAAAAAAAACTTAGCTGAGTATCTAATCCAATTAAACGGAGAATACAAAAAAAAAAAAAAAATAACCCTTAATATAGCCTTTCGCAATTTAACTTTTCTAATGATGTGCGATGGTGTGTGGATTCATGGTCGGGTTCTCCAGTAACCATTCCGCTGATTAAATAAGCTCGTTATTGTTCGTCCTCAAGTCTATTGTACATTGTATGTATCTGTCTACTTGTGGCTGTCACAAGATATGTATCTGTCTACTTGCCATTAGGTAAACTCCAACAGCTGGCTGGCTGGGACTTTCAGAATTAACTCCAGCACGGATAGAGCCTTAGGACACATGCTCACACCTCACCGATGATCTGGGAAAGCCTGGACCCTTGGACAGCAGCTTTGCATTAAGCCCTTCCACCCTAACCTACTCTTTGTTTCTTCCTAGACCTCCGACTACCTCACGAGATCCTCTGGCGTTTGACCTGAAGATTGGACAGCTGTCTTTAGCCTAAGATGAAACAAAGAATTTGATCAGCACTTGAACCGAAAGTAAGACAGGAAAGTAGAATTGTTTATAAAAGCGGAAAATATACTAATACGCCATAGTTGTGAGCTAGGTACAGACCACGGAGGCATCTTCGGTGTGGATGAAGGGGACGGTGGCACGCACGCGGTTGCACGGCTTTACTCGTCGGACGGGGCTGGTTCTTGTCTCCCATCACTCTCACACCACCTGCTCAAACACAAAAATATCGTGCCATATGCATACTAAAAAGAACCTAATAGAAAAGAGAAGAAGCTGACCTAATTAGACCACGGACGGACTAAAAAAAAAAGATAGGAAATTTGCCGTTGTGGCCTCGTCCGCTGGATTTTGCCTCGACGGAACCCATCGCCACTGGTTAACTCGATAGGTCTCCAATATCTCCGCAATTCTGAAGCCGGCGGGGGTCTGATCGAAGCCAGTGAAGTACTGTTTTGGAGTCACTTCAGAACACCCATTCGGTCAATGATAATTTGTGAGAATCGATGATGGAATTACAAAGTCTTACGCCGACAACTCAAGACGGTGTGTAACGAAAGAGGTGTAAACTCTTCCATTATGCATTATCCTCATATGTGCGACGGCGCTAAAGGCTTCCTCGCTGGCATCGACGAAGGTATGCAGGTCTATTCGGTTCATGACAGATGTTTATTATGACATTTGGGAATCCGTAGTTCAGTCAATTTCAGTAGCTCCGCCTTCCGCTGCTTCCACCTCTCGAACGATTCGTTGGAAATTGGCTCATCCGGTTCCATAAGTCCAGATCGAGGGAAGCAATAATTTTAAATAAAACGTAAAGTCACCAATCATACCGAAGTGGTCAAATATTGACATTGTGATGCCAAGGAATTCCGTTTTCGTCGGACATCTATCCTCTTCCATGATGACTTGCCTGACACGGGGAAATTTAAGTTGAAAGAAGAATATGTCATCCGAACTGTCCCAACGCATGCCGAGAACCTTTTCCATCGGCGGTGATGCTTTAATGTTCATGTCGATTGTGCGTCTTGAGCAGCGGTCTTTCTTACAGTTTCGAATAACGGCATTGACTTCCTCAGAATTCGACATCAGATTCCTTAACTCAAATCCACCACTTCGATGAATCGCTACAACAGCCTCCGTAACTTTAATGGCTTCTGAGACACTGTCAAAACTATTGACGAAATCATCTACATAGTGGTTGTTAATAATGGCTTCGACAGCTCGCGGCTCTTTGAGTGAGAATCTCGAGGCATTGTGGTTCTTGACGAAGTTGGCTATACAAGCGAACAGCTTGCTCCGAAGGTCATGGCTTCCATTACATATTTTTCAATCGGTTTTTCAGCGCTATGTCGCTAGAGAAAGTGCTGCGAGTATGGGTCCTCTGGTCGGATTAAAATCTGGTGGAACATCTCCTTGATATCCCCTATCACTGCTATGGACCGCAGTCTGAGGTTGAATAAGACCACTACTAGAGGCCTGTAGTCATCGGGTACCTTCAAGAGGAAAAGATTTAAAGAGATGCCGCTTACTTCTGCAGCAGCGTCGAACACCAGGCGAGTCTTCCCTGGTTTATTTGGGTTCTTAACCCCAAAGTGTGGAAGGTACTAAGTTGTTGGATTGCATTCTGGAACCTCTTCACAGCTGAGCTTTCTCGTGTACCCTTTTTAGATGTAGTTGGCAATCATCTCCTTGTAAGTAGCAGCAAACCCTGGATCCTACCGCATCTTTGTCTCTAGGCTGAGAAGTCTTCTTTTGGCCAGCTGGTAGCTTTTTAGCAGCATGGGATGGCTCTCCTTCCAGACCCGTACTGTATCGCTCTCCCAGTTGTACGGTTGTGGTCGTTAGGATCTATAGGGCCCTCATATCAGCTTCGGACGTCAACTTCTGCTTCGGTTTTTTAACACCAAAGTTTTCGATTCGAAAGTAGTCATCGACAATGGTATCTACTCGATGATATTCGACAATTGACTGACGGTTAAATAGAATGACATCTTCATCAAGGTCAGCTACAAGTGTTGTCTTTACGTAAACGACCTAACCAAGCTTCGTTCTTACTTCGAATGGTCCACCTCCATCCCAACTAGCGGTGTTCAACGGCGCTCCAAGATGACTGTTATCGAGTCCGATTACAACCACTGGTTTCGCGTTAATGTAGTCGGCAAGAGGAATTCCAGAACCCTTAAGTGACTTGACCTCCGAGGCAGCAAAAGTCTGAGTAGGCAGGCACAAGTCCTCCACTGTTTGCACAAGTCCTCCACTGTTTGCACATTTTGCATCCGGTATTGCTTTGCATCCTTCTGATCGGCACTTATGAGGTCAACTGTGAATGACTTCCTTGCAAGCATTTCCCGTCTCAGCTAGGTCCTTGGGACTCCTTCGAGTCGTAAACGCTTGGCCAAGTCGTCGCTTATGATCGTTACGGATGACCCTTCGTCGTACAGAGCATACGTCCGCAATTCTCGAACTCTGCATGGCTTTCGCGTTCTGCAAATATTTCTGCTGTAACCACGCTTCAAACAGCTAAAACAAAGTCGATTCCGCTTCACGAAAGTCCATTTGGCTGGAAGGTCCATGGTCTTGAAGCTTTTCCACTCAACAACTGGATGCTGCTCTGCTTTGCAGTACCGACACTTGGCAGATGTTACTTTAGTTGGGGATGAACTTCCATTTGTATGCATGATGCTTTTCGGCTTCGGTCTATTTTCCACTCTACCCGGAGTTGACGAAGATACTGAAGTTCCAGAGACAATACAGATAAGATGGGCAATTCTATTCAACCAGTCCTTAAAATGTTTGACAGTTGCATACGGCTGGATGCACACATAAGTCTGGGCCCTTTCCAATTTCTTGCTCATTGGTAGCTTCCCAACGAATTCATCCAAACACGCAGGATTTGCTAAATGCTGACGCATGCCACTCGCTTCCAGGAACACCGTTAAATTTTGCACCTTAGTAGCGAATGGTTAGATAAGCTCCAGCTTGTGTTTTGGTATCGCGGCAGTTTCTCTCACCTTCGTCAGCAGGCTCTAGACAAGGCGTTCAGGACGCCTGTTATGAGCTGCCCATATCCTGGAGAAAGAAGGGTACGCCAGATCTAACCTAAACCTAACTATTCTAATCTAAACCTAATCTACCCTTAAACTTATTCTAAGCCCTAACCTATACCTAAACTAACTTATAACTATCCTATTCTAGCCCTATACTACGGCTTCTGTATCCCCTAGTCTCTAGGATGTGGGTTCGTCTCGTCCCAGAGACGTGCCAGGTGTTGATGGCACTAGCATGGCCAACCCACCCTTGTGTCTGAAAGGCACAACCTTCGCCATCTCCTTGGCCAATATTCACTGGAGATGGCCCCTAATGCCTCAGTCCAGCCACTACTGTCTACTGTTCACGTAAAGTACGTAAAGCCGTCACGTATGGTCTTTATCACGCCAGTGCAGTTGTCTTGTCAAGTCATCGTAGCACCTGCTCAGCGAAAGAACGGCCTTCCCATTCCCCACACACCATCATCGCACAAGATTTCTACCACCACATCCTTATTGTAAGAATGGGACTACCATAAAATAAGTTTAAGATACAAATGAATTTATTCATGGGATCATTAAAATTATATCGTTACAATGGTAGTTCTATCACCAGTAAATTCGCATAATCCATACTCTAATTAAAACTAAGCTATCCTATTTGTGAAACTTCTGCTTTTAGCACTACTATATATATATATATTAAACAAAATCAAAAAAAAAGGAATTTATTACTCACGTTTGTTGTCCCCCGATGTCCTGCCGGCAGCACAAGAAGAGATCCAATTTAGCTGTGTTTCAATGGGATTATCGGGGGCAAAACCAAAAATTGTATAGTGTTAAATGCAGAACTAACTAACTCTTTAAATTTACACTGATTGAACAAAATTCAAAAAAAATATCTAGATTATGTTCTGCTTCTCTCAATCACTTCACTATTGTTTTTTTTTTTTTTTTTTCTTTTTCCACTAAAAAAAATGCTGTTCCCTTGATGCACCTCGGTTCTGCTGCGGCTTAGTGGCATGAATCCTATGGAGCGGAACACTTCTGTCTTTTATCCGGCTATGTGACCTTTGCTCCTTTTGGTAATTCTTACCTTACTTATGTAGGATGCCCACTTGCGAACACCGGTTGGCCGTTTTGCGGTTTAACTAGCAGTCTCCGCTAGCCGTTGCTTACGGACAAAAAAAACCGGGGCCTGTCCAAAAAAAATCACTGCAGAGGCTTGGGTATGGCAGCTCGACCCAAGTCCTGGAAATTCGCGAAAAATTACACAAGTCAGGTTATTTGGCTCGTCAATATAGATTTGTGTGTACACCTACCTCTGCTATTCGCCCCGAGTCCTCCTCTCAAAGAATACTATGATATTATCTCCAGTATTATATTATGGCCCTTTCGCACCCTTTTTTTTTTATAAAAAATATTATTTTTTTTTTGTTCTCTAATACCCTTTTAGCCAATTTTCACTTACCCGCAGAAATCAAAAAAAAAAAAGGTTCCTTTCCTTTATTTTGTGTGTCACCGTCTTTTGCTTTTCCCATTATCTGTATTTTCGGGGCATCGACCGTTCTCGATTGAATTAATCAGAAAAGTGATCAACGGTCGATGAACTTTTGCCCTAGTTTCTTACCTTCTTGATTTTTTTTTCTCTTTATCATGGTAGTTGGCTACGTTTCTCTTCGTCCATCTATGTCTTCTCTGTCTCCCTCTTTGTCATGTCGGTCGTCCTTATCAACCTCCCTATTGCTTTCGGAACATTGGAAAAGGGAAATTCCCTTTGCCAATATCCTTCGTCAAGATGATAATACTTCGACATAACACTTTAATAAACTAATACATTTACCTAAATTCGAACAATAAAATAATACAACATACCTTACATTAATTATAACTAACCTACCCTAATTAACCCAACATCTATTTATTATGACAATACTCGAGAAATTACTACAAACGGAACGTATAACTCTTATAAATATGGATCTTTTCCATTTCCCTTAGATTTTTCGGTTAAGGTTTTCTCTTTCGTCGAATTTGCTTTCCAAGAGGGAGAGCCTAGCTGTGTGCGAACAGGCCCACTAGCATGTACGCTTATGTCAAATAAGCAACACATTTTCTTTTACGCGATTTTTTTTTTCCTTTGAGGCGGTTGATTTGTTTTGTTTTTTTTTTTTTGTAATTTTTGTAAATAAGTCGCTTGCTTGCGGAGCGACAGAGCTACGAATCGAACGCGCAATCCACATCTCTATTTTCTTAAAATGAAATACTCATAGCAGAAGGGGATTCCACGCACCTGGATTTGTGCAGTGAACTCGGACTCGATGTGAGTGTGGATGACCAAAGGAAGGTCTCAATGTCTGAGATTACACTGGACTGAGATGCAGTGCCAGAGAATCGGACTTCGGTTGGATGTTTCGCTGTAGACCTGCGGTAGTTCTGCATGGGTTAGTATTCATAGTTTCTTGATCGACTTTGTTTATATTTTAGATTTGCGTTGAGTGCTTGACGACTAGTTCCACCTTTGGTGACTGGTGTAATTGTTTTTTTTTTTTTTTGTGTGTGTGTGTTTTATAGTCTCTAGGGCCTCGCAACATAATCCTCGGCTGCCACCAGTGCAGGACGTCCAACGATGCGGTCGTCATGATCACACCACCAAAACAATGTGGATCTCCGTATCCACCAAAACAATGTGGATCTCTGTATCCACAGAAAAAGAAAAAAAAAAAAAAAACACCAAAACAATGTGGATCTCCGTATCCACTGAAAACACCGATGAAGTTAGGTTGCGCGTACCGAACTAAACCCGTAGTGCAAATAGAAAAAAAAAGGAAAAAAGAAAGACTGTTAAATAAAAAAAGACTTCTTTTCGCTTCGAGTGCACAAAATAGAAGAGAGCGGTATATTATCATTAAGGAAAGTCAAGTTACATTAAAATTACAGTTCAGTGAGCAGAGTGCATTCAGTAATAACAATAGTAAGAAGTGTATTAGATTTCAGATATGCTAAAGTGGGATACACAATTCTATAATTATTTAACAATGTTAACTCAACACTCCCACTCATTGTTAAATTAAAATTCAAACTTTAACATTAATCATAACTTTAAATCTATCAAATTTTTCTTTAGTTAATGGCTTTGTAAATATGTCTGCTAGTTGATCATTACTTGGTACACAATTTAATTCAAAAAGATTGTCATTATATTTTTCCCTAATAAAATGCATTCTAACATCAATATGTTTAGTTCTGCAATGGAACTCGGGATTCTTGATAAGCTTCAGGGCACCTTGATTATCCAGATGTAGAAAAGGACGCTCAGTTACTTCAGGAAGAAGATCTTTCATCTAAACGTTAAGCCACATCATCTCTTTAATTGTTTCGGATGCTACAACGTACTCAGCTTCGGTTGATGATAGTGCTGGTTGAGCGCCTTGTTTCAATATCACCAGCGTAGTCTGAGTCACTGTATTCTGAGTAGCCTTCAGATATCGAAAAATCCTTTTGATTATTTTAATGTGATATGGAGCAGGGTTATCCAAAATTCTGCCCAAAACTCCACCAACGTATGAAATATCCAGCCTTGTTGCTACAGCCAGGTACATAAGAGATCTAACACCTTCACCGTAAGGATATTTGGAAAAATCCATCGAAGCTGGTAATGAACCAAGTAGCATCTGTTGGCTCAACACTTCACACGGCGTAGAAACTCCGTTTGAATCTGCCATGTTGAATCGATCCAAGAGACGTTGAATGTATCTAGACTGATGAATTTTTATTGTTCCATCCAAACATTGTTCTATTTCGATCCCAAGGTAGAAATCTGCAACGCTGGTTGTGACCTCTAGATATTGCCGCAAATAATTTATAATATCTATGCGACCAGGCCATCATCAATATAAAGTGCAACAAACACGATTCGTACACCCATTCGAAGCACAAATAAACATGGATCAGCTGTGCAAGCTTCAAATTTAAAATCCTTAAGAAGTTTGGAGATCGTAAAATTCCAATTCCTTGAGGCTTGTTTTAAGCCATATAAAGTTTTATTCAGCTTACAGACTCGTCCTGTTTCGTCATCGTATCCAATTGGTTGCGGCATAAAGATGTCTTCGTCTAATCTTCCATTCAAAAAGGCAGTCTTCATGTCGAACTGAGTTTAAATTTAATTTTTGGATGCAGCTATAGCCAGGATTGTACGATTAGAAGTAAATTTGGCTACCGGGCTGAATGTTTCATTGAAGTCCACGCCTTCCAGTTGCTTATAGCCCTTTATAACCAGTCGGGCTTTGTAACGCACGATCTCATTTTTCGGAGACAACTTCGCCTTGAAAACCCATTTGGACTCTATAACATTTATATTATTTGGGCGATCTACCAAAACCCAGGTTCTATTCAGCCGATGAGCCTCCATCTCTTCATTAATCGCAGCCCTCCATTGCACCGAATTCTCTGATTTAACCGCATCATCGTATGTTGCAGGTTCATAAGCCACAGCAAGAAAAGCATACAGCTTCTGAATGATCGCATATAAATTTGTTTTGTCTTCAATATCTTTCTTAGATCTGCTTCGAAGTTTGTACCTCTGCTCCATAGGCATTTTTTCACCTTCTTTTGCCTCCTGTACTTCTCCCACTGCTTCAGAGTCCATGGATCCTCCTTCTTCCGCTGAGCTATAGCATTCGTCACCGCTTAGTAAATCTTCCTTCTTCATCGAAACATCTGATTTAGCACCCCTTTTAAAATCACTTGAATCTAATTTTAAAGTGGACTTTTCTTTAAACAAAATGTCTCGTGACAGCTGTATTTTGTTTGATTCTGGTATCCACACACGGTAACCCTTGCAGTTGCCAGAATAACCAACAAATATTCCACACTTTGCCTTTTTGTCCCATTTTTTTCGCTTTTCGTCCGGAATATGAATAAAAACATCGCTGCCAAACGTCCTTAAATTGTTAATTGGAGATGACTCCTTATGCCATAGTTCATAAGGGCTTTTGGTTTTGACTGGGCTTGGTCCAAAACGATTGATGATATAAAGGGTGGTTAAATTTTAAGGGCCGATGTTGAATGTGAACCACACCTAAAGTCAAGTTTTTTTCTGCATTTCATTTGACATTTCTCAATTTCAGACTAACTCAATTTGAACCATGGAAAGATACACAATCGAGCAACGCGTTAAAGTTATTCAGGCTTATTATGAAAATGGGCGTTCAAATCAAAATGCATATCGTGCATTTCGTGATTCTTTCGGTCAATTTAATCGTCCAAATGTGCGTACAATCGGAAAAATAGTACAAAAATTTGTGCAAACCGGGCCTGTAGGAGATGTGAAAACACCAGTGCATGCTCGTACAGCTCGTACTGCAGAAAATATTCCTGCTGTTCGCGATAGTGTGGCTGAAGAGACGTCCACCACAACTCGTCGTCGTGCCCAACAATTGCACCTCTCACGCTCGTCGTTGATGAACATTATGCATAAACACTTGCATTTACGCGCTTACAAGGTGCAATTGACTCAAGAACTAAAGCCTCTTGACCATTTCAAGCGTCGTCAATGGTCACAATGGTGGCAAGAAATGGCAACAGTGGATGATCAATTTTCGAAGAAAATCATCTTCAGTGATGAGGCACATTTTCACCTCAGTGGATTCGTCAATAAGCAGAATTGCCGCATTTGGGCGAATGATAATCCAAGAGTGATTGTCGAAAAACCAATGCACCCACAAAGAGTGACTGTTTGGTACGGTTTATGGGCTGGCGGCATCATCGGGCCGTATTTTTTCCAAAATGAGGCCGGTCAGGCAGTTACTGTGAATGGTGTTCACTATCGTGAGATGATAAAGAACTTTTTATGGCCCGAATTGGAAGATATGGATGTGGGCGACAAGTGGTTTCAACAGGATGGTGCCACTTGCCACACAGCTAACGAAACAATGGCTCGTTTACACGACAAATTCAATGGCCGTGTTATCTCACGTGGTGGCGATGTCAATTGGCCGAAAAGATCATGTGATTTGACACCGTTGGACTTCTTTCTTTGGAGTTATTTGAAAGAAAAGGTGTACGTCGATAAGCCAGCAACAATTCAAGAGCTAAAGGATGAGATAAATCGGCACATTAACGGCATAGAACCTCAATTATGCCTCAGCGTCATCGAAAATTTGGACCATCGGATGGAGGTGTGCCGCCGAGGTCGCGGCGGCCATTTTGCCGATATTTTGTTCCATACATAATTGAACCATACCAATATTATCATAATAAAAAGAAATGACAGTAATTTTCTAAATAATTTGTGTTTTATTCAAAATCAACATCGGCCCTTAAAACTTAACCACCCTTTATATCGCCATGCACAGCTTCGGATCATAACCTAAAAGGCATATTGCATTCGTGAAGCATGGTTCTCGCAGTCTCTACTATAAAACGCATGTCTCGTTCAGCTCTACCATTTTGCTGAGGAGTATAGGGAACCGAGAATTGATGGCGAATATCACGTTTAATTAAAAGATCCTGCACTATTTTATTTTTATATTCGAGACCATTATCTGATCTTAAAATTTGTATATCACGACCGAAGAGTGATTTTATTTCATTCCAAAAACGTTCAATTAAATTAGGAACCTCTGATTTTTTTTCACGAAGTAAACCGTTCTAAAGTGCGAAAAATCATCTTTAAATAGAAGTAAATACCTGGATCCTCCAATTGATTGCGTCTGCATCGGTCCACAGAGGTCAGTGTGCACGAGAACTCCAACATCCTTGGCCCTGGACTGGCTGTCATCAAATGGTGAACAATAAAGTCAATGCCACGTTGATTCAGCACCTTTTTAACCTGTTTGACGCACATGTGACCAAGTCTATAATGCCATACTTCAAGTGCTTAAACTTTTGACACATAATTCGCCGCGATATTATCACTGTTTATCTTAGAAAGCATTTTATAAAGCCGATGCCGTCTGACACCAATGGCAATCACCTTATCATTTTTCAAAATTCCACACCTTCTATTGTCTGATATTAAGCAATAGTTTTTGTCCAGCGCACTTCCAGAAGAAAATAAATTAACCTTGATGTCTGGTACAAAATACACATTTGTTAATCGTTTGTTTATCCACTTCTGGTAGTTAAAGGCACTGATATTTATTTCTCCCTTACCGAAAGCCTTTATGTGCGAACCGTTGCCAATCGTTATCAGTACTGGCGTTGGCAGCTCTTCGTATTTGTTAAACCAATCGCGCCGAAAACACATGTGTTCACTCGCCCCCGAATCCAGAACCCAGTCATCAGCTGTAACCTGCTCACCAACCGCCACGCTAACGGTATCACAAACAAGTGCATCACAACTATCATTAGTCAGTGTCCAATGACCGTACTGCTTACATTGAAAACATTTACCTGGACGTCTTTGACTGCTATGATGATTGTTACTGTTGCTGCTGCTATTACTTTGCTGATGGTATTTTTTGCTCTTTTTGCTAAAGAGTGCAGTGTCTGAAATATTGCTCTGATGTTCATTTACACTTAACCGCGCTTCTTCCATGATAAGACGAGATCTTAGATTATCGGTGGTTTGCTGCTTTACGTCTGTTGACTCCCACGCACTGAAGAAATGAGCGAATCTATCCGGCAGGGTCATTAACACTTTAGTAATAACAATAGTAAGAAGTGTATTAGATTTCAAATATGCTAAAGTGTTAACTCAACAAAGGCACTATAACTTTGAATAAAACGCGAAGAAAAAACTCAAACAAGAAGAAACTAAAACTCGGAAAAACACACACGAAGATCAGATTGAAGGCAACGATAAAATTGACTTATTTGACAGAAGCGTACACGCTAGTGGTAAATAGTTCTCGACTATTGATATAGTGAATAGATGTTAGGTTAATTAGGGTAGGTTAGTTATATTAATGTAAGGTATGTTGTGTTATTTTATTGTTCGAATTTAGGTAAATGTATTAATATATTAAAGTGTCATATCTAAGAATTACCATCTTGACGAAGGATATTAGCAAAGGGAATTTCCCTTTTCCAATGTTCGAAAGCAATATGGATGTTGATAGGGACGACCGACATGGACAAAGAGGGAGACAGAGGTAACATAGATGGACGAAGACAAATATAAGCAACGAATGAATGACCATGATAAAGAGAAAAAAAAATTAAGAAGGTAGGAAACTAGGGCAAAAGAGCATCGACCGTTGATCACTTTTTTTATTAATTCAAACGAGGACGGTCGATGCACCTACTATAGAGATAGTGAAAAGCTAGAAGACAGTGATACACAAAACAAAGCAAAACAATTTTTTTAAGATCTGTTCGAGTAAGTTAGAGAGACTGGTCGTGCTAGAAAAAAAGAGGTAATAATAATAATTTTTCTAGACAGTAGGCAGAAAGGAAAGATTCGGGGGGAAATAGAATCCCTCGTGAAGAGGACATACTGGGAAAGAAATAGCAGAGGTATGTACATATAGAAATCGATTTCGACGAGACAGAGAGTTTAATCGGTGTAACTTTTGGTGAAATTTCCAGGACTTGGGTCGAGCCGCTATACCCAAGCCTCTGCAGAGATTTTTTTGATAGGCCCCGGTTTTTTTTGTCCGCAAACAAAGGCCAGCGGAGACCGCAAGTCAAACCGGCGAATTGGCCTACCGGTATTCTCTCAGCGGGGTGCAAAGACCACAAGGGAGCAAAGGCCACTCAACACTGAACAGAAGTGCTCCGCCCCAGAGATACAGTGGCATTAAAGCTGCGGCAGAAACAGAATACAACAAAGGAACAACATTTTTTTTTTGTGTGACAAAGGAAAAGGAAAAAAAATATGAGCGAAGTGTTCTACTTATGTAGATAGAGTGTAGCTTAATATTTTTTTTGTATTTTAAAGATTGGAAAGCTAAGGTTAGGAGTAAAGTGGTTCTGCATTTAGCATTGATTTTGTGCTCGCGATATTTCAGCTGGAACTTCAGCAACTGGGACCTCTTCTTGTGCTGCCGGCAGGACAACGGGGACATCAAAAACGTGAGAACTTATTATTTTTTCTTTGAATATTTTTTTTTTTATATGGAGATTAGATAGATAGATTAGCTGTAATTCATTTTTTTGGATAGAATTTTATATTTTATTACCTGAATAAACTCAAATGTATATAATTAATTTAAGTGGTTGTTTAAAAATGATAGGCAGATAATTTCCCCTGTGCGATGATGGTGTGTGGGGGAATGGGAGGGCCGTCCTTTCACTGAGCAGGTGCTGCGATGACTTGACAGGACAACTACACTGACGTGACAAAGACCATACGTGACGGCTTTACGTACTTTACGTGAACAGTAGACAGTAGTGGCTGGACTGAGGCATTAGGGGCCATCTCCAGTGAATATTGGCCAAGGAGATGGCGCAGGTTGTGCCTTTCAGACACAAGGGTGGGTTGGCCATGCTGGTGCCATCAACACCTAGCACGTCTCTGGGACGAGACGAACCCACATCCTGGAGAGACTAGGGGATACAGATGCCGTAGTATAGGGCTAGAATAGGATAGTTATAAGTTAGATTAGGTATAAGTTAGGGCTAAGCATAAGTTTTAGGGTAGATTAGGTTTAGATTAGAATATTTAGGTTTAGGTTAGATCTAAGCCCTTGAGCTTCTTCTTCTTATCCTGTCTTCTTTCCCATCTGATTTAAGTCCGTCCGTGGTTTAATTAATTTAGCTTCTTCTCTTCTTTATTAGGTTACTTTTATTACTCATATGACACGATATTTTGTGTTTGAGAAGGTAGTGTGAGAGTGATAGGAGACAAGAACCAGCCCCGTCCGCCGAGTTAAGCCGTGCAACCGCGTGCGTGCTACCGCCCCCTTCATCCACACTGAAGATGCCTCCGTGGCCTGCCCCTAGCTCATAACAATGGCACCCAACGTTATTGAACGGTTTTAGAGGCCAGATTGCGACTCCAAGGGGACGATGAAAGTCGCCACCTTGGATTCATATCAATCAGCCTCATTTTTCGAATTAGTATATTTTCCGCATTTATAAACAATTTTAATTTCCTGTCTTGCTTTCGGTTCAAGGGCTGATCAAATTCTTTGTTTCATCATAGACCAAAGACAGCTGTCCAATCTTCAGGTCAAAAAGCCAGAGGATCTCGTGAGGTAGTTGGAGGTCTAGGAAGAAACAAAGAGTAGGTTAGGGCGGAAAGGCCCAATGCAAAGCAGCTGTCCAAGGGTCGAGGCTTTTGCCACATCATCGGTAAGGCATGAGCATGGGTCTTAAAGCTCTATCCGTGCTGGAGTTAATTCTGAAAGTCCTAGCCAGCCAGCTGTTGGAGTTTACCTAATTGAAAGAAGTGGTAAGGACAGAAGGGATTTATGACAGCACTCGTCGAGTGCCACAGACCCAGCCACAAGTAGACAAATACATACAACGTACAATAGACTTGAAGACGAACAATAACACGCTTATTTAATCAGCGGAATGGTTACTGGAGAACCTGACCATAATTCCACACACCATCGCACATCAAACTTAAATTTCGAAAGACGATCATTTTAAGGGTAACATTTTCTTTTCAGGGGTTTCCTTAGTTGTAGTTTTCTTTTCTTTCTCTTTTCTTTTTTCCTTTTTTTTTAATTTTTAGTTTGAATTAATTAAAACCTTGCGAACTTCATTTTATTTAGCTACATTTATTTCTAGAATTTTTGTGAGATTATTTTTTTTGAATTCTTCTCTACACCTATCTTTTTTGTTTCGATTTTGGATTTAGTTTTTTCAATATTTTTTTTTTTTTTTGAATTCCTTTAGATAGATAATTCTGGTGAGATATTTTTTTTTTTAATTGGATTGATAGGTATTCTGGGGTATTTTTTTAGATTTTGAATTTTTGTTTTTTTTTATTGATTTTTCTTTGAATTTAGATAAATAGAGTGCACTTTTTTTAAATTAATTTAAACGCTTCAAATCATGGCAAATAGTGGTAAGGAACAGGGCGCAGTTCCCAAGGCACCTCGTTTCAGTCTGCAAGTGAACGTAGGTTTACTCGGCAAATGGCACAGAGACAAGGACAGGACCAAATGACAAACCAGGCCGACAGACACCCTGCTGCGTGGACAGAATCATCACAAGACTTAAACGTAACAAGTCACGAACTCCAATACTGGGAAAAAAATTTAGGGACAGGACTAGCACACTGGAACGATTACGAAACTACACGCACAGTAACGAACACGGCAAAAACTGTGAAAGTAGCCCCGCCCTCGCTGTTGGGGATTCAGGAAGAATCAGGGCGGGAACAGCTACAGACTAGGGATGGACAGATTCCAGGTTAAGACTATAGACGACAAGAACGCTTCAGCCTACCACCTCAGACAGAAGACACAGAAAACGTGGCAGGGGCAGTCGGTATTGGAGGCCTACGACAAGAACGGAACGATACAGACTTCAATCTACCCAATGCGAGAGAAGACGACCGCAGAATGTCTCGAATGTTTCAAGAAGTGGCTTCGTCAGCTGTACAGAAAAGCAAGAAGCAGATCATGTCGGTCTACGCAGAGAGCATGAGCGAAGTAATGACGACTTTCCAGGCCAATATGAGCCTGCTACAAAATAAGATCTGCGACCTGGAAAGAGGAGCCATTCAGCAAAAGGAACCGCCAAAGCAAACGGATAGACAAGCTCCACGACTGACAGACAGACAGACCGGTAGTCAGATGAACAGACAGACACTACGACCTACAGATCCATTTGATTTCAGCTACTTAGCGCAAATGGAGACTCCGTCGTTTCACAGACCTAGCTCCGTACCTAGGCAAGACAGGAGGCGTGAAACCAATGGTCCTCCAAGTCTTGGAAAGCCCGTAGAAGTTCATAAGTGGGGGGTTAAATTTGAGGGCTAGTCGAAATCAATGTCTACAGAAAGTTTTCTATTTCGTATAGAGACCCTGCGAAGGAAATATGGGTTGTCAGAAGATCAGCTTTTCGCCAATTTCCACCATTTGGTGTCAGGTCCCGCGGAGAAATGGTACTGGGAATATTTGCGGGAGAATGAGGGTGATGAGTTGCTCAATTATTTCGATTTAAAGACTGAATTGGTCAGTCAATTAAAACATAAACAACGAGACCACGAAATTCTTAGAACAATAATGGACAGAAAACAGCAACCCCATGGAACGTTTGACGACTTCTACGGCGACATACGAACTTTGACTCTACAAATGAAAAACCGACCACACGAAGACGACTTGGTAGCCATACTCAGACAAAATATTAAGGACAGGGTAGCTACATTGATATTCGGGTGCACTGTCAGAAGCATACAATACGAACTTTGACTCTACAAATGAAAATCCGACCAAACGAAGACGACTTGGTAGCCATACACAGACAAAATATTAAGGACAGGGTAGCTACATTGATATTCGGGTGCACTGTCAGAAGCAGGAGGAGTGTAGAAAAGCACATGGCGGCGAGAGATTCCAGGATGAGGTGCAGCGTCAACGAAATAGCTGACGACCAAGCAGACCGTAGTTTAAGGAGAGGCATGGTGGGTGATATAGAAGACGAAGGTTTTGAAGTAGCTGCACTCCAGAAGAAGAAAACGAACCGACCAACAAACTATTTACACACAGATTCCACGAAAAAAATGACTAACGCAAACAGGACAGAGTTGACTAGGAAAACTGAACAAACTCCACCAGCATGTCCCTCCCCGTTTCACACATTGACATGTTTCAGTTGTGAGCAGGGCAACTTCGCCTTCAACTGTCCGAAGTGTCAGGGAAACTTGAAGGTCGACGGTGCATCCGGGAACCACTCGTCGATAGCGCCTGCACTCCCGGAGAATCAGGACAAACCGGGGCAGTCCAAATCTTGAAGAGGTGCACTCGAGTTCATAGCTAGGTCGAACGTAACGTTAACTAGGATAGCAACAGACATTAGGACCGCGGACGGAAACCACCAAGGGATACAAGGACGTTTTAAAACTATTGTTTCATGAGGTGGCAAAACCCAAGAAATGGAGCTGTATGTCGTTCCTAGTTTGCAGCAGCAACTCTATTTAGGGGTAGATTTTTGGAGCGCTTTTAAGGTCGCGCCTCACATTATCGACGAACTCGACACTCTCCTGTCCGGACATTGTCACCCGCACAAACAGCACAACTGGAAAGAATAAGGCAACTGTTCCCATCCTTTGCAGTGCAAGGTCTGGGTAAGACCTCCCTCGAAAAGCATGTTATCGAGGTGGATGACGAGCAAACTCCCATTAAACAGAGGCAATACCCGATGTCGCCAGCAATACAGAAGCTGCTTTTCGATAAACTCGACAGAATGCTTTCTCTCGGGGTCATCGAAGAAAGTAACAGCGCATGGAGCTCTCCAGTTGTGTTGGTGCGGAAAACCGGCAAAAATAGACTTTGTCTGGACTCGCGAAAAGTATATGCAGTTACCAAGAAGGACGTTTACTCGCTCTCCCACATTGAAGGTCTGTTGAGCAGAATTCAGGATATACGATTCATTTAGGGTATTGACTTGAAGGACGCTTTCTGGCAGATTCGTCGGAGGACAAGTCGAGGGAGAAAACTGCTTTCACAATCCCTGGAGGGCCGCTATATCAGTTCACGGCTATGCCGTTTGGACTTTGCAATACCGCCCAGAGAATGTGCAGGCTGATGGACAAGGCCATTCCCTCTTGGCTGAAAGAGAATGTCTTTGTCTACCTTGATGTCCTCTTGGTTTGTTCTCCGGATTTTGAGTCACACTTTTTTTGGAAAGAAAGCGGGTTTGACGATCAATGTTGAAAAAAGTAAGTTCTGCTATAAAGAGATAAAATACCTCGGATATATCGTCGGGGATGGATGTCTACGGATGGAAAAAGACAAGGTGTCGGCGGTCGAGAACTTCCCAATACCGAAGTCTCCTAAGCAACTCCGCGGTTCCTAGGGATGACAGGTTGGTACAGACGTTTTATCACCACTTTTGCTTCAGAAAGGACAGACATTTACAATGACCGACGAGGCGCTGAGGGCATTCCAACTGCTCAAAATGTCCTTGGTGACAGCGCCGATACTGACAAATCCGGACTTCACCAAACACTTTCACATACAATGTGATGCTTCGACGTCTGGTGTGGGGAGTATATTGTTCCAAATAGACGCCGAGAAAAACGAACGACCAATAGCATTCATGTCCCAGAAGGTTAACTTCGCTCAGCGAAATTACAGTGACGGAACTTGAATGCTATGCGTCCGTTCTATCAGTAAAGAAGTTCAGTTCTTATGTGGAAGGATTACCATTCACTATAATCACTGATCACGCAATTTTAAAGTGGTTGATGACTCAGAAGGATCTGTTTTGTCGATTGGCCAGATGGAGCCTGAAGCTTCAGGGTTTTGACTTCGTGATCGAACATAGGAAAAGTGTCCAGAACGTAGTCCCTGATACTCTCTCGCGTGTCCATATGGAGGAGCTCACTCCCAATACAGTATTGTTAGTGGTAGACCTTAGTTCGCCATACTTCACTTCGGGGGAATATGACGAATTAAGGAAGACAGTCGTCATGAACAAAGACAAACTACCAGATGTATGTGCATCCGACGGATTTGTCTACAAACGGAGTGAAATACGGACAGGTGACGAACTGTAAGAAGATCGGGCATCGAAACTTTGGGTACCGAAGGAGTTGCGTGGTAGTCTTCTGCAATCTGCTCGCGATTTTCCTGCTGCAGGACAAGGGGGAATAAGCAAGACGTTAGCAAGGTTGAGGCAGAAGTACTTCCGGCCAGGTATGGCATCTGATGTACAGGCTTACGTGAAAGCGTGCGTAACCTATAAATGTAGCAAATCACTAAACGTGATATCCCGACCGCCGATGGGACAACAAACGATTACGGAACGAGCTTTTCAACGCCTCTACATCGAATTATTAGGACCATAGCCACGAACGAAGACAGGACATATACATATATTTATAGTCTTAGATCACTTTAGCAAGTACGTTTTATTGTGGCCTGTCCACAGAGCCACGGCAGCTGAGGTAGTAAAATATTTAGAAGAAAATGTTTTTGGAGTCCCCGAATTTATCCATTCAGACAACGGGAAACAATTCGTTTCAGAATTGTTTTCCAGCTTTCTATGCCGTATTCGGAATACCCATGGTGCAGCATGCTAGTGCCTATGAAGTCCTGCGCAGACTAGACATGATCAAGGACCCAAGGACACACATTGAAGATAAAACGGATAAATTGGCGTTAATTAGAAATAAAATATTCGACAACCTAAGAAATCCACCAAAGTCTACAACACGAGAAGCCGAGATGTTAAGTACGCCGTAGGACAAACCGTCTATAGGCGTAACTTCAAAGAGAGTAGCCTACCCGATGGATACAATGCAAAGCTAGGCCCGAAATTCTTACCATCAATAATCTTGAAAGTGATCGGCAACTCTCTGTACGAAGTAGGCAACCATAGAGGTGAAGTGGTGGGCAAGGTTCATGTCAAAGACCTTCACGTACACTCCGTCTCACTTGATTACGAACAGGCAGTTTTTTTTGTTTTAACTTTACAATATTTTTCAAAACCTTCCCTAATCTGGGAAAAACCAATTGCACAAGGAATGAAGGATATATTATGTTTATATTGTAAAAAAAAAAATGGGATTAAGTTGATAAATGCAACTTTTATGACGCTTTTCCCAAAAAGGTCATAAAATTTATATGTTTTTTTTGTCTCACTTGATTACGAACAGTAGCTAATCTACCTTTTAGAAGCTTAAAAGGTAAAAAAAACAATACAAAATTTGTTTGTATAAATAAATGTTGGTTTTATTCGAAGAGTAGCAATAGTTTTTAGTTATGGGTACTAACTCCTGATCGCTGAATCACTTCAAGTAGCCTGCTGTGTAGAGATTCATAGAGCGCTGTCAAATAATCTAGCGAAATTTCGGACCAGGCTCGTTTTATGGTATGAAGGACAAGAAGACGGTGATATACCTGACGCACATAAGCTATCGTTGCTATAGTTATGTAGAGGTATAGTTTATTTATTTAATTATAGAGAGTTATTTATTTATTCAGAGTTTATTTATTTATTTATAGAGAGTTATTTATTTATCCATAGAGATTTATTTATTTATAGAGATTTATTTATTTATCCATAGTTATTTATTTATCCATAGAGTTATTTATTATTTATAGAGGTAGATATATATTTATAGAGATATATTTATTTATTCATAGAGATTGATAGATAGTCATAGAGTATATCTACCTACAGATCTGTTTATTTATTTATAGATTTAGTTATTTGTTTATATATATAAAGTGTATTCAGTCATTGATAGTGATGTTTATTTTTTTTTGTAGAGCAATTTTTTTTATAGATTTATTTGTTATACTACACAGTCTCATGTAGATAACACACTCAAAAGTGACTGTATATTGTAAGTCAGACCACAAGAACCCATACAGACACCCAAATGCCCACAACACAGAAAGTTCGCAAATAGCACACACACACACTCATATGCCATACTTCAGGCACCTTACAATAATGGGATGAGCAGAGCTAATAAAGTCCTATAGCCCGGCCAGTCTGTAGAACATGAGACCCTTAAACCCAGGGCGTGGGCCCTAGCCACACGTTAGTCGGCCTATAAACGCGCGAAGGGTACGAAGGGATACCGCAGTCACTACAGGTATTTTTTTACGAGGCCAGTGTCCTCACAGCCACTCAGAAACTGTCGTCGTTACTGTTACGAGGCCCTAGAGACCGCAATAAAAAGCAAACGTACATATAAAACAAAAAAAAACAAAAAAAAACACCAGTCACGATAGGTGAACACCAGTCACTAAAGGTGACACCACTCACGATAGGTGACACCAGTCACTAAAGGTGACACCACTCACGATAGGTGACGCCAGCCACCAACGTAGCACTAGTCACCAAGGGACAAAACAAAAGATAAACAACTACCTACACTAAATCAAACAAACAAAAAAAAAAAAAACAGAGAGGTACCTCGACGAACACCAACCAAAGCGGAGAATCCTCGGCTGCCACCACTGCAGGACGTATAACGATGTGGTCGTCATGATCACACCACCAAAACAATGTGGATCTCCGTATCCACTGAAAACACCGACGAAGTTAGGATGCGCGTACCGAACTAAACCCGTAGTGCAAATAAAAAAAAAAAAGAGGAAAAAAGAAGGCACTATAACTTTGAATAAAACTATAACTAGAAAACTATAACTAGAAGAAAAAACGCAAACAAGAAGAAAGTAAGATTCGGAAAAATACACGCGGAGATCAGATTGAAGGCAACGATAAAATTGACTTATTTGCACATAGCTAAGCTCTCCTCTTGGAAAGAAAATTGGACGAGAGAAAACCTCAAGCGAAAAATCGAAGGGAAATGGAAAAGATCCCTATTTAAAAGTGTTATACGTTCTGTTTGTAGTAAGTCCTCAAGTATTGACATAGTAAATAGATGTTAGGTTAATTAGAGTAGGTTAGTTATATTAATGTAAGGTATGTTGTGTTATTTTATTGTTCGAATTTAGGTAAATGTATTAATATATTAAAGTGTTATATCTAAGTACTACCATCTTGACGAAGGATATTGGCAAAGGGAATTTCCCTTTTCCAATGTTCCGAAAGCAATATGGATGTTGATAAGGACGACCGACATGGACAAAGAGGGAGACAGAGGTAACATAGATGGACGAAGAGAAATATAAGCAACGAATGAAATTGAAGAGGTAACGCAATGACCACGATAAAGAGAAAAAAAAAATTAGGAAGGTAGGAAACTAGGGCAAAAGAGCATCGACCGTTGATCACTTTCTTTATTAATTCAAACGAGGACGGTCGATGCACCTACTATAGAGATAGTGAAAAGCTAGAAGACAGTGACATACAAAACAAAGCAAAACAATTTTTTTAAGATCTGTTCGGGTAAGTTAAAAGTGACTGGTCGTGCTAGAAAAAAAGAGGTAATAATAATAATTTTTCTAGACAGTAGGCAGAAAGGAAAGATTCGGGGGGAAATAGAATCCCTCGTGAAGAGGACATACTGGGAAAGAAATAGCAGAGGTATGTACATATAGAAATCGATTTCGATGACCAAGAGAAGTTAGTCGGTGTAACTTGTGGTGAAATTTCCAGGACTTGTGTCGTGCCGCTATACCTAAACCTCTGCAGAGATTTTTTTGATAGGCCCCGGTTTTTTTTGTCCACAAACAACGGCCAGCGGAGACCGCAAGTCAAACCGTCGAATTGGCCTGCCGGTATTCTCTCAGCGGGGTGCAAAGACCACAAGGGAGCAACGGCCACTCAACACTGAATAGAAGTGCTCCGTCCCAGAGATACAGTGGCATTAAAGCCGCGGCAGAAACAGAATACAACAAAGGAACAACATTTTTTTTTGTGTGACAAAGGAAAAGGAAAAAAAATATGAGCGAAGTGTTCTACTTATGTAGATAGAGTGTAGCTTAGTTTTTTTTTTTGTATTTTAAAGATTGGAAAGCTAAGGTTAGGAGTAAAGTGGTTTTGCATTTAGCATTGATTTTGTGCTCTCGATTTGTCAGATGGAACTTCAGCAACTAGGATCTCTTCTTGTGCTGCCGGCAGGACAACGGGGGACATCAAAAACGTGAGTAATTATTTTTTTTCTTTGAATATTTTTTTTTTATATGGAGTAATGCTAAGGGCAGAATTGGCTTGATTATGATAGATTAGCTGTAATTCATTTTTTTGGACAGAATTTTATTTTTTGTTACCTGAATTAACTCAAATGTATATAATTAATTTAAGTGGTTGTTTAAAAATGATGGGCAGATAATTTCCCCTGTGCGATGATGGTGTGTGGGGGAATGGGAGGGCCGTCCTTTCGCTGAGCAGGTGCTACGATGACTTGACAAGACAACTGCACTGGCGTGATAAAGACCATACGTGACGGCTTTACGTACTTTACGTGAACAGTGGACAGTAGTGGCTGGACTGAGGCATTAGGGGCCATCTCCAGTGAATATTGGCCAAGGAGATGGCGAAGGTTGTGCCTTTCAGACACAAGGGTGGGTTGGCCATGCTAGTGCCATCAACACCTGGCACGTCTCTGGGACGAGACGAACCCACATCCTGGAGAGACTAGGGGATACAGAAGCCGTAGTATAGGGCTAGAATAGGATAGTTATAAGTTAGTTTAGGTATAGGTTAGGGCTTAGAATAAGTTTTAGGGTAGATTAGGTTTAGATTAGAATAGTTAGGTTTAGGTTAGATCTGGCGTACCCTTCTTTCTCCAGGATATGGGCATAAGCCCTTGAGCTTTTTCTTTCCTATATGATTTAAGTCCGTCCGTGGTCTAATTAGGTTAGCTTTTTCTCTTCTCTATTAGGTTTCTTTTATTACACATATGGCATGATATTTTGTGTTTGAGCAGGTGGTGTGAGAGTGATGGAAGAGAAGAACCAGCCCCGTCCGCCGAGTTAAGCCGTGCAACCGCGTGCGTGCCATCGTCCCCTTCATCCACACTGAAGATGCCTGCGTGGCCTGCCCCTAGCTCATAACAGGCGTCCTGAACGCCTTGTCTAGAGCCTGCTGACGAAGGTGAGAGAAACTGCCGCGATACCAAAACACAAGCTGGAGCTTATCTAACCATTCGCTACTAAGGTGCAAAATTTAACGGTGTTCCTGGAAGCGAGTGGCATGCGTCAGCATTTAGCAAATCCTGCGTGTTTGGATGAATTCGTTGGGAAGCTACCAATGAGCAAGAAATTGGAATGGGCCCAGACTTATGTGTGCATCCAGCCGTATGGAACTGACAAACATTTTAAGGACTGGTTGAATAGAATTGCCCATCTTATCTGTATTGTCTCTGGAACTTCAGTATCTTCGTCAACTCCGGGTAGAGTGGAAAATAGACCGAAGCCGAAAAGCATCATGCATACAAATGGAAGTTCATCCCCAACTAAAGTAACATCTGCCAAGTGTCGGTACTGCAAAGCAGAGCAGCATCCAGTTGTTGAGTGGAAAAGCTTCAAGACCATGGACCTTCCAGCCAAATGGACTTTCGTGAAGCGGAATCGACTTTGTTTTAGCTGTTTGAAGCGTGGTTACAGCAGAAATATTTGCAGAACGCGAAAGCCATGCAGAGTTCGAGAATTGCGGACGTATGCTCTGTACGACGAAGGGTCATCCGTAACGATCATAAGCGACGACTTGGCCAAGCGTTTACGACTCGAAGGAGTCCCAAGGACCTAGCTGAGACGGGAAATGCTTGCAAGGAAGTCATTCACAGTTGACCTCATAAGTGCCGATCAGAAGGATGCAAAGCAATACCGGATGCAAAATGTGCAAACAGTGGAGGACTTGTGCAAACAGTGGAGGACTTGTGCCTGCCTACTCAGACTTTTGCTGCCTCGGAGGTCAAGTCACTTAAGGGTTCTGGAATTCCTCTTGCCGACTACATTAACGCGAAACCAGTGGTTGTAATCGGACTCGATAACAGTCATCTTGGAGCGCCGTTGGACACCGCCAGTTGGGATGGAGATGGACCAGTCGAAGTAAGAACGAGGCTTGGTTAGGTCGTTTACGTAAAGACAGCACTTGCAGCTGACCTTGATGAAGATGTCATTCTATTTAACCGTCAGTCAATTGTCGAATATCATCGAGTAGATACCATTGTCGATGACTACTTTCGAATCGAAAACTTTGGTGTTAAAAAACCGAAGCAGAAGTTGACGTCCGAAGCTGATATGAGGGCCCTATAGATCCTAACGACCACAACCGTACAACTGGGAGAGCGATACAGTACGGGTCTGGAAGGAGAGCCATCCCATGCTGCTAAAAAGCTACCAGCTGGCCAAAAGAAGACTTCTCAGCCTCGAGACAAAGATGCGGTAGGATCCAGGGTTTGCTGCTACTTACAAGGAGACGATTGCTTGTATCGAGTTCGCTTGTATAGCCAACTTCGTCAAGAACCACAATGCCTCGAGATTCTCACTCAAAGAGCCGCGAGCTGTCGAAGCCATTATTAACAACCACTATGTAGATGATTTCGTCAATAGTTTTGACAGTGTCTCAGAAGCCATTAAAGTTACGGAGGCTGTTGTAGCGATTCATCGAAGTGGTGGATTTGAGTTAAGGAATCTGATGTCGAATTCTGAGGAAGTCAATGCCGTTATTCGAAACTGTAAGAAAGACCGCTGCTCAAGACGCACAATCGACATGAACATTAAAGCATCACCGCCGATGGAAAAGGTTTTCGGCATGCGTTGAGACAGTTCGGATGACATATTCTTCTTTCAACTTAAATTTCCCCATGTCAGGCAAGTCATCATGGAAGAGGATAGATGTCCGACGAAAACGGAATTCCTTGGCATCACAATTTCAATATTTGACCACTTCGGTATGATTGGTGACTTAACGCTTTATTTAAAATTATTGCTTCCCTCGATCTGGACTTATGGAACCGGATGAGCCAATTTCCAACGAATCGTTCGAGAGGTGGAAGCAGCGGAAGGCGGAGCTACTGAAATTGACTGAACTACGGATTCCCAAATGTCATAATAAGACCGAATAGAACTGCATACCTTCGTCGATGCCAGCGAGGAAGCCTTTAGCGCCGTCGCATATATGAGGATAATACATAATGGAAGAGTTTACACCTCTTTCGTTACACACCGTCTTGAGTTGTCGGCGTAAGACTTTGTAATTCCATCATCGATTCTCACAAATTATCATTGACCGAATGGGTGTTCTGAAGTGACTCCAAAACAGTACTTCACTGGCTTCGATCAGACCCCCGCCGGCTTCAGAATTGCGGAGATATTGGAGACCTATCGAGTTAACCAGTGGCGATGGGTTCCGTCGAGGCAAAATCCAGCGAGCGAGCCCACAAGGGCAAATGGGCCCTCTGGTGTTAGTTGAAGCGGAATGGCCAAGATTTCCCTGATGACGTCCCCACACATGAGTACCAAGATGAACTGAAGCCGAGATATGTTCTGCATGGTGACGTTACGAAGGGCAATCTGTTCGACGCAACAAGGTTTTCTAAATATTCAAGGCTTCAAAGAACCATTGCATGGCTGCTACGTTTCGTCGCCATTTGCCAGAAAAGGACGAAGAAACGAGATGAGCTGACCGTATCCGAGCTTCAGAATGAAGAACTTTTAATATGCCCACAAGTTCAAAAGGATGTCTTCAGCTCCGATATCATTATGCTGCACAAAGAATCGTCCATCATGAAATTTTTTTTTTTTATTATTATCTGCGCGCGCCAAAGGGACCCTTACATTTTTTCAGGACACGGGCGTTTAGGAAAATGGGGAAGAGGAACAGAGGAGAAATCTGTGCACGTTGGTTTTAATGGTAAGTTTGTACTTATTTATAGTTAGAAGTACAGAGCCCGGTAGATCATTCCACATTCGTGTCGCTCCGCTTATAAACGAATCCCTATATTTGACAGTACGACCGAAGTTTGGCTTTAGGGTAAACTGATGTGCATACGAAGCATGTCGCGTATTGCGGGTAAAATTATAAAGGAGAGGAATGCAACTGCCTATTTCGCCCGGAGCATTTTTTATGAAAATAGCGATAAAATAGAGAGAGACACGAGGCATTTCTCTGACGTTCAAGTAAATGTATGGAACTCAGAATGTCTCTATCACCTATAAATTTTAACGCGCGATTTTGTACCTGTCTAGAATGGGCAGAACGGTCTTGGGTGCACGAGTTGGTTGACCCCCATTTGATTATGCTGTCCAGGTCGGAATTTAATGTGTTTAACATACGTTCCTCTTCTACGGCCGAAGAGCAAGGACGTGAGTTAGGGAGCGAATATGAACTGTTATCAGCGAAGGAACGGATTGGATTAGAGGTTGCAGAAAAGAGATAATTTGCAAAAATAAGAAAGAGAGTCGGAGGCAAAACAGAGACAACTTGTACTGAACGCCCCTAAAGGTTATTTCTAATTCATTGAAGAAGAGACTCATCGATGCCATATACACGCATTTTCGACAAAAGAGCCTGATGCCAAACTCAAACGCAACCATCTTCGTTTCGCCGAAGTGATGGAGAGATTGGTTCCACTTCTCGGTGAGATATGCCATCAAATCACCAGTGGACCTGGTGGGGGGGTACCATCTGGACCAGCGGATTTGTGTATGTTAAGATCTTTGAGTACTCCTGCATCTGCACGAGTGCGAAAGGGAACTAGTCCCATGGAAAATTTAACGCTCTCAAATACAGGCGGAGACAAAGCATTATCTGACAGCGTGGGGATGGCAGACCAGGCAGAATTTCTAATATTTTTGACGAATAATCAACAATTTTTACTACCTTTGGGACATTGTAGGATTTTTTGCCTCAATTTTTGGTCATATACAAATTTTACACGTCGAATATGTGCAGTCTTTTCTGGCTTGTTTAAACTTCTTTCGGTTTTCCTCAGATTTGTAGGCTTTATAAGACCGAAAACTTACTTCTTTCAACCTAATACCCTTTTTACAGCTCTACTCAAACCACGAGTTTGCCTTAGGTTGAATGCTCTTTATTCTGTTAGTCATTCATACCTAAGAGGATAGTGTCAGTGATAATATCATCAGCGGCATCTACGTCGCTATCGAGGAAGCATAGAGACCTGTTAAAACTCCTAAAGACGCTTTCTCGTATTGCAATACTTTTCTCTTAGGAGTTTTTTCTTTAACTGAGTGGTCGGAGTACGAGAAATTAGATAATATGATATTATGGTCAGACCGACCTAAAACATTAATGGTGTATTTATCAGGGTGCGAAGTAAGAAACAAGTCCAATGTCCGGTATACGTGTAGGCTCATTTACAAGCTGAGTCAAATTGTTTATCTCAGCGAAAAGTTCAACATACCTTCCCTCGGGTGTTGTCTGGCCAGAATGTTGAAGCCAATCCGAATTATGTATATTGAAATCGCCCGCAATGACGTTTTCAGTAAGAGGATACAAGGAGACAATTCGAGTGATGGAATCCGGCAGCGCATCAAATTCGTCAAAAGTTAAATTGCTGTCAACACTAGGGCTTCTATATATAAAGCAGTAGTGAATTCATTGCTTACGGACGGTGAATTTTAGCCACTTGAAATTAAATTCCGGATTGGAGCAGTGGCCATACTGTTGTGGAACTTGGTAAGCAATATCACCACGGACGTAAATGGCGAGGCCACGATGGGGAAAGAATAATGACACTAAGTTATATCCAGGCAGTTGAAAGTCGGAAGATTCTTCCACTACCTGTGTTTCACTTAGTGCCAAAACAGCTGTCGTACATGTCGAAGAAATTCGTCCCTCATCATTACACCATAGAAACACAAA
Organism: Pocota personata; assembly: GCA_963082735.1. Taxonomy (NCBI): domain Eukaryota; kingdom Metazoa; phylum Arthropoda; class Insecta; order Diptera; family Syrphidae; genus Pocota; species Pocota personata. The sequence goes on from OY720429.1 coordinate 106,873,913, forward strand.
AAGACACAACTCTGTCGTAGCTAAGCGAAGCTGTGAAGTGAAGATCCAAAGAATAGTTTTCCAAAACAAACTGTCGCAGGTGCTATGCCCAAACGACAATCAGCTAAGGTCCGCTATTCGGATAAACATTCACAGTCCGCTATGCATCAAATGTTACACCCTCCCAGTCATCGCAACTGGAAGTATGTACATACATAGCACATGCTTCCATTGCGATATCAGAGAAACGCAACAGCGTTTTCCACTGCACCACACTGAGTGTAATTTCACCTGATCATCGACGTTGTGGTCATCAGAGCAACGATGCGGTTGTCAACGAGATTCGTCAATGATTTTGGGTGTTGGGACTGTGAACCGCAGAAAAGAGGTTAAAAAGCAAATGCCAGCTATGCCATTTTCGAAACGACAAACCATTTGTACCACTGATGGGCCAACTACCCATTGACCGCCTTACCCCAAATGTCAGACCGCTCAAATATTCCGGACTGGACTATTTTGGGATCGTTGGTTACGGTTACGGTTACGGTGGATCGCCCTATTTACCTGTCTGACCGTCAGGACTTTACACCTCGAGATATAAGCAGATCTGTCGTCGGATCCATGTATCTTCTGCATTCGGAACTTTGTCAATAAGCGAGGAGTTCCACTTCGCATAAGGAGCGATAACGGAACCAATTTCGTTGTCGCAAAAAGGGAACTTATAACGAACAGGATCTTCGACAACGAGACCGTAAAGGCGGTGCTGTTTCTGAAAGGGATCGAATGGATATTCAATTGCCCCGTGAATCCACATGCAGGAGGTTATTGGGAGCACTTAGTTCAGTCTATTAAGCGCGTCCTTTCCCGAAAGCTTTCGGAAATATCGCCAAGAATATAGACATTGCAGAGTGCGCTTACAGAAGCCGAAAATATCGTTAACAGCCGACCACTAACTCATCTGCCTATGTCTACCGAGAGGAGGAGCCGCTTACGCCGAACCACTGGGGTGGACCGAATTCGACTCAAACATCGGGTCCAATCGATGGTAAGGCGCTATGTCTAAGGAAGCAATGGGGTGTGTCCCAGTACATCAAAGATCGCTTCTGAAAAAAGGTGGGTAGTGGAGTACCTGCCCGTTCTGACTAAGCGATGTAAATAGTTAAACAAAGTAAAGCCTTTTCGAATTGGGGATCTAGTTCTTATTTGCGATATCGACGTTCCGCAAAGTAAATGGGCACGAAGTAAAATAACGAACGTGTATCCAGGACCTGATGGACAGGTTCGCTCGGCGGAGGTTCAGACGACTTCGAGGACTCTGCGGCGGCCGGCAGTGAAATTGACAATATTGGAAGTTGGTGAAGTTTCCAACCAGGACTCTGCCGCATCACGGGAGGTGGAATGTTAAAAAGTATCGCAAGCATCGTAATGTAATCGGCGGCTTATGTGGTTGCGCTCGAAGTTGGTGAACGCGACCGGTGACAATAGTTTGACATTTGTCTCTCGCGCTCATTTGAAGGCGAAATCGTTCAGTCAAAATCCAACAGTCCCCATGCTCGGACGCAGTCACATAATTCGCCTACAGAGGGCATTAAACCTAGTTGCCGGCTGGTTCAGAGAAGTTGGCTTTAATGTCAACCCCAAAAAAAGTACCTTAATTGCATTTACTAAGAGAAAAAAGCTCAATAGGCTCAGAAAAATCCACACTCTTTGGTGAAAGAATAGAATTCTCAAAAGAAGTCAAATTCCTTGGTGTGACTCTGGATGAAAAACTCACATGGAATTCTCATCTTAATAAAGCCATAGACAAAGCCAGAGTCTCCCTGTGGACCAGCAGAAGATTTCTAGCCAAAAACTGGGGACTTAATCCCAAAATGACTATGGATGTATACAACCATAGCGAGACCTATTGTAACTTACGCAGCATCCGTATGGTGGCAAAAACCAAACAAAGGTTCACATAAGACAGGCTCAATAAATTACAAAGTCTAGCTTGTGTGTGTGCTACACGAGCCATGAGAACTACTCCCACAGCAGCGCTAGAAGTCATCCTAAATCTGCCACCACTTCATCTTTATATCATGAAATATACTTAATGCTTATATACTAATCACAGAGGATGAAATGAATACAAGATCTATTCGTTCTGACCTTGTACAAGAAATCAAAAAGAAATAAACAACTTGAAATAAGTATAACAGACAAATGTCTGCCGAAATTCAACTTCAGCTACAACTTCAATGTAACATTTCCAGATAGAAGTAACTGGGAACAGAATAAACCTACATTTATACACAGATAGATCCAAAACAGATGAAGGAATTGGGGTCAGAGTATAAGGCCTCAGCACGAATACTCTCCTATATGGATAAAAGTAGCTCAGTATTCCAAGCCGAAATACATGTTATAGAGCTTGTATCCGGGAGAACATAAATAGACCTATAACCAACAAGAACATTAACATTCTCTCAGACAGCAAAGCTTGCAATTAAGGCATATGAAATTACCTCAAAAGTAGTATGGGACTGCCTTCAACTGCTCATAACATTAACCAGCACAAACAGAGTTCATCTCATTTGGGTACCTGGCCACAGCCGTTATGAAGGTAATGAAAAAGCAGATGAACTAGCTAGAAAAGGATCCGCATCAAACTCCTTGATGCCAAGACCATTCTGCGGAATACCTAACAGTACTTTTTATAACTGACTTAAAGAAAAAGTGCACCATTACTGGATGGAAACTGAAGCTAACAGGCAGGCCAACTAATTCTTGCCAAATGCTTCCCACCTGAGAACGAAACAACTCCTACAACTAAGTAAGAGTCAGATTCGCCTGGTCACAGGTTTCTTAACGGGATATTTCAGAGTTAAAAAACACCTCATCGTCATGGAAATAGGAAAAGACGACGTATGCAGAATGTGCAACGAAGACGAAAAGTCAGTAGAACACATACTTTGCCACTGTGACTGTCTTATCAGAACACGTTGTTCTAGGTAAATTCTACCCCAAAGCAGAAGAAATATCAGCCAGCGCACCCAAAGACATAACAGGATTTATCATAAAATAAGCCATCATGGATGAGCTTTAACTATAAGTAAATCACAATTTGCCCACCTGCGGCTGCAGTGATAAGGGACTGGCTTCCGCCTCGTTCTTCTATTCTAATCTTCTGCGAAATCTAAGGAAAATTGTTCAAATACTTTCTAATATATACTCATTTCATTTCGTCGACAAGGAACACACGTCGTCTCCTCTGACACTCACCCCAATTCTTCAACTCGTATACGAGAGTCGAAGGCGACCATAGTCGCATTTAGTTATTACAAAGTCGTATTTTACGAACACACTCGTATGTTATTTTTGACAGGAGTCGTATGCATCGCGATGTCTCGAACTTTTTCGCTTTTACGATGTATTCAATTTGCCGTTTGATGGTCGTATTTTACTCATATTTTACTCGTGTTCAAATTTGGCTACGAATCAGCTTCAACGTAAAGGAAAATGAAAAAAAAAAAAATTTACGTACATGTATTTGCACTAAAAATATCTAAATTTGTACTTTTGTGTGCTTTTATTGCTATTGACGGGTTTCTGCTATGGAACAAAACGTTGATGTCGCTAGGGGTCATGACAAGAGTGGCATCTACAAAACGGATAAAGACATTTTGGAGTACTCTTGCTATGAAATTAAATAGTCTTGGACCACCCAGTCGAGATGGCCCAGGATGGCTTAAAGTAGGAAGTTCTATATGTTTATTTGGTGTTCAATTACTACATTGTTCATGTTTTATTTTCAGGTTTGGAACGATGTTGGTACTGATGTTGAATGCATACATCTTTTTATGAAAGGATTGATTTCCTCCAGCAGATAGCTAAATGCCTCCTTAGATAGCCGGAATGATTTTAAGAAACTGAAATTAAGAAATCAAAAAAGCGAATTTTAATTCATCATTAAATAAGAAAAATTTGTAAATACTTGCCAAGAATTCGGTAACTCCATTAATTTGAATGATCCCGAATTGTTCTCCGAATTGTTGCGAAATTTTCAACCAGCACCACTTCGTCGTCTTCTTCATTGAAAAAGAGGTCCATGAATTCATATTTTTTTGTCCACTGAAAACTTCACTTTACTTTAAAAAACACCGCCAAACTTATATTTTTAAATGTTCGTTTTATTCGTTTTAATAAATAGTTTGACATTTGCATAACTGCGATGATATGCCTTGCTTTTTTTAGGAGTCGTATACATCGCATACGAATCGAAGAATAGGAATTTAATTTTGATGCGACTCTAAATACGAAAGAAAATACGACTGATCACTCGACTTGAAGAATTGGGGTGACTGTTCTATAGGCGTAGATTGTCCTTAAAGTGCCGAGTCTATACACCGTCGATAATTTTCGTCTAGATTCATTTATTGCCATAGCATTAACTCACACTCTGGATGTCTGGATCCGCCGATGTTTGTGAGCCTCTTCGCTAGCTATGATTGTAGGGCTGACGTATTTTTCCTACATATTAAGTGAGATTTAAAGTTTAGTCTATTATCTATCATTACACCTAGGTATTCGATTGCCTGTTTAGATTGTACCACTTGGTCTCTAAGCGCATGTTAATGTATTCTACAGCTTTGCGGCTGGTGATTAGAACTGCTTCCGTCTTCTGCTCTGGTAAATCTAATCCTTGTGTCTCCAATCAGGTTATAGTTTTTAAGATCGCTTCATTTTCTGCCGATTCTATTTCGTGAATGTTTTTCGCAACGGTCACTTCGGCGATGTTATCCGCAATCATTTTTGTTTCTGGCGGCATTAGCAACCTGATCACATCGTGATACATAATATTCCATAGAAGAGGACCTAGTATGGATTCTTGTGGACCGCCTTCATCGCTTTCATACCTTAAGTTTCTATTTCTAAAGTAGCTCGATACTACCCTAATATATTTTGACGTACTCATTCTTTTAAGAGCGTTCATTATGCATAACCAATGTACTAAATTGAAAGCTTTCTTAATGTCTGGTGTGAGTAAGGCATAGTACTCCTTAGTGTTTAAAGCATCTATTTTTGCTGTCTCTAATAGCAATTATTAAGGCCTTCCTGGCTTTGTGTATATCGAGTATATAGTAATATTCACCATATTTTAGTTTTTGGTACAAATCGTCTATCTTTGGGATAGGGTATTTGTCATTTAATATAAAGTTATTGAGAGTGCCCCTACGTGACTGCCAACCTCGTCGTGGTGTAGGGCCCGAGTAAGGCCAATGACTCTCGGGGGTTTCCCCCAGAGGAGTCCTGAAACTAAAGGGTAGTCATCCTAACCCAACCTTTTCCCATTCATTCTTCCCTCCCCCTCCAATTCTTCCCCCGAGTTGGATTAAGCTGTTATACGACCCGTGCCGAGAATCAACCTGGCTGAGAGCCCGCCCCAATAGCTCAGTCGTGAACGGAGTATTCGGAGGTCAGGCACCCTCCGAATTAACCCTGCCTTATCTGCATACAGGAGGTGAGTGCATATGGACAGTTCTTCCCCCTTACTAGTGGGACTCAAATATGACTAACAACAACAACAACAAAAACACAACAAAACAAACCCTAACAGATGAGGACGAAAACCGTATCCTAAATCCCTCTGACTCTTTGCAGAAAGCAATGCTATGATTGACACTAGCATCGGAACCCTGCTTCTTGATGACAGTGACAGATGTTCCGTTGCTAGCTCGGCGCTCTCAGGATTGTTAGCCAGCTCAAGACGCAGGGGGCTTGCAAACTGTAAACTGACGATTAGGGACTGGGTACAAAGACATGAAACGAATTAAAAGACGAAAACAATCAAAGACCACTCAACGCACATGCATACCTGAAGTAGATGCTCGGAGCAGAATATAAGCCGTTGACTTGCCCTCCGGTTAACGCAGTTCCCGCGACATGCAGGAGCGAGGAGGATTCGATAGGGCCGCCGACTTCTTTGATCGGCGAAAGCTAGTTAGAGAGGAAATCGATACCATCGAATAATCCGGAACAGGACAAGATTGGGGCAGGGGTCTATCTAATCACCCAGACGGTGAAGAATGAAGTATCTCTGGGAGCCTAGAAGTAGGACTCACCATCCTCGAGCATCTTAAGCCATAGCTCATCATGTGAGAGGGTGATGGGGAATTCATCTCAGGTAGGAAAAGACAGACCCCAAGTCACAATTACTAGACGGACGCAACTGGAGGCCAAAGGACAACTGAAGTCAACGAAGAAGTTACTAAGCTCGACCAGACACTGCAACAAATCTGTTAAGTCTCCGGTTACGATTGAAATCTACTACTTTAATATTTTCTATTCTTGTTACCTTGATCACTCTGACACGTTACTTGACGTTTTCTCTTTTTTCTATACACATATACGAATGTAACTTCTCTAACATTGAATAAAAGATTGAGCACATTCTTTCGTTAACATTGGACCAGTGCACTAGCAAATTTTTTTATTTCAAGCGAAGAAGGGTTGTTTCTGCGAAGGATTTCGATTCATTTTAATTACCGAAATTAACATTGGTGACCGTGACAGGACTTGTGTCCTCAAACTTTTAATCCCCATCAATCTAATAATCGAAGATAATAAAAGGGAGAAAAAATATATCACCACGTTGCATACACTGGCTGTTGCTTGCACAGCTAACGGACAACGGGATCATCGAACGTGTCTTATCGTCGAAGAAATCTTCATAGGAAACATAATTTTTTTTGTTTTTTGTACAAATAAGCACCTGCTGCGTCATCATTTAATACATCTGCACATGCTACGAAGTTCGATTCTACACATCCATTTGCTGCTAGGAGAAACCGATTGCTAATTAAGGTACGTACATACAGAGCTACATACATATCACAATGTCAGGAACGAAAATTGCGAAGCTGAAAATTAAAAGGCAAACCTTAATTGGTCAACAAGATCGGGTAAAACAATTTGTGGAGAAGATGTCTACTGCTACACTAAAGGAGCTCGAAGTACGGCTAAGCTCATTGGAGAGGTACTACTCGGAATTCCAAGCTATTCAATCAGCTATCGAAGAATTTGATATTAAAGAGGGCGAGTCAGATGTTCGTGTAACATATGAAGAACTGTATTTCATATTACAACCGTCAATCGCAGTCGCTATATCTGATTGTCAAACGAGTAAACGCGAATCTTCTGAGAAAGACAACACGATGTTCAATACCTCAATGAGTGGAAATACAGTAAAACTTCCAAAGGTCCCGTTAACAACTTCTAACGGTGACTACACTAAGTGGCTGAGTTATTATGAAACATTTTTAGCACTTGTAGAGCAAAACGAATCGCTTGACAACATAACAAAGTTTCACTACCTTCGAGCGTCACTTTCAGGAGAAGCACTCCGACGCATACAATCTATCGAAATCACCACAAAAAATTACCACGAAGCCTTAAAAATGTTAAATGATTGTTACGCTAAGAAGTGAATAATAGTTGACGAACATATTAAAAACATTCTTAACTTTCCGTCAGTTTCCAGGGTTACGGCAGATAGCATTCGCGAGCTCGTTGACAGTGTGAATGTACACTTACGATCTCTAACTTCGCTTGGACGACCGGTAGCGCAGTGGGACGACCTAGTCATAAGCATTGTTTTAGCTAAACTGGATCACACCACAAACGATAAGTGGATCGATGAACGCACAACCGAACGGCTACCTACGTTGAAAGAGTTGTTCGACTTCTTAGATAAACGCTGTCATCAATTGGAAAGGAAGTCTGCTCAGCAAGCTCACTAGTCAACACCGTCACAACTTTCACATGCAAGGCCAAATAGAGCTAATCAACCATCAGCAAGGGGATCATTCGTCGTAACACCAGAACTTAAGGTATGTCATTATTATTTAGCTCATAATCACAACATATACCGCTGTAGACAATTTTTAACATTAACTCCCAAGGAGAGATTTCAAGCAGCAAACTTATGCATTAACTGCCTTAAACCTGATCACTCCCACTTAAGATGTAGTTCAGAAAAATGCAAAACCTGCAAGGGCATCCATCATACCCCTTTACACGCGTATTCTTACCAAAACGTTTCTCCTTCTACTAGTTATTCACCCACCAGAGAAATATCCTTGAATGCAGCATCGGGAGCACATCACTCTAGCCTCACTGCTCTTCAAATTCGTCTAGGCAACAACTATCCTATCCTGCAAAACACCAAATTGGGATATGTTGTTACTGGAAAGATACCAACTACTCCTATACAGCAGGCGACATACCACTGTCACATAGCCTCAACTCCATCGCTTTCATCAATAGACAAGTTATTGCGCCAATTTTGGGATATTGAAGGTTTCGAGGTTCCCCACAAGTCCATGACTCAGGAAGAAAAACTATGCGAGATTCATTTATTAGAAACCGTGCAACGAACCAATAATAACCGATTCATTGTACGATTGCCTTTTCGTAAGCCCACATCGCTTTTGGGACATTCGCTCGAGGCAGCCAAAAAACGCCTTTTATCCTTGGAGCGACGTTTCAAAAAGGATCCTCAGCTTCAAGAACATTACATCAAGTTTATGGATGAGTATGAAGCACTCAATCACATGCGCAAGGTGCCGAAACTCGTTCCAAACAATTTCTTTTTACCGCACCATGCTGTCATAAAGGCTGAGAGTTCCACAACCAAGGTACGCGTCGTATTTGACGCCTCATTAAAAAAAACTACCACAAATGTGTCACTAAACGACATTCTGATGACTGGACCCACAATACAGTCGGATTTGTTTGCAGTCATCGTTTGCTTTCGAGTTTACCGTTTCGTGTTCACCGCCGACGTAAAGCAAATGTTCCGTCAAATTGAAGTCGACCCCATTGACCGACCGTTTCAAATGATTGTTTGGAGAAACCCAAGTCAAAATATGAGCTTATATGAGCTGAATACAGTTACGTATGGCACGTCAGCTGCACCGTACTTAGCTACTCGTTGTCTTAACCAAGCAGCTGTTGAAGGAGAATTGAAGTACCCAACGGCGTTAACTGCGGTGCAAACTCAAACATACGTCGATGATATCATGACAGGCGCTCATAAGCTTGATGATGCTATCAAGCTCCAAAGGGATCTAGTACAGATGTTGAATGAATCACACTTTGAACTTCGTAAGTTTTGTTCAAATGAACCTTTGCTACTAAGTGAAATTCCTGAAGAACATAGGGAACCCTGTCTTAGAATTGGTCAAACTGATGTGGTCAAAACACTTGGCCTCACTTGGGAACCCACTGCAGATGTGTTCCTATTTCACATTTCAATCACTGAACACGAGACGATAACCAAGAGGAACGTCTTATCAGATCTTGGCAAATTATTTGATCCGCTCGGTATGGTCGATCCAGTGATAATACTTGGTAAAATCTTTCTACAGGAGCTATGGAAACGTAAATTTTCCTGGGACGAAACACTTCCAGATCCATATCGTCTTAAGTGGATTCATTATGTCCAGCAGCTGCATTTACTCTGCGACTTTAAAATACATCGTCACTTGCTCTGTGAAGCAGAGCCGAAAGTAGTTGAACTACATTCCTTCGCGGATAGCAGCGAATCTGCCTGGAGCCTGCTGCTACTTACGCAGTGAAGACCAAGGTGGAAACATCACGGTTCAGCTGATATGCTTTAAGTCCAGGGTAGCCCCCACCAAGTCTACGACACTCCCGCGTTTGGAGCTGTGTGCTGCTCTGTTGATGTCTGGATTAGTTGAACGCATCCTTTCAATTTTACCTGTAACGGTTCAAAGGAAGTTTTATTACAGCGACTCCAAGGTAACATTGGCTTGGATTTCGAAACCTTCATACACCTGGCAAACGTTTGTCGCGAATCGGGTGGCGAGAATCCAGGAATTAACAACACCTGAGGAATGGACATACATAAACACGAAGAACAATCCAGCCGATTTAATATCGCGAGGAGCGCTACCAGAAGTTTTATTGCAGTCAGCACTATGGAACAAAGGACCACAATTTCTGAAGCTTACGCCGGAATTTTGGCCACAAGCACAACAGCCAGTCGCATTAGACATTTGCGAAGTACCCGATCAACATTCTACCAAAACTGTACTCTTTTCAACTAGCAATAAATACGTTGATCTCTTTGCAGCCGTTCTCCATAGAGGATCATTGCAGAAGCTGGAAAGAATTTTCGCATATTGCTACAAGTTCATTAATAACGCTAAGCTTTCTGAATCAAAGAGGACATACCGGCTTTTAGCTATTTCTGAGCTCAACGCAGCACTAACAGGAATCTTGTGCAATAATCAACGTGTGTACCTAAACAAGGAATACAATCGTTTACTAGCAGCAGAGGAGGTAGAAGGATCAAGCCGGCTCACGAGTCTCAGCCCATTCGTGGACGACAAGGGACTTATTCGTGTTGGCGGACGTCTTCAAAATGCAGTAGGAACTTACGACTTTAAACATCCGATTATTCTTTCTAAATCAGACTTCACTATATTTTTAATAACCTCTTTTCATTTTATGCACATGCACGCGGGGCCTCAAACACTTCTTTCCATTACGCGGCAGCGCTTTTGGCCAATTGATGGTAAGAATCTGTGCCGCAATATCGTCCACCAGTGCGTAAGATGTTTCCGCAGAAAACCAAGAAAAGCAGATCTTCTCATGGGTAGCCTACCAAAGGAGAGAGTTGAACCTGGTCGTGCATTTCTGACCACTGGAATCGACTTCTGTGGACCAATTTACATCAGCTCCAAGATCCGAGGACGTGCCCCTATTAAGGCTTACCTATGCCTATTTGTATGCTTTACCACCAAAGCAATCCACATAGAAGTAGTCAGCGATTTATCATCGGAAGCGTTTTTAGCCTCACTGCGACGCTTTATTTCCAGAAGAGGCATATGCTCGAGGATATTTTCTGACAACGCCACGAACTTTGCTGGAGTTAAGAACCAGCTATACGAGCTCTATCAACTTTTTCAAAGGGAGTCTCACAAACAAGCTGTACAGGAACAATGCCAAAGGGATCGCATCATATGGAGTACAATCCCCCCAAGGTCTCCACACTTCGGTGGGCTCTAAAATATCATCTGCTTCGGGTAATCGCGCAAAACACACTCACCTTTGAAGAATTGACTACCTTGACCGGACAGATTGAAGCGATACTTAATTCCAGGCCTATAACGCCGCTGTCATCGGATCCAAACGACTTAAACGCCCTCATGCCTTGACACTTTTTGGTTGGTGCTCCTTTAACTTCGTTTCCTGAACCTGACATTTCCGAGATTCCTATCAATCGACTGTCCAGATTTCGGCGACTTCAGCACTTGCAACAGATATTTTGGAAAAGATGGTCAACGGAATATTTACACTTGCTCCAGCAGCGTCACAAATGGAAGTTCAAGGGCAGTATCATGGCAGCAGGCACTCTTGTACTTATCCAGGATGATAATCTGCCGCCCTATCGGTAGTCACTTGGTCGGGTAATAACAACATATCCGGGCAGAGACGGTGTTCATCGCGTAGCACAGGTGAAAACACAAAACGGAGACTTCAAACGGGCAGTTACCAAATTGTACCCTCTACCGATGGAAGAATTTAAGCATACTTAGTTATATTATTAAGGAGGCCGAGATGTTAAGTCTCCGGTTACGATTGAAGCCTACTACTTTAATATTTTCTATTCTTGTTACCTTGGTCACTCTAACACGTTACTTGACGTTTTCTCTTTTTTCTATACATATATACAAATGTAACTTCTCTAACATTGAATAAAAGATTGAGCACATTCTTTCGTTAACATTGGACCAGTGCACTAGCAAGTTTTTTTATTTCAAGCGAAGAAGAGTTGTTTCTGCGAAGGATTTCGATTCATTTTAATTATCGATATTAACAAAGTCTTTAACTTGTACAGGTCTGGCGGAAAGTGAAGTACTTTCCCAGGTAGCTGGAAAGAAGAACCCGCACGCATCAAGCATCCTGAGCCGTATCTCATCATGCGAAATGAGTACGGGGACTGCTTACTGGCCAGACAGAGGGAATCCAGAAACCCTGAAGACGACATGCGAGATTGAAGGACTTCCGAACCAAAGCGGGGATTCTCTGAACTCGTCGCATAGATTATGCTTCAAGTCGTTAACTTGTACGGGTCTAGAGAGGAGGGAGGAAGTTCATCGGAGAGTAGACGAGTGGAACTCAAATCCAACGAACATCCTGAGCCGTAGCTCATCATGCGAGGAAGATGTGAGAACCTCTCCCCCACTTGGGGAGGCTAATCCGTACGTCTCCAAAACTACAAAAACTAGGAAACCTACAACCGCAACCAAACCGAAGCGATCTATGGGACCAAAGGCAATAGAAAACAGAAGACGATGTAACGCGACCAGATGCATTAAAAGACTAAGCGGACGCGACCCTGAAACCAACACGGTGAAGGAACAGCAAGCTCTGGAGAGAGCTAAAAATCTCTTGATATCGCTGCCCAATACCACAAACGGAAACGAGACAAGACAAAATAACAATACGAAAAGGACTACGACGAAGACTTGGACAGTATTAAGAAGACTGCCCGTAGCAAGGAAGGATGGTGATATGCTCTCCACCTTAGCCGCGGGTAGACTTAAGATTATCCTAACCAACCCGGAGCTGGACCCTCAATCCAACTCCGAGCCGGTTACGGGATATTCAAAAAGAAACAGACACACGGACAATACGCCGCACAGTGGTTTGAGAGCGGAAAAAAGGTCTTTGGAGAAAGACATACTCGTATGTAGCCTTTCCAGTTTTAGGTCTAAGTACTTAGATAACCCGGGCGCATGATTTGAAAGTATTTTTTTAATATATTGTAATATGCGAGCTACGGCTCGAGTAGATAAAACGATATTCTGTGAAATTTATTTCTTTATTTTCTAGTCTATAGAACAATTCAAGTTCACACTATACTATTCTTCGCAAATTCTTTTCTTACAAGGTCTCTTTCCTCTCAAATCACTTTATCTCCTTTCAATTACTTAATTCACAAATCCAAACTAATTACTTTTTCTTGTTTACTCTCCACTTTCAATTTATCACCAAATTACAACTTCGCCCATTATCACTTTTCCAATCTCTTCGCCACAGTTTAAAAACTACTGTGTCTTTTTTTTGATCGCCATCTGTCCTTATATAGCAGAAGTTTCTGATAGCCAGAAACTTCTAGCAAATTCTTCGACCACTGGAACAAGAGAAATAATTCTTGCAGTTATAATTCCCTTTTATCCCTGATATTATTCGTCTCTTTCGTTGACATGAGCTGTGGAGACTTCGTCCCAGACACGAACCTCGAATGAAAGGACAGTTCGAACCAAAATTCTGCCAGAATGAAAAGTCACTTCGGAATTTATTGCGTCATATTTTTAGGGGGCGTAGTTATTATTATGCTACACTGCCCCCCTCTTAGACGTGTTCGTCCCGAACAAGTGCATCCTCATTTCGGCCATTGTATCGACTCAGTCGGTCCACATGAACCACTTTCATTTTGGCCCTTGGTCCTCGCTGGATGCGGTAGACAACATCGTTGATGCGGGTTACTATTCTGTAGGGACCTTCCCAGTTCCGCTGTAATTTAGGTGATTTCCCCTTTTGGCGATGGGGATTATACAGCCACACCAGATCTCCTTCCTGGAATCCTGACGTTGTTGCCTTGGCATCATACCTGGTCTTCATGCGGTCGCTCGTCATCTTAATCTGGCTTCTGGTCCTTTGGTGTATGTCCCTAAGCCTTTCCCTAAGGTCCGCCACGTACTCTTCTTCATTTCTGGGCTCATTGGTAGGAGATCCAAATTTCACCTCACTGGGTAAACGAGCTATTCCACCAAATAAGATTTCGAACGGCGTATGTCGAGTAGTGCTATGCACGGCACTTCTATAGGCCATCAAAAACAAGGGAATCTGCCGGTCCCAATCCCGTTGGTAGTCACCTACGACCTTCGAGAGATGTTCGTCCAAAGTCCTATTGAAACGCTCCACCATACCGTCCGACTGTGGATGAAGCGGGGTTGTCCTTGTCTTTTTGATTCCGAGTAGTTGACACATCTCTTGGAAGATTCTTGACTCGAAGTTCCGCCCTTGGTCAGAATGCAATTCCAAGGGCACACCGAATCTGCTAACCCAATTGTAGACGATCTGCTCCGCCACGGTTCTGGCTTCCTGGTTAGGGATCGGAAACGCTTCCGGCCATTTACTGAAGTAGTACATCACTATGAGGATATACCGATTACCATTGTCGGTTTCCGGAAAGGGCCCTGCGATGTCAATGGCGATTCGTTCGAAAGGTGCTCCCACGTTGTATTGGTGCATCTTACCTCGAGTTTTGATTCTCGGACCCTTGCTAGCTGCACACACGTCGCATTTTCTGCACCAGTCTTCGATATCTTCCTTCGCTTTTAACCAATAAAAACGTTCTCGTACCTTTTCTAGCGTCTTATTCACTCCCAAGTGGCCTCCGGTCGCCCCGCCATGCATTTCCTGTAACACCTCCTTGACCCTCGTCCGCGGTACGACAAGCTGCATTACAAACGACTTTCCGTCGGAGGATTCCCATTTTCTTCTCAGAACACCTTCTTGGACATGGAGGGAGTCCCACTGCGCAAAATATGCCTTTAAGGTCGGGCTTCTGTGAGAGATGTCCTGATGATCCGGTTTCTCCATGTTCTCCTTCCTGGCCAGAATCGGCTCGATATCCGGGTCTTCCTTCTGAGCGTTCCGGATCTCATCTACGCTCCAGCCGGCGATAGGTTCGGCTCTCATTCTTTGGATGGAAACCAGCTCCCGTTCTTCCTGACGCGCACAATGTTTACAATCCGTTCTGCATGGTCTCCGGGACAGCGCATCCGCATTAGAGTGGAGCCTTCCTTTAGGATGCTGTATTTCGTAGTCGTAGATTTGCGGCCTTTCGATCCATCTCGCGACCTGACCCTCAGGACTCTTGAACTGTAATAGCCATTTTAAGGCTGCATGGTCTGTGCGAAGAACGAACTTCCTCCCGTAGAGGTATTTGTGAAAATGCTTCGTAGCCAAGATCAAAGCTAGAAGTTCTCTCCTTGTCACGCAGTAGTTCCTTTCTGGCTTAGAGAGCACCTTGCTGAAGTACGCAACCACCTTCTCTTGGCCGTCATGCACCTGGGAAAGTACGGCTCCTACCCCAACATTACTAGCATCTGCATCCACAATGAACGTTTCCCCGGGAGTGGGGTAAGCCAGTATCGGGGCATCGCATAGCCGTTGTTTAAGTGCCTTGAAGCTCTTCTCGCACTCAATTGTCCATTTGAATTGTTTTCCCTTTTCCGTCAACTGGTGCAGGTTCTTTGCGATCCCGGCAAAATCCTTCACGAACCGTCTGTAGTAGGTGGCTAGGCCCAGGAAGCTCCTTAGTTGGTGTTTGTCTTTGGGGACTGGCCAGTTTTTCACCGCTTCGACCTTCTCCGGATCGGTTCTCACTCCTTTCGCTGAAATTATGTGTCCCAGGTACTTGACTTCCGCTCTAAACAGGGCGCACTTCTTGGGGTTGAGCTTCAGGTGGGCACTTCGAAGCCTTTGAAACACATCCCTTAGATTGTCTCGGTGTTGCGCAAACGTTTTTCCTACGACGATGACATCATCCAAGTATACCAAACAGGTTTTCCATGTTAACCCTTGCAGGACACATTCCATCAATCGCTCGAAAGTCGCCGGAGCATTGCACAGCCCGAATGGCATTACCGTGAATTGCCATAGCCCATTTCCTGCGGTGAAGGCGGTTTTCTCCCGGTCTTCTGGATGGATCTGTACCTGCCAGTAGCCACTCTTCAAGTCGAGAGTGGAAAACCATCGGGCTCCTGATAGTGTGTCTAGCGTGTCGTCAATCCGTGGCAGAGGGTAGCTGTCTTTCTTGGTGACGTAATTGAGCTGCCGATAGTCCACGCAGAACCGCGTGCTGCCATCTTTCTTCTTAACCAGTACAACCGGTGATGCCCACGGACTTTTGGAACTTTCAATCACACCTTCTTTCTCCATTGCCGACACCATCTCTGCAACTTCTGTCTGCTTTGCCAATGGAAGGCGCCTAGCAGGCTGACGAATTGATCTAGTATCACCAGTGTCTATTCGATGTTGTACCAGGTGTGTTCGGCCGTATTCTCCGTCCTGTGAGGCAAATACATCAGCGTACTCATTGATAAGATTCTCTGCCATAGTTCGCTGCTCCTGATTCAGCTCACTGGACTGGAGAATCGTCTCTCTCGTTTCCGCTGTCCAAGGTGATGGGAGAGGTTTTGGAGCATCACGTTCAGATATTGTTGCGACGGCGGTAATCGGCGTGCATTTTCCAGTCACATCCCCTCGCCTTAGTTTGACAGTGTGTGGTCTTGCGTTCAAAACCCTCACTGGAACCATGGTGTTCTTTGGTTCGACTAACGTCTTTCCCACGATGTAGTCTTGAGAATTCTTCTCTGGGTCTGGTTCTACTATGTAGAATCGGTGGCTCCCAAGATCACCTTCCAGCTTCGTCCAAATGATTGTCTCTGAAGACGGCGGCAAAACTTCGTCTTTGCTGATGACTGTCCTGAGAGTTACGGCATTCTCATTTCCGTACACCATCGGAATCTCCACATTTCGATACCTCAGTACTTGCATCCCGATGTCCAAGATTACTTCATTTGCTTTCATGAAGTCTATTCCGATGATGCACTCGTCGCATATATCTGCCACCAGAAACGCATGGGAGAACGTCAGTCCCGCCAGAGTAATCGTAAGACGAACTTCTCCAAACACTTTCGCCATTTCCCCTGTTGTAGTTTTCAGGCAGTAGCTGTTGGTGTTGTGCAGCCAGGAGCTTTTGACGATATCTCTTCTTACAATGGAGGCAGTGGCACCTGTGTCGATGGTGGCTACGCACTTCTTCTCGTTGATTAGTGCCTCCACTGTCAGGCTCTTGTTACCCCGTTTGGTTTGCGAAACTTGAATGGTGGTCCTGGGGGCCTCGATTCCAGTAACCAACTTCTGCCCCGCGAAGTTGGTCCTTACGCATCTCCCGACTGCTGGTTTTGGGAAGTCTGACCGACAGGATGCTTCCTCTCTGCTTCTCCTACTTCCGCAATGTGGACAATTTCCTCGTCTAGGTGCACTTCTGCACTGCCGTTGTAGGTGTCCGGTTTGGTTGCAATTCCAGCAACGGATTTGACTTCCGCGAGCTTTGACGGCTGTTCTCTGGCATGAGCATTCCACGACGGACATTTCCCTGACACGGTGTATTCCCTGGTATGCTTGGTCCGCAGCCTTCATTGACAAAGCGAATGCCAATGCCTCGGGGAGTGTTCGCTTTTCAGCCATCCTTACAGCCATTTGCAGTTGTCTGTCCTCTATGGCCTGAATAAAAGCTTCCACCGCCATTTCGTTGATAAGCTCCTCTCCGGCTTTAGGGTATGAAAGATGGGCTAGTCGCTCTATATCCGCTTGCAACTGTTGGAGCGTTTCCCCCCTTTTCTGGACTCGACTACGCAGCTGAACCCTGTACACCTGCTGCATGTGTTCATCCCCAAACCGCATCTCGATAGCCTAAACCAGAGTCGTAGTTCTGCTGTTTATCTTCCGGGATGGCCTGCAAGAGCTCCGCAGCTGGACCCCTCAGTGCAAGCGTGAGTGCAATAGACTTCTCTTCATCGTCCCAGCTATTGGTCATTGCGGCCGCTTCGAATTGCCTCTTATAAATTGGCCATGATGTTTGACCATCGAAGATAGGAGGCTGCATCTCCTTTCTTCTCAGACCGTCAGTGGAATATTCCCGTGCTTTCTGTCTCTTCACGTTGCTGAGCTCCTTAGCAAGATTTTCGACTTGCTTTTCTACTTTTTCAAACTGAGTCTCTATCTTCCCGAACTGAGTTTCATGTTTCTCAAAATTTTCATCGAATCTAGTTTCGACTTTTTCGAGTTGCGTCTCGACCTTCTCGATTTTCTCTTCGATCACTTCGAATTTGGATTCCAAGTTCTTGTTTTGCTCATCAAGTTTACTTTCCAGAGCATCTAGAGAATTCTTTTGTTCGTCCATCTTAAATTCTAGAGAATTCTTTTGTTCGTCCATTGCTTCCTTTTGTTCGTCCATTGCTTTCTTTTGTTCGTCCAGCTTAAGTTCTAGAGAATTCCTCTGGTCTTCTATTGCTTTCTTTTGTTCGTCCATGACTAACTTAAGTTGCAGGAGCAGACTTGTTATACCCGGGTCGGCTGCTGTACTTGCTGGTTCCTCTCCCACGTCAAACTCTACGTCGTGCGGATTTTCACCTTCCTGCGTTACTGCTTCTTCCAGACGAATCAGCAGGGCATCTTTTCCCCCAGTTGTGTCGAGGTTCCGCTTACTGAGTTCTGCCTTTAGTTGAATTATAGTTAGTTTTCCCAATTTGCGACCCATTTTGCGCAACTAATTAACTCAACGCAGAAATCGTTTTTTTTTTTTTTTTTCTTGTGCAATTTCACACCACGGAAATAGTTATTCACAGAATAAGTTTTATCCCGCTTCTGACACCAATGTAATATGCGAGCTACGGCTCGAGTAGATAAAACGATATTCTGTGAAATTTATTTCTTTATTTTCTAGTCTATAGAACAATTCAAGTTCACACTATACTATTCTTCGCAAATTCTTTTCTTACAAGGTCTCTTTCCTCTCAAATCACTTTATCTCCTTTCAATTACTTAATTCACAAATCCAAACTAATTACTTTTTCTTGTTTACTCTCCACTTTCAATTTATCACCAAATTACAACTTCGCCCATTATCACTTTTCCAATCCCTTCGCCACAGTTTAAAAACTACTGTGTCTTTTTTTTGATCGCCATCTGTCCTTATATAGCAGAAGTTTCTGATAGCCAGAAACTTCTAGCAAATTCTTCGACCACTGGAACAAGAGAAATAATTCTTGCAGTTATAATTCCCTTTTATCCCTGATATTATTCGTCTCTTTCGTTGACATGAGCTGTGGAGACTTCGTCCCAGACACGAACCTCGAATGAAAGGACAGTTCGAACCAAAATTCTGCCAGAATGAAAAGTCACTTCGGAATTTGTTGCGTCATATTTTTAGGGGGCGTAGTTATTATTATGCTACAATATATATTTTATGTACTTGTTTACAAGCCCTCAAAGTTAAAAAAAAAAAATATTCAAGTCGCGAACCATATTTCAACAAAAATGTTGATGTCTTTTTCCAAAGTTCCTTAAAATAAATTGTGTATTCTGTACTCTTGAAGCCTTCTATAAGTAGCCTCAAAAAAACTACTAAAAAGATTTTTGAGTTTTTAAATTAGCTACGCCAAGCTACGTATAATGACGTATATCAACGTGTGCTCCATACTTTAAAGTTACAGCACAGAAAAAATCAAGTGCATATTCTTGCATATTTCGGAGTTATGTTCAAATTTGCCTCACTCAATCGGGTTTCAAAAAACCCGCTCTTGACGGTGGTATATATCAAAAAGTTATACCAGGTATGTGAATATGAACCCGACCTTAACACATAACTCGATAGGGAGCATTTATTGTAAACGAGCCTTAATCATATTTTTATTTTTTTTTTTGATTTGACATCAACAATATTTCGTGTAGAAAATAAGGAAAGTAAACAATATCGTATTTTTTTCACGTTAAAAATGTCGAAATTTATACCAGAAACTCATGATTTGCGGATTTCATTACTTTTTTGTTGTCTTTTAAAGAAAACTGCAGCTGAATCGCATCGAATGCTTGTAGAAGCTTATGGTGAACATGCTTCATCGAATACAACTCGCAAAGAATGTTTTTTACGATTTAAAAGTGGTGAGTGAAAAATTAAGAACCTGGAAGACCACCGAAAAAGTTTGAAGACACCAAAAAAAAAAAAAAAAAGTGAAACAGTTAATACTGACCGCTACCGACAACAACTGATCAATTTGAACTATGCATTGATCGAAAAACGACCGTAAGGGGCAAGAAAGGTAAAGTTATTTTGCTCCATGACAACGCACCATCTCATAAAGCAAAACCGGTTCAAGATACGATCAAATCACTTGGTTGGGATTTCATATTCACATACCTGGTAATTTCTGCGGTACTAATTGCCAGAACGAACTGGTTAAGCCCACTATTTTTAGAAAAAATGTGTACCTCTATTTCAAAAGTAAAATAAAATTAATACATTGAGCCAGGTCTGAGAAATTCGGTTTTAGGCGGAACCATTTATTTCTGCCTGCCAAATTTTTCAACTTTCTACTCAATTTTCTTGGAAAGAATATTATTATTTTATGATAGGTTTAATTATATGATAGAGCTTAATAAAATAAAGAATAAACAAAAGGATTAGGGATATTCCTAATTTTTTTTTGATTTCACCCAAAAAGTAGGAGCACGTAAAAAAAAGGTATTTTTTCTGATTTTTGTCTGTGAATGGGTTTTTCCCTGTATACCTGTTGCATTTTCCATATAAATGAAAAACAAACAATTTTTTTTATTGTTTTTTAAAGTTTTATTGCTTTGTTTTTATTGTGTATTGCTTAATTTTGTATGACCTTTAAGGATTAGTAATGCCTTATAAAGGATTAAAAAAAATAAGTCAGTATAGAGTGATTGTGCATTTGCGCAAGGTTTGTAAGAAAAATAATAACTCTTTGATCAACGAATAAGATCTCCCAAAATGTTATGCCCAAAACGTCAACTAATATTGGAAGACCGCGAAAGTGTTTTGGAGAATGCTGTGATCGAACTAAAAGGTATAATAGAGACGAAATTATAAATATATTTCCTCAAGAACTATGCAGCAACATCAGAAACCTTGCATTATTTATGCAAGCAGAATTGTCGCAACGCCAATATAAAGTATTGAGACATGCCCTTGTTTGTCTCTCTCATGATGTTTTTCCACCTTATTCTAAATTGCTAGAGGCAAAGAAAAGGTGCTATCAAAGGTAATAAACGGAAAACTCAGCAAGTGTGAAACTATAAGAATTGTTAGACCACACTGCAACAAGGTTATTAAAAAGAAAGACAGCAGAAGAGGTGAGCAGAATTGAGTGGCCGTAGTGTAGTGGTGGCCGTGGTGTAGGTGACCGTGGTGTAGTGATAACAGCATCGGTTGTCACGCTGTTGATTCACGGTTCGAATCCTGATGTCAAGAATCATCCATTTATTTCGCATGAAATATATAAAAAAGTCGATCACTTGCGAAAGCTAAGACAACTCTACTGTGAAAAAAAAATACTGTGAATCATAAGCAACGACAATAATAGCGAAAACAAAACAAAATACTCCCCTGTAATCTGGACAGCCACCCTTGGAGTTTACAGAAACTTAATACCACCTGAGTTTCAAACTACACCACTCTGTCTTTCTCTCTGTCTCTTCTCCTTTCACAAAAGTAGTATAAGGATATTCATATCGCCTTTAACACGTGCAAATTATAAAAAAAGAATTGAAGGAGAGTCTTTAACACTATACACTAAATGGGGATGTGATGGTGCCTCAGGACAACACCAGTACAATCCATAATTTGACCATGAGGAAACTTCGGACGCTTATACTCGTATGTTTATGACATCTTTGGTACCAATTCAAATGACTATGAGGGATAATAAGGATACTATTGCGTGGAATAACGATCGACCATCCTCTACAAGATACTGTAAAGTAATCCAATTTTGGTTTGTTAAAGAAACTGCAGAAATAATACGAGACGAGAAACAAAGAATTGACACGGAAATCAGTAATTAATCTCAGACGATAGTTCAAATGGGCAATCATCAGCTCACAATCAACCACGAACTCATGTTCACAATGCACGGGAAGACAGCCCAATCTGAAACAGGAACTGCTGCAGCTTCATCCTGTTTCATATGTGGAACTACAACTTCGGAAATGAATAACTTGACACAAATAAAAAACAAAACTGTAAACAGTGAAGTTTTGAAATTCGGAATGTCTCCTCTCCACGCTCGTATAAAATTTATGGAGTCTATCCTCCATGTTGCCTACAATTTGCCATTTAAAGCATGGAAAACTAACAGTGAGACCCGCCGAATTGGAGACGCTCAGATGAAAAAAATTCAGCAGGAATTTCGTGAAAAACTGGGCATTATTTTTGATGTTGTAAAACAAGGTACGGTCACTAGTAATGACGGCAACACATCCTGGAGGTTCTTTGCCAATCCAACAATGACGTCAGAAATCACAGGAGTCACTGAAGACCTAATTCGGCGGTTTTCTGTTATTCTTGAAGTAATAACATCGAATGAAAAGGTAGATTTCAAAAAAATTGCAGAGTATGCATGGGAAACTGCACAACTTTTTGTTGAGAATTATAAATGGTACAACATGCCAGCAACCGTACATAAGGTTTTGATCCATGGAGAAGAAACCATTAAAAATTGTGCATTTTCTGTTGGATCACTCTCTGAGGAAGCACAAGAATGCCGAAATAAAGCTTATAAAGTCTACCGCAGTTTTAATTCGAGAAAATGCAGCCAAATTGCTACGAATGAAGATGTGATGCATCGTATCCTCATATATCCTCAGATCCACTAATAACAGGCTTAAGGCCACAGGCAAAAAAAAATACTAGCAATCAGCGCAGACGCTGATTATAAAATAACTACTACTACCTTTTTTTTATACTATTTATTAATTGAATGAAAATGTTTTATTTATGTTTTAGATATTATTTTGGAAGTATTTGTGTTTATATTTATAATGTACATAGTTTATAATATTTTATTCTAAATAAAAAGTTCAGATTTTACTAAAAAAAAAAAACCTTTATTTCAGTACAACACCAAAACACTCAAATTTTAGAAAAATGTCAATAACTTTTTTTCCAACCATTTTTTACAATACTAATCTCAACATGTGTGCCAAATTTCATTAAAATCCATTAAATAGTTCAGATTTAACAGACTTTTTTCCGCTCTCCCCTACAAACCAAACCACTGCGCGCCGTCTCCTCAAGCAAGAAGGGCAGTGAAGAGAGCAAAGACCTCCTTCGTCGTTGTAAACCCAGAGCGCAAACTGACTAATGGTCAGTGGAGACTATTAGATATAAGAATTCTCGATGGTGTGAATGATGCTATCCTGAAATGCGCAGGTTCAATCCCACATTTCGGGCAGATAACCACCGTAAGGGGATTCAAAGTGATGACCTGTGAAGATGAGTTCACTCTCACTTGGCTAAAAGAATTCATTGGCAAAACGGAAGCCCCATGGCCGAACGCCGAACTTCGATTAATCGAACGGCAGGAGTTAATTAACCTAACCAGACCCAAAGGGAGTCTACTCATACCGGGTCCATACATCCTAAGACAGACTGGAGAGAAACCTTCAGCATCTCAATACGGAAATGCTTAGCCGTAAATGGGAGATTTTAGAGATGAGTGAACATACAGAGGAAGGAACGGAGGCTGTGTTACTGCTCAACCACCGTTCGATGCCATTACTGTGATGCAAAATTAAGCCGATCGCTGGCACAAAAGGAAAGAAAGAGGTCGTGTTAAAAATTTAAATGATTAAGATTGTGCAAATAAGTCTTCACCAAAAAAATATAGAACATCTATCGTAGTTAGAAATTAATAAAACTTTTCTTTCTATCTGCATACAGCGATTGTGACAACACAGTGGTTAAATATGAAAGGAAAGGCTTTCTTCCACTGATTGTCTCATCCGTTTACATGCCATTTAATGCGATAGAGGTACCACCCCCGAACTTACTGCATCGCTAGTCAGAAATATAGAGCAGGAAAAGTGGAATATACTGATGGGATGCGATGCGAACTCCCATCACTTCCAATGGAGCAGTAAAAATATCAGCAAAAGAGGTGAGTTTTTTTTCGAATTTTTAATTGAACATAACCTGTTAGTAGGTAATAAAGGCAACTAACCAACGTTTGTAGTTAGAAATAGACAGGAAGTTATTGACGTTACAGTCATTAGTAACTCTAAAACTGTAGAAATAGAGGAATGGAAGGTTCTGAAGGAAAAAACCTTCTCCGACCATAGGATGTTAGAATTCACCCTAAAAATTGGGAAAAAATTGCCTATACTATATGGAAACCCTAGGAAGACTAACTGGGATCTTTTTAGTAGTGAGGTTAATAGAATGAAAGGGAATCTGCAGGAAAACGCCTTTAATGGACATACAGAAACTGATGAGGCAACGTCAAAATTATCAAATATATTGGGTAAGGCCTATCAAAACGCCTGACACTAAAGAACACACATCCACGGTGGTCCAAAGAACTGTCTAACATTAGGAAATAAACTAGGAAACTTTCTAATATGACTAAAAGAACAAGAAAAATTCAAGGAAAATTCAAAACAGAGAGACAGCGCTCTAAGCGCAACTCTTGGCGAGCTTTCTGTAGCGAAATAGAAAGCACCGCTAAATCAGCAAGACTCAGAAGGGTTCTTTCCAAAGACCCGGTAGCGTTAGGCTCCTTAAAAGACACGTCTGGCAATTGCACTGAATCCAATGAAAAGACATTAGAAACTCTACTAGATGCTCATTTTCCAGGATGTATAGTAGACAGAGATGACATCTCTGGCAGCAACAGCAGTAGACACGAAATAGCGCTGTCTGAATTGGTTACGGAAGAAAAAATTGAGTAGGAAATATGCTCCTTCTTACCGTGCAAATCCCCAGGCATGGACGGAATTTTTCCGATGATACTACAAAAAGCCAAAAAAGACATAACGCCGTTTCTAAAGAGACTGTTCCTCGGTAGCATTGAAAGGGGTCAAGTCCCAAAGGAGTGGCGGGAAGTTAAGTTTGTTTTCATACCCAAAGCAGGTAAAGCTGGTCATACCTGCGCTGGTGACTTTAGACCAGTCAGTACGACTGAAAAATCATTGAATAATAAAGAATACACCCTGGCCGCATTCTTAGACATTTGAAGGGGCCTTTAATAATGTCACGGCGGATTCAGTCGAAGGTGCCTTAAAAAACCTGAATATTGAGGATATTCTGATCAGATAGTTTCCATGCTAAGAAATAGGTACATAAACTCAGAACTAGGCAATGCGAGACTAAGAGTGTCAGCTGGTAGAGGTACTCCGCAAGGAGATGTTCTCTCTCCTCTACTCCGAGTTATTGTGCTAAATGAAGTACTGATAAAACTTAGATTCAGTGGGATAAGACCGTAGCGTACGCAGACGATATGGCGTTACTGGCCACGGGAAAATTCCTTCCAACCCTAAGCGGCCAAATAGAAGGCGCCCTTAAGATAGTTAGCAACTGGTCTAAAAGAAGTGGACTAGCAATAAATCCACTAAAAATGGAGCTGATACTATTTACGAACAAGAGATACCGGAATTCAAAATTACATACATTGAAGATACTCCTCTTAAAATTTCTGATAGGGCTAAATATCTAGAGCTAATACTAGACAAAAAAATAAAATGGGGACTAAACAGAAGGGAGAGAGCAAGGAAAGCTATGAAAGCTCTCTATACTTGTAGCAGAATATTAGGGGCCCAAACCAAAAGTCTCTTTCTGGATCTACACAGCAGTTGTGAGACCTATATTGACATACGGCAGCCTAGTATGGTGGCCAGCCGCAAGTAAGGGCACAAACCTCAAGATACTAACCAGAGTCCACAGAATGGCGTGCATTGGTGTCACAGAAGCTATGAGAACCACACCAACTGCAAGATTAGAGACCATACTCAATCTATTACCTTTAGATCTATTTGCACAGGATTCTGCTGCTAGAAGTGCTCTAAGATTAAGCTAATCCGAAGGTTTGAGGTCAAGCTTGACGGATGAACTACATAGTGCCTTATTTAGACTTCCATAAGCCGATTTCCAGTTCATTTCCGAGCTACTCGTACGGGTTCTAAGTACGCAAAAAAAAGAAAGCTCTGCGAGTACCCGGACATAATGGCGTTTCAGAAAATGGGAAGGCTGACGAGCTGGCAAGGGAGGGCTCAGCTCTAAATCCTGAACGAGCTGACCGATCAATTAAGACAACACCCTGCAACTTAAACATAGAATTTAGAAATAGAATGATCGCCATAGCAAATAGCAGATGGAGATTACTAGAATATTGTATAATTACAAGAAAACTCTGGCCGCTCTACAATAAAAATCGTACCGAGCAAATCCTACACTTCAACAGATATATCTTATCTGGTGTAATGGGGATGATAACTGGACATATCTTGTTACGTTATCACACAAAATTGGGAATAAGCGAAGAAGATATACACCCCGCGCAACAAAAAAAGCCGCACATGGTAATTTTTAACAAAATGGAAGAAATTTAATAAATAATGACTAAGCACTGCGTAGTCACTTTGTATTTTTGATATTTAACATTTAAGTTAACACATTCCCCAATTTGATAATAGATTTCGTAGCCTAATTGAAAAAAAGTTATGATCGTGAAGATCAGACTACAAAATATCAAATATTACCCAAGTACTATCAATATACATAAATTATAAAAAGAGCAACAATTTAAAAAGCAAATTCCTTTTCTCATATTTTTATTAACTAAGAAACCTTTTTACATAATCTAAGACTTTCATAATACTAAAAAATGATTCTAGTATTTCGTAGAACCACCCTTCGCCCTAACAACGTCATGAACCAAGGTAATTGTTATTAATTTTATTGAACCACACTTCTTCAATGATGCTCTTTAGATCCAGTCGTTCACAGACCTCAGAAGAGAACAGACTTGTTTCGGCTTCTTTGCGAATCGAGAGTATAAATCAAGTTGTGTGTCAGATTGGCAATACCAAATCACCAGCGTGGTGCAGTGAAAGTAGTGGTAGAAAGCCGCGTGGCAAGACCCGGTTCGACTCCTGGCCGGGGGAGTAAGATTTTTTTTTTTTTTTTATTGGAGAATCACAACACGTGATGAGTGGGACCGAACGGTCGGCGCTCCCAGTAGCGGGAGTTGCGGCCGCAGAAGATGTAACATCTGGCGAGGTGGCGGTATATTCAGGCCACCCAGTTGTAATGCCAGCTACAATTGAAGGTATGGCGAAAAGGAGGAGGAAGCCAAAACCTACTCCTAACTTGGGAAAGAGGCGTCCCACTCTATCAGCCCCAGCCGAAAAGCTGCCAGCTGAGGTGGGGGAAGGGGAGCGAGTGATGGACACTACGTTAGCAGCACATGGAGAAGAATTCCCATACGTCTCCGACGGTGGGGAAGGAAGATATACGGGGGCAAGCAACAGTTTCGCTTCCCTCGTACAATCGGAATCGGACGACGAAGACGATGAGCTGGAGTGCCTTACCTCCAGTATAAGACAGCTCCAGCAAAAAGTATTGGCCATAAAAGCCAAGCAAATTGCAAGGCGGGAGAGGGAGAGACAGGCTGAGCTCCAGAGCTCCTATGAGCAACAGCAACAACAACAGCCACAGCAAAAGCAGCAGCAGCAACAGCAACAACAACCGCAACAACAAAATAAGGTGCAGCAACAGCCGCAGCAGCAGAAAAAGCAGCTGCAACAGCAACAGCAGCAGCAAAAACAGCAGCAACAGAAACAGCAACAACAACAGCAGCAGCCGAATCAGCAGCAGCAACAACAACAGCAGAACAAGCCAGGAAAGGTGCGAGTTCCGCCTATAAACACCTATAAGATGGAGTTCAAGGACACCATAGAACTGTGTAAGTCGGCCATAGGCGATAACTTTACAACTAAGCGTTTTAATGATAATACACTCCATCCAGTGTAATACGGTGGAGCAGTATATTAAAATAAAAAATATATTAAAGGACTCGACGACGGAGTTCTTCTCTTTCACCCCGAAAGGGGAAAAGTTGCAAACTATGCTCTTGAAAGGGATGGAACCGTCCAAGGAGGAGCTCCTTAAGACGCTCCAGCAAATTAAGTGCGACGGTCTCACATTTGTAGGGGTTAAGCCTTTCACCACAGCAAGGGCTAAAAGGGAGAAGCGGAAGCTACCGTTCTTCCTGGTTCAGCTGTCACCCGATAGCAAACTGGATGGTCTAAGGAGTATTAAAGTCCTAGACTACCATATTGTCACATGGGATAAAGTAAAGCGCAGCGAAAGCATTATTCAATGCGTTCGCTGCCAAAGGTTCGGGCATGCCGCGTCGAACTGCGATATGCAGCCTCGATGCGTGAAATGTGGAAAGAACCACAAGACGGAGGAATGTCCTCTAGGTAAGGAGGGAGTGGCAGATAAGAGAAAGCTCACATGTGTGCTATGCAAGAACTCAGGACACACTGCAAACTATCGGGGCTGTCCTGAGTTTCAAAGCATTAAATCAGCAAATCTGGTTCGTAAGCAGAAAAGTGCAGTGAAAGTTCAACCAGATCCAGCTCAAAAACCAACCGTGACTCCTCAAATTACCTACGCCCAAATGGCTTCAGGTAGGGGAACCACAGTACAGCAACAACCGAAGGTAGCTGCACAGGCCCCAGTGTCTAAGGCACAGTGCGCAAGGCGACTTGCTGACCATCTTGCTCTCTATCCAGGGGCAGATGGTATAGCTACAGTGCCAGTTACAAGAACAGGCGACCCGCGTGGACAGGATCTACGTGCTTCTGCCGAGCCTAACGCACTTTCAATCGTGTTGGGTACGACCGCGACTGAAAATTCCTTGAATATCCTAGCGGTGAATGTAAATTCATTGATTAGGATCGAACGAAAAGAATCGCTCAACAAGTTGCTCGACGACCAAAGCCCTGATGTGTGTCTGGTTAGCGAAACTAAGCTAACCCAGGAACGCAAGATACGGCATAAAAATTATAATATTGAAAGAAGAGACCGACCCAACTCCACTCAAGGAGGAGGTGTTGCGATCTTCATCCGTAAAAAACTTAGGTATAAGACCGTGTACAGTGGTGAAGTGCGAAGGTTCCAGGGGCTTGAAGCGTGTATTGTGTGCGTCCCTCTCCGTAGTGGAAAGAAGATGTACGTGGTCGCGCTTTATGCTGCGGAAGCAGCTCAATCTTCTTTATTTATTTCAGAGCTCGAGAAATTGTTTCGATGTCTACGACTGGAGTCGGGGGAGAATTATTTCCTCATGGCCGGAGATCTAAACGCCAAACATAGAAATTGCGGAAATCACAAACCAAATCCTAGAGGGAACTCACTATTCAATTGGTAGGGTCAACACAATGTCGAGTTTAGGCTCGATTTGAAGGCCACAGATAGTCCGTCGTTTCCCAGAAGCGGCTCATATCTGGATCTACTGCTGTTCGACGAACGGTTACATCTGACCGACGTTGACCGACGAACGATAAACTGTTTGCGCACGATTGTGTATGACAGTGACCATTGCGGACTTAGTGCCGACATAACGATTCCCAACGAAATTGCGGAATTGGAAGAGTTTGTTCAAAAGTACTCCTACAACTACAGTAGGACACGTTGGACTCGCTTCTCCCGAGAGCGCTCTCCTCGAACTCGCTCTACCCACCGGTAAATAGGAATCTGTCAAACGAGGAGATTGACAGGTACCTTAAACAAATGGACGAGACAATCAAACGAACGATGGACAGCACGATACCTCGGTATCGACCAACCGAAAACGTGTTCCGCAATGCAACAATCGACGCACTGCACGTACAAAAAAGTAGACTGCTCACGAGACTAAAGAACTTGTATAGGCAGTTTACTGACAGACAAAACTCGGAGGTTAGGATGCTGAAATCGTTGATAAAGAACCTGCAAATACTAAATAGAGCAAATTATAGGCGGTCGGCTAATTTGCACTGGGGCAACAACATTCTGGCTATCAACTCTGATAACCCGAGTATGTTCCCTCAGATTAATAAAATATTTCGGAGGAACGATGTCAACGAACTTCCGTGTCTGAAAATTCCCCGAACAACGAACAATGAACGGTTACTTACAGCAGCAGGAATAGATCCAAGGGACGCTGTCGATGATGACGACTTTTTTGTGATTGAAGATCCGCAAGAGAAGGTCGAGGCTATAGGATCTATTTTTGAGGATGTGTACAAGGTAAATGCTAGTATTCGCCCGAACCACGACCTGGAGAATAGAGTCCTTGGGCACAAATTCTACCTTCGAAATGATATAGAGCACTGGCGATCAGAGAATACTGGTTTTACCAGGTTCTATGACAAAAACTTGGCAAACAATGCCATCGCCAATGAAAGGGTTCATCCCCCGTGCATATCGAAGGTAGAACTCCAAACGATCTTCGAATCATTGAGAAAGAAGAAATCAGTGGGAATCGATGGAATATCGAACATTGTGCTTCGACATCTTCCTCTAGGTGCGGTGGAAATTTACGCCACCCCGTTCAATAATGCACTGAATAATGTATATTATCCGTAGCATTGGATAACAGCAGTGGTACAGCCGATCCCCAAAAGGGCAAAGGACTCCTCCAATCCTGCAAATCTCCGGTCGATAAGTCTCCTTCCGAATATCAGCAAGTTATTCGAAAAAGTGATCAATAGAGCCTTGATTAAGTGGGTTGAGGACAATAACATAGTTCCGGATAACCAATTCGGTTTCAAGGCGGGGCATGATACAATACATGCCGCGTCTAAACTGGTGTCGGATATCCAATGGAATAAAAGCAAGAACCAATGCACGGGTGCCTGCCTGATTGACTTGAGAAGGCCTTCGATACCGTATGGTTGGAAGGGCTCTTTTACAAGTTGAGCAGGTTGGGCATAAGCAAACCACTGCTGTACATGTTGCTTAATATGCTTACCAGTAGAAAGTTCGTTGTGAAAAATGGCAATGTGACTTCTGCTGGGACGTTCGAAATTAGAAATGGTCCGCAACAGGGTGCGGTTAATTCACCTATCCTCTTCAATATTTACACGGCTGATCTGATAGGATCTCTTCAGCAGACGATTTGATTGCGTACAGATCAGGACCTAAGATCGACGTCATTGCAGCACTCTTGCAGAGTGACTTCGATAAGATTCAGCGATATTGCGACGACTGGAAGTTGAAGATCAACCTTCAGAAGTCGGAAACCATTCTATTCAGAACGCCGTTGTCTCTGGCCTCTAGGGATACCAGAAAGAATTGGCGAAAGTTCTCTATAATTGGACAGCACGGGCGTCCACTTGCGTGTGAAAACGTGGTCAGATACCTTGGACTTTGGCTAGACCAATATCTATATTTTAACAAACATGTAGATGCTGCTCTGACCAGAGCCCGAACTGCCTTCGCCCTTATAAAGAGACTTTTTTATAGCAAGCAACTCAATGCAAGGGTAAAGGTAATCTGCTACACGGCCCTCATTCGGCCCATGCTGACATATGGATGTTCCGTGTGGTTCAACATAGGGGCAAGTAGGATGAAAAAGATTCGGGTGTTTGAGAGGGCCTGCCTTCGGGCTTGCTTTCACTTGTACAGAACACCAGAGTCTCAGTACATAAAATTCTATTCTAATGAGGTCCTATACGACAGGGCGAATCTGATAAGAGTGGACAATTTCCTGGTCAACATGACTCGAAGGCACATTGCAAGAGCAATGACCTCGATGAATAACCTGATCTTCGGGGCTTATTACCCCAACTATACGTACCATGAGAAGGTGCGCCTTAACGGCTATGTTCCCCCAGAAGCATTCCTCTATTTCGATCAGACAGGACTGATCCAGGATAGATCAGCGGTGCCGCTAATCTTTCACGTTGCCCGGACTACTGTGGACAGGCGGCTCAACTACAGCCGAGACGTCGCACAGAGCACTGAGGAGCGTCTCCGATTCAGTAGATCGGTTTCGGGGCGCGATATAAAAGATGTGTTGAAGCACCACCAGCAATTCTGGTGGTTAATGGAAGGAGCTCCCTCGTCGATCCCTTTTGATCCGGGGTAGGTCCAGTACGGCAAAGTTGACCGCCATATTTTTGCCTTGGCCGGCTTACATAGTTTTTAGGTGTCTAGGTTTAGGTAGTTTAAGTTTATTTATTTATACAAAAAAAAAAAAAAACACAGCACTTGAATAAAAACAAATAAAAAATCATAAAAACCACAAAAAAAGTGCAATTTGATTATGCAAGTAGTTAAGTTAGGTTAAGATTTATTTTAAGGTAGCACTTAAGTTTTATATAGAAGATAGAAAAAAAAGTACTGTTACTAAGTTTTTTAAAAAATAAATACAAATTTTTCTTAGTCTTAATTTGTTCTGGAAATAAAATATTAATAACTAGTAGATTAAGTCGAAAGACATAATTAAGAATGAAGATTAGCTTAGAGCGCCAGCATAGGGCCAGTAAGTTAGAGTAAGGTAGTTAAGTTAGTTAAGCTAGTTTTAAGCGTTTTTGTCTAGCAAGTAAGTATGAAATGAATTCAAATTAATAAAAAGCTAAAACAAATTCTCTTTAGATGCTGCATGGTTTTTGGTTTTTTATCTTGGATTTTCTTTCCCATAAGAGCCCAGACATTTTCGATGGGGTTGAGATCTGGACTGTTTCCCGGCCAAATTAGGGATTCTATTCCTAATTCTTTTTTCAAAGTTTTAATCTGTGGAGGAAATTTAAAAATTAAAATCATAAGATTTTCAAAACACCCATAAATATGGAAAAAAAAACCTCGAATTACTCACAGATTTTGCTCGGTGGCAAGGTGCTGAATCATTTTGAAAAATTGGTTTTGATGTTTCTGCTGTTATCATTTCCATACTCGGTACAACACCATCTAAGATAATTTGTTTGTACTGCATGGCGTTAACTGTGCCCTCGAGCATAATTAGAGATCCAACTCCGATTGCGGTGATGCATCCCCACACCATAACATAAGGAGAATGTTTTACGGTGTGAGCTATGCATTCGTCGCTGTAGCGTTCCCCTTTTCTACGACGAACTATCTGCTCCTCATCCGGTCCGATTAGGTTAAACTTGGACTCATCAGAGAACACCACATTTGACCAATATTGAACACTCCAGTTTTGCCTTTCCTTAGCCCAGCTAAGGCGCGTTTTCTTCATTTTGCTGGTCAGAAGTGGCTTTTTCGCTGGTCTCCTTGCTAGCAAACCCATCTCGTAGCTTCTTGCAGGTCAGCTCTTAACTCCGATGCATTTTTAAACCTGTTTCTCGAGCTTAGCCTCTTCAGTTCCCGGTCCTCCCGAACAGTGGTACATCTCTTCAATCCTGTGCCAATTTTTCTGTCCAGATTGTGATCCCGACGATATTTGTTACAGAATCTTCTGACTGATTCTGTTTGGATAAGGCGACGATGCCTTATTTTCTTTACTCAATTGTACCCTTTTAGACATCGCGATATACACTTTTCACTTTTATTTAAGAAATACAACTGCACGCACTGTTAAATACTGCCAGAATGAATTCCGACACATTCCAAAATGTGCATTACCTAACCCGGAAGCAATAAAATATAATTCGGCGAATCCCTTAAAGGTAATTAGCGCAAAAAAATTAAAAACCCGTATGCGGCTTTTTTTGTTGCGCGGGATGTACGTAGAGGTTGCGGCAATGAGGATGTAAACGAAGATACACCTCACTTCCTGTGCCATTGGCCAGGACTCTACCACCTTAGATTCAAAATACTAGAGAAATATTTCTTCCAAGACTAAGAAGAACTACCAAATGTATCGGTAAATAAAATAACCAAATTTGTAAATCCATCGGGATGGTTTAAGAACCCATAGAGTTCACGAGTGGGGAAGCTTCAATCCTTGGGCATCACAATGGATCTACATTGATCTAAGTGTGGCGTAGTTTGTCTTTCACCCTCTACGTCAACCCATCAAACCTAACCTAACCTATTGAGAGTGAATCGGCGCACAAGCGTATCGGTTTGTCAGGTTAGATGACGAGGACGATCGGTCTTCCCCTTCGGAGAGGGCAATTTGCTCGAGAATGCCATCCTCCTCTAATCTCATGATTGCGTCTTCTATTAAAGGCCGGATTGCATATGGTGCTGCTCGAAGTTTTACGAATATAGGATTAGTACCGTTGCGTAATTTTAAAATTCCCTTAACACCGGGGATGGTTCCAATTCTTGATTCAAAAACATCTTAGTGATTTTCGAAGATGTGTTGTTTCATCCGATTTGTATGTCTCTCTGTAAAGCTATCAACTGAATTTATTTCCAATAAGTTGAATGCATTTACCCATTCACGTTCCATTACTGCATCGAATACCCCTTGTACTATGTATACGTCACACATAACCTTCCGTTTCTCGTACTCAACTAGTACTTCAGATTTACCAAATGCGGGGAAAGTATGATTACTGTACCTTAGTAGGTGGCCTTTGGCCATTGGGTTATAAACATGTCACAGTTCATAACTGATATTACTGCTCCAGTAAACTCGACTGTTATTTACAATGTTAGCTTTATTAACTCTTTAGCTGCGTTGAGAGGTCTGGCTCCGTTGACGAGTAATACAATATTGATTATCCTACAGTCTCCGCCCCAGGCTTATGTACGTTTTCGTATATAGCGTTAAAACTCAACCATCCTATCCTCGATCTCGCCCTCTAGATCAGAGCTGTCACTTTCGCTGGCGTTGTCGGGAATACCCTCTTCCGGGAGCATGCACCAGCGTTTCATCTTGTCGGACGCCATGATGGTACTCAGCTTTTGGTTCCGCTGCATGTTGGGGATGTCTTCCACGACGTATCTGTCATTCGGTAGCAATTTTGCGACCACGTAAGGACCGCGGTAGGATAGCACCAGCTTCCTCGAATCCCCTTTAGCTGCCGGCTCGTTCTCGATTAGTATAAGATCCCCCGGCTCACACTGCGTCGGTGGCCTATGCTTTGTACCAAATGCCGCTTTCTGACGACCCTGTGTGTGCTCTATGTTCTTCAGCGCAAGACTTCGCCGACGGAATTCAGTCCCCCTTTCTTCTTTGTATAGGCGCACCCACCTCTCTTTTCCATCTACCTTACGGAAGAGTCGGTACCCTCTGACGACATAGTCCTTTTGCAGCTGCTTCTTCGCCAACGTAATCTTAGCTGCCTTCAGTGTGGAGCTCATGTCTCGTAGCCTCTGATCCTGCCACTGCATGGTCGCTACCCAATCCCAGTCTGATATTTCGATGTTTAATATTAGAGCAGACTTTTCCTAAACCTTTCGCTCATATTTCACTGGTTGTCGGCTAAAAGCGTCCACATGTGCGGCCATTTTCCCAGGCTGACGGACCGTTTCGTAACCAAACCCCTCTAACTCCCCGACATCAAGATCGTCCGACGCCAGCTTGCTCCTCACACTGCCTCCCCTTCCGATACTATCAGTACTCTAGTTGTCTCAGCCATGCAGTCCGTAATGGGGAGACAATCGAGCAACTTCACCAATTTGACCTGGGGTTGGTCCAACTGCTTACGTCCGATCAGCATCTCATATGGTTGGCTTTCGTCTGGTACGATCAGGACTTCGCACCAGGAGGTGAGCTTGTCAATAGTTACCTCAGCATAGACCCGTCCAATTGTCCGGCAGACTCCTCCTTATCAAGTCGATCGAGTTCCCACTCTTAGCAAGATTGCTGCCGGTAGACAATGCCGATATCCAACGGCTAGTTATAAAACAAAAGACTGCAGCCAGCGATCACTGAGAAGACGTCAACGATCGCAGTTTACGGTATCCGGACCAGGTATCAGAGCAGTTGCACTCAAACGGCATATGCACCCTCCTCTTTACTTTCTTTCGCTGGTCTTCGCCTACACTGCACCAACAACAATGTTCACTGCTACAAAGACGAACCCGTTGCGTATTTTCCACTAGAGTAATACGAAAAAAAAAAAAAAAAAAAATAGCCCAAGTACACGCGCTCACACGTTGGATTTTGTTATCCCACTTCTAGGATGTTAACTAAGTAAAAACTCGACTGTTATTTACAATGTTAGATTTATTGATTCTTTGACTGCGTTGGGAGGTCTGGCTCCGTTGACAAGTAATACTATATTGATTATCCTACAGTCTCCGCCGCAGGCTTATATACGTTTTCGTATATAGCGTTACACGAATAACACGTCAGAATCTACACCGTTTATTTTTAATGTAATATAGCACTTACCCCCTCGGGTTTCGAAAGATTTTTTATGTAAATCGACCGAATGCATGTCGTGATTTCACTTATCTGAGAAATTAAGCATATTAATTTCATGCAGCATATCATCTGACTTGCTACGAATTTGTCTCTGGGTAATGATTGCGATTTGATACACAATGATGAAACATGACTACTTTTCCGATACATTTTCCAGTAGAGATTTTTTGTTTGATATTTATTCGCCATACTATCTTTCGAAATAGGCTTAGCAGCGTTTCGTCTATTGTAATCTGTCAATTTCTTCCACCATGTTGGCCCATTGGGTTGTACCTGGTGAACATTGTTCATAATTCTGCTTTCCTTTTTTGATGCTCCGATGACTACTACCATACGCAAAAGCTTTTCCTTTGTGCCAGCATCCCTCAAGTCTCGAATAAACTATGAGCGTAAATGCGTGTTTAACGTCAACTTTTTGCATGTCACACAAGCGAAATAGTTTGCTATAGATTCTCTTTCGTGTTGTAGTCGAAGAGAATTTATGCTGCTTGGAGACTCCATTTGGCTTAGGGCTAAGGTGACTTTTAAGAACCGTAACTAACTCGTCGTACGATTTAGTATCCGGTTCCTTTGGAGCTATTATATTTGAAGTATTTAGCGCCGATATGATTCATCAAATCTTGCCGATTTTTTATAGGATCGACAGTGCTTCTCAAAACGGAGTATTTTTTCAATCGTTTGATGTAATTTGGGAATGGTTCCTTATTTTCGTTGAACTGATCAAAATGTAGATTAGGTGTATTTGAGGCTGGGTGCAAATTTCGTAGCGCATCTGTTAATGCGTGTATTATTTCCTGTGTAATTTCAGGCATCGTCAAGATTTTAAGAGTGTAACTCTAATGAGAGAATAATAATTTCCTAGGCATTAGCAGGGGGCACAATAGACCATTAGGTCACAGTGCAAGATAGCCTTAACACAATAATAATAATAATAATATAATCTTCCTCAGTCTTAAAAAGCCACTGATAGATTCACGTTTAATCCCCAAAAAAAGCGAAAAGTAAAAGAAAACCACGGGCGCAAATTTAAAAATATTAATTCGAAAAAAAGTATTTTTGGATTCTACTCAAAAAGCTCTTTTCAACAATATGTTACATGTGTACATTTTTATAGCGACCTTTGCTTGTACCGAAGCTCCAATATAACGTCACTGAAATCAAGTCACTTCACCAATTTGACCTGGGGTTGGTCCAACTGCTTACGTCCGATCAGCATCTCATATGGTTGGCTTTCGTCTGGTACGATCAGGACTTCGCACCAGGAGGTGAGCTTGTCAATAGTTACCTCAGCATAGACCCGTCCAATTGTGCGGCAGACTCCTCCTTATCAAGTCGATCGAGTTCCCACTCTTAGCAAGATTGCTGCCGGTAGACAATGCCGATATCCAACGGCTAGTTATAAAACAAAAGACTGCAGCCAGCGATCACTGAGAAGACGTCAACGATCGCAGTTTACGGTATCCGGACCAGGTATCAGAGCAGTTGCACTCAAACGGCATATGCACCCTCCTCTTTACTTTCTTTCGCTGGTCTTCGCCTACACTGCACCAACAACAATGTTCACTGCTACAAAGACGAACCCATTGCGTATTTTCCACTAGAGTAATACGAAAAAAAAAAAAAAAAAAAAAATAGCCCAAGTACACGCGCTCACACGTTGGATTTTGTTATCCCACTTCTAGGATGTTAACTAAGTAAAAACTCGACTGTTATTTACAATGTTAGATTTATTGATTCTTTGACTGCGTTGGGAGGTCTGGCTCCGTTGACAAGTAATACTATATTGATTATCCTACAGTCTCCGCCGCAGGCTTATATACGTTTTCGTATATAGCGTTACACGAATAACACGTCAGAATCTCCACCGTTTATTTTTAATGTAATATAGCACTTACCCCCTCGGGTTTCGAAAGATTTTTTATGTAAATCGACCGAATGCATGTCGTGATTTCACTTATCTGAGAAATTAAGCATATTAATTTCATGCAGCATATCATCTGACTTGCTACGAATTTGTCTCTGGGTAATGATTGCGATTTGATACACAATGATGAAACATGACTACTTTTCCGATACATTTTCCAGTAGAGATTTTTTGTTTGATATTTATTCGCCATACTATCTTTCGAAATAGGCTTAGCAGCGTTTCGTCTATTGTAATCTGTCAATTTCTTCCACCATGTTGGCCCATTGGGTTGTACCTGGTAAACATTGTTCATAATTCTGCTTTCCTTTTTTGATGCTCCGATGACTACTACCATACGCAAAAGCTTTTCCTTTGTGCCAGCATCCCTCAAGTCTCGAATGAACTATGAGCGTAAATGCGTGTTTAACGTCAACTTTTTGCATGTCACACAAGCGAAATAGTTTGCTATAGATTCTCTTTCGTGTTGTAGTCGAAGAGAATTTATGCTGCTTGGAGACTCCATTTGGCTTAGGGCTAAGGTGACTTTTAAGAACCGTAACTAACTCGTCGTACGATTTAGTATCCGGTTCCTTTGGAGCTATTATATTTGAAGTATTTAGCGCCGATATGATTCATCAAATCTTGCCGATTTTTTATAGGATCGACAGTGCTTCTCAAAACGGAGTATTTTTTCAATCGTTTGATGTAATTTGGGAATGGTTCCTTATTTCCGTTGAACTGATCAAAATGTAGATTAGGTGTATTTGAGGCTGGGTGCAAATTTCGTAGCGCATCTGTTAATGCATGTATTATTTCCTGTGTAATTTCAGGCATCGTCAAGATTTTAAGAGGGTAACTCTAATGAGAGAATAATAATTTCCTAGGCATTAGCAGGGGGCACAATAGACCATTAGGTCACAGTGCAAGATAGCCTTAACACAATAATAATAATAATAATATAATCTTCCCCAGTCTTAAAAAGCCACTGATAGATTCACGTTTAATCCCCAAAAAAAGTGAAAAGTAAAAGAAAACCACGGGCGCAAATTTAAAAATATTAATTCGAAAAAAAGTATTTTTGGATTCTACTCAAAAAGCTCTTTTCAACAATATGTTACATGTGTACATTTTTATAGCGACCTTTGCTTGTACCGAAGCTCCAATATAACGTCACTGAAATCAAGTCGAAAATTAGTATCCTAGTCAAATATGAAACAAAATGAAATGCGGACTATTCGTAGCACAAACTGTTGAAAGTGTCTGTACTTTCATGCACGCCATGTTTTTCAATTTTTTTTTTTAAAGTTCGTTATAAGCGAAAAGATACATGGCAGCATTTTTGACATAAACTGCAGACCAAAATTTTGAGGCCTATCTAAACAACTGACTTAATTCATGCATGGAGATTGAATTTTATGAATTACATTGGGTTTTTTTACCTAAATTTTCTACCTGAACAATACACAACACATTCAGATAATTAAAATCCAATTTTACACCCGCTCAATTTTTTTTTGTAATTTGCACGTGTGAAAGGGGTTATGAATACCCTTATACTAATTTTTTAGGACACGGGCGTATTAAGGAAAGGGGAAGAGACAGAGAGAAAGACAGATTGGTATAGTTGGTTTGAAACTCAGATGGTATTAAGTTTCAGTGAACTCCAAGGGTGGCTGTCCAGATAACTGGGGAGCTTGTTTGTTTTTGCTTTTGTCATTGCTCATGATTCACAGTATTTTTTTCGTCCTGATGTCATCATCACGATCAAGTTGCATTTTAGCCATATGACCGCCCTACTGCCAGTGTTATGCCTCCGCAGAAGAGCAGTGCAAGATAGCCTTAACACAATAATAATAATAATAACAATAATAATATAATTTTCCTCAGTCTTAAAAAGCCACTGATATATTCACATTTAATCCCCAAAAAAAGTGAAAAGTAAAAGAAAACCATGGGCGCAAATTTAAAAATATTAATTCGAAAAAAAATATTTGTGGATTCTGCTCAAAAAGCTCCTTTCAACAATATGTCACACGTGTATATACGAACGGCAACATTTTTTATAGCGACCTTTGCTTGCACCGAAGCTCCAATATAACGACACTAAAATCAAATCGAAAATTAGTATCCTAGTCAAATATGAAACAAAATGAAATGCGGACTATTCGTAGCACAAACTGTTGAAAGAGGAATCCCCCGCAGTCTGTACTTTCATGCATACCATGTCTTTCGAATTTTTTTTTAAGTTCGTTATAAGCGAAAAGATACATGGCAGCATTTTTGTTGGCACGGAGTGTACATAAACTGCAGACCAAAAATTTGAGGCCTACCTAAACATCTGACTTCATTAATGCATGGAGATTGAATTTTATGAATTACATTGGGTTTTTTTTTACCTAAACAATATATCCTTTCAACAATAAATTGTCTACCTGAACAATATACAACACATTCAGATAATTAAAATCCGATTTTACACCCGGACCAGCGGATTTTGTGTTGTGGTCGCAGCAGGGGTTTTCGAACAGCAACTCGCGCAAATAGTCCAGAATGTCTTAATCTTCACTTGACCGTTATCAAGGACAGCGACTTTTCTCATTTTTAACGAGTTGTTGTCAAGATGTGAGGAATCTCAATTAAATTCTTTATGTAAGACCCTTGTGATCCAGGTCGACAAATTTTGGTATTTGAGAACTCTTCTGATGTAAGGAGTCGTAAACAACTGCGGAATCAACAACCAAAAGTCATAAAATTTAATAATTATGAAAAACCTAAACACTTCTCAATAAACCACAAAAGCGGGTGTAAAATTGGATTTTAATTATCTGAATGTGTTGTGTATTGTTCAGGTAGAAAATTTAGGTAAAAAAAAACCCAATGTAATTCATAAAATTCAATCTCCATGCATGAATGAAGTCAGTTGTTTAGATAGGCCTCAAATAGTCCGCATTTCATTTTGTTTCATATTTGACTAGGATACTAATTTTCGACTTGATTTCAGTGACGTTATATTGGAGCTTCGGTACAAGCTCATTCGTAGCACAAACTGTTGAAAGAGGAATCCCCCGCAGTCTGTACTTTCATGCATACCATGTCTTTCAAATTTTTTTTTAAGTTCGTTATAAGCGAAAAGATACATGGCAGCATTTTTGTTGGCACGGAGTGTACGTAAACTGCAGACCAAAAATTTGAGGCCTACCTAAACATTTGACTTCATTAATGCATGGAGATTGAATTTTATGAATTACATTGGGTTTTTTTTTAACTAAACAATATGTCCTTTCAACAATAAATTGTCTACCTGAACAATACACAACACATTCAGATAATTAAAATCCGATTTTACACCCGGACCAGCGGATTTTGTGTTGTGGTCGCAGCAGGGGTTTTCGAACAGCAACTCGCGCAAATAGTCCAGAATGTCTTAATCTTCACTTGACCGTTATCAAGGACAGCGACTTTTCCCATTTTTTAACGAGTTGTTGTCAAGATGTGAAGAATCTCAAATAAATTCTTTATGTAAGACCCTTGTGATCCAGGTCGACAAATTTTGGTATTTGAGAACTCTTCTGATGTAAGGAGTCGTAAACAACTGCGGAATCAACAACCAAAAGTCATAAAATTTAATAATTATGAAAAACCTAAACATTTCTCAATAAACCACAAAAGTGGGTGTAAAATTGGATTTTAATTATCTGAATGTGTTGTGTATTGTTCAGGTAGAAAATTTAGGTAAAAAAAAACCCAATGTAATTCATAAAATTCAATCTCCATGCATGAATGAAGTCAGTGGTTTAGATAGGCCTCAAAATTTTGGTCTGCAGTTTATGTCAAAAATGCTGCTTTCGC
The DNA here is from genome assembly GCA_963082735.1 of Pocota personata. Classification (NCBI taxonomy): domain Eukaryota; kingdom Metazoa; phylum Arthropoda; class Insecta; order Diptera; family Syrphidae; genus Pocota; species Pocota personata. The sequence continues at coordinate 106,915,649 of OY720429.1, forward strand.
TTATAACGAACTTTAAAAAAAAAATTTGAAAGACATGGCGTGCATGAAAGTACAGACTCTTTCAACAGTTTGTGCTACGAATAGTCCGCATTTCATTTTGTTTCATATTTGACTAGGATACTAATTTTCGACTTGATTTCAGTGACGTTATATTGGAGCTTCGGTACAAGCAAAGGTCGCTATAAAAATGTACACATGTAACATATTGTTGAAAAGAGCTTTTTGAGTAGAATCCAAAAATACTTTTTTTCGAATTAATATTTTTAAATTTGCGCCCGTGGTTTTCTTTTACTTTTCACTTTTTTTGGGGATTAAACGTGAATCTATCAGTGGCTTTTTAAGACTGAGGAAGATTATATTATTATTATTATTATTGTGTTAAGGCTATCTTGCACTGTGACCTAATGGTCTATTGTGCCCCCTGCTAATGCCTAGGAAATTATTATTCTCTCATTAGAGTTACCCTCTTAAAATCTTGACGATGCCTGAAATTACACAGGAAATAATACACGCATTAACAGATGCGCTACGAAATTTGCACCCAGCCTCAAATACACCTAATCTACATTTTGATCAGTTCAACGAAAATAAGGAACCATTCCCAAATTACATCAAACGATTGAAAAATTAATTCGTTTTGAGAAGCACTGTCGATCCTATAAAAAATCGGCAAGAATTGATGAATCATATCGGCGCTAAATACTTCAAATATAATAGCCCCAAATGAACCGGATACTAAATCGTACGACGAGTTAGTTACGGTTCTTAAAAGTCACCTTAGCCCTAAGCCAAATGGAGTCTCCAAGCAGCATAAATTCTCTTCGACTACAACACGAAAGAGAATCTATAGCAAACTATTTCGCTTGTGTGACATGCAAAAAGTTGACGTTAAACACGCATTTACGCTCATAGTTCATTCGAGACTTGAGGGATGCTGGCACAAAGGAAAAGCTTTTGCGTATGGTAGTAGTCATCGGAGCATCAAAAAAGGAAAGCAGAATTATGAACAATGTTCACCAGGTACAACCCAATGGGCCAACACGGTGGAAGAAATTGACAGATTACAATAGACGAAAAGCTGCTAAGCCTATTTCGAAAGATAGTATGACGAATAAATATCAAACAACAAATCTCTACTGCAAAATTTATCGGAAAAGTAGTCATGTTTCATCTGTGTGTATTAAATCGCAATCATTACCCAGAGGCAAATACGTAGCAAGTCAGATGATAAGTGAAATCACGACATGCATTCCGTCGATTTACATAAAAAATCTCTCGAAACCCGAGGGGGTAAGTGCTATATTACATTAAAAATAAACGGTGTAGATTCTGACGTGTTATTTGTGTAACGCTATATACGAAAACGTATATAAGCCTGCGGCGGAGACCGTAGGATAATCAATATAGTATTACTTGTCAACGGAGCCAGACCTCCCAACGCAGCCAAAGAGTCAATAAAGCTAACATTGTAAATAACAGTCGAGTTTTTATTTAGTTAACATCTCAGAAGTGGGATAACAAAATCCAACGTGTGAGCGCGTATACTTGGGCTTTTTTTTTTTTTTTCGTATTACTCTAGTGGAAAATACGCAACGGGTTCGCCTTTGTAGCAGTGAACATTGTTGTTGGTGCAGTGTAGGCGAAGACCAGCGAAAGAAAGTAAAGAGGAGTAACAAAAACAATTACGGGTGCATACGCTCTTTGAGTACAACTGCTCGGTGAATGCTGTAGGAGAAGACCAACGAAAGAAAGTAAAGAGGAGTAACAAAAACAATTACGCGTGCATACGCCCTTTGAGTGCAACTGCTCGGTGAATGCTGTAGACTGCGGTCATTGACTTTCGTAGTGATAGCTGGTCGTGGATTTTTTTTGCGCGAAGGTCATCGTGGACTGCTAAGGCGCTGAAGATTATTCTTGGCCGCTGAAATTAGCCGTTGCATTTTTTTCTGCTGTGTGGATGCCGTAGACTGCGGTCGCTGACGTTTTGTCAGTGATCGCTGGCTGTAGTCTTTTGTTTTGGAACTAGCCGTTGGATATCGGCATTGTTTACCAGCGGCTATCTTGCTAAGAGTGGGAACTCCATCGACTTGATAAAGTGCATCGACTTGGCAACTGTGCACGAGACGACAGACCGTTGATTTTAGCATTGTTGTGCTGCGGTATTTTGGAGAAGAGTTAGCGGATTTGATAGTGGGATTGTCGACGATCTGATCTTGGGAATTTATCCAAATGGCAGACAGGGTTAAACGTGAAACGGAGTATGGTGCGATGACCAGAGATGAGCTCCGTGACGAGTTGAAGAAGCGGGATTTGGAACCGACAGGTCTAAAGGAGGACATGCTTGCAAGGCTGCTCAGGGCAACAGATCCTATGGCATTCGGAGAGAAACCTCCGGAGGCAAAGGGGCCTGTTGAGGCAGATGAACTCCAGCTGCTGCGGGAAGAATTCCAGCGGTTGAGGGAGAAGTTCGCCGAACTTGCGACGATGTCCTCGGGGGGTGCTGCGGTCAATAAGCAGTGTGTCGACAACGGAGGCAGAGGAATTGTGAAGGTGCCTCCACGACAGCAAGTGGAAGCAGTGACTGACGACGTAACCAGAGGAAGGTGTTGCCCGCGCAATTTGTATGCCGTGAGAGATGTTGCGGAGATGATACCGGTGTTTGATTCCAAGGCGTATGCAGGGCTATCCTCCGAAGCATGGAAGAGGAAGGTCTTAGACACGCAGAGTCTATGCACTCGATGAGAAGCTAGTGCTGATGGCTGCGACTACGAGGCTAGTGGGAGCGGCGAAATCGTGGAGCTGCAGTGCGACAGCAGAATCTCTGGAGGAGTTCTTCTCGGGCCTGTGTAGTATCTTTCCGACGGAGGAAGCAGGCATCCACGACAGACTGCGTGAGTGGAGGCAACGTCCTGTGGAGGACACAGAGGAGTATGTCTTCGAGATGAAGGTAATAGCATCTCGGGGACGTATGCAGGAGAGCACCCTGGTAAAATACATTACCCAGGGACTCGCAGATGCCGAGTGCCAGGAAGCTTTTCGGGCAGTAAAACCAACTTCAATAAGTGATATACTGGACAGGGTCCGTTGGGTCGTTGGACTGAGGGCCAGCGGACGCCGGGTGGCAGAAACGTATCGACGAAGAGAGGTGGAGAACCGGGAGGCTGGGCGAGTAGTCAATGGCGGCGCTGCGAGCAGTGGCGTAAGGTGTTTCGGTTGCCACCAAACGGGACGCTACAAAAGAGACTGTCACTGGGAAATACCCGAGCTGCGGGCGGCGCGAGGAACACCCATGCAGTAAGGAGACCTGAAAGGCCCACGCAGCTACTTTTGAAGGAGAACCAGAGGGAGTACGTCGATGATGCCACAGTGAACGGGTGCCAAATCAAAGCTTTCATTGACTTAGGAAGCGACTGTGTCACGTTGCGTCATACAATTGCCAAGGATGGTGGTATTGCATATGTTGAGGACCGGCGGCGCCTAGGTGGGTTCGGAGGAGGAGTCTGCCGGACAATTGGACGGGTCTATGCTGAGGTAACCATCGACAAGCTCACCTCCTGGTGCGAAGTCCTGATCGTACCAGACGAAAGCCAACCATATGAGATGCTGATCGGACGTAAGCTGTTGGACCAACCCCAGGTCAAATTGGTGAAGTCGCTCAATTGTCTCCCCATTACGGACAACTAGAGCACTGATAGTATCGACGATCTTGATGTCGGGGAGTTAGAGGAGTTCGATTATGAAACGGTAATGACCGGCAGTATGGTTTTCGTAGCAACAGGTCCACTGGTGATTTGATGGCATGTCTCACCTAGAAGTGGAACCAATCTCTCCATCACTTCAGCGAAACTAAGATGGTTGCGCTTGATATTTCAAAGGCATTTGCAAGAGTTTGACATCTGGCTCTTTTATCGAAAATGCGTGCATATGGCGTCGATGAGTCTCTTCTTCAATGGATTAGAAATTACCTTTCGGGGGGTTCAATACAAGTTGTCCTGGACGGCTTCAAGTCTACAATCCACCAAATGAATGCTGGTGCCACCCAAGGTTCTGTTTTGTCTCCGACTCTCTTTCTTAATTTTATAAACGATCTCCTGTGTGCAACTTCTAATCCAATGCATTCCTTCGCTGATGACAGTACCCTCAGTTTTTCATATTCGTTTGCTAACTCACGTCCTTGCTCTTCCGCCGTAGAAGGGGAACGGCAACGTATGTTAAACGCATTAAATTCCGACGTGGGCAGCATAATTAAATGGGGTTCAACCAACAGAGTGGAATTTAATGCTTCCAAAGCATAATGCTGTCTTCTGTCTCTCAAGCGAAACCAAAACAGCATAATTGAAACCGAAAGACTTGCCATTCTCGGTATGTGTATTAATAACTATCTTCGATGGAACGATTACATATTCGAGGTCGCCAAAAATGCTGCAAAATGTCTAGGATTCCTTAAACGGTGCAGGAAATATTTTACCCCCTCTGATCTAGCCTCAATTTATAAGGCATTTATCCGCCCTAAACTGGAATATAACGCCCATATTTGGTGTGGTGCACCCAAGACCGCTCTGCACATTCTTAATAGGGTACTTACAGGCGATAGAGACATTGTGAATTCCATACATTCACTTGAACACCGGAGAAATGTCTCATGTCTCTCCCTGTTTTATCGTTTTTTTTTTTCTCCAGCGAAATAGCCAGTGCATTCCTCCCCTTCAAAATTTCACCCGTAATACGCGTCATGCTTCGAATGCACATCAGTTCACCCTTAAGCCCAAATTCGAATCCCTTAAGGGATTCGTTTATAAGCCGAGCGACACGAATGTGGAATAATCTACGAGGCTCTGTATTTCCCCATCACTACAACCTTCAAACATTCAAAGCCAACGTGCACAGGCTCCTCTTCTGTTCCTCTTCTCCCTTTTCCTAACGCCTGTGCCTTGAAACAGTTTATGGGTATTCATATCCCGCGCGCGCAGATTATATAAAAAAAAAAAACAAGCAGAAAAGGTTAGAATGGGCCAAAAAGCATAAAGTCCATGCTTAAATTGGAAACCGGTAACACTGTTAAAAAATTTAAGAACCTCTACTACAGAAGGAAAAAAAGGGGGACGACGGATAACTGGTGGGTTTTATTCCTTTTCCATTAATATTTTATTTTTTAATTTTGTTTTAATCGCTAATACCGAATTGTTTAGTCCTTTAATCAATAATATATACACATATGTGATATACGAACAACTGATTTATTAGTATTGTTAGAAATATGTATACATTTCACAAATTGAAGGGTTATTCAAAGAAATATTATGTAGGATATCCTTAAATTTATATACTCATCATAGTTAAATGATAAACCTTGAGAAAAATTGACAAGTTATAGAGACACCAATTAAATTCTGCACAATCAACACTTATTCTACCATAGCATCATCTTCGGCGACGCCAGCGTTTTCAACTTCTTCCATATCCTCATCTTCGCCGTCCTTTTTATCGGTTGGCTTTTCATATACAGGTTCTAGAGGAGAAACGACTACGCCATCCCACACTGACATTTCCCTTGCGATACTTGTGTTCCCTTCGAGACCTAGAATATGTTTGTAGCCCCCATGAGCGAGCACTCGAAGCAGCGTTTGTGCAGTAAGACAACATATATCCTGTTGTTCTAACGTCATAGCAGTGTGTACGCGAATATGCCCTGGTTCACAAGGATCTGTAATTCCAGCCGAACCCGGGAGGAACAAACCAGCCGATAGAAGCTGAAAAACGCGACGAAAGGCTAGATTAATGGGCAGGGCTTGCCGGCTGGGATTGTTCATAATAGAGAGATGTGCAAGTAGGTCCAACATCCATGGCGACAGTGGCGCGAATGCCTCAAAGCGCTTTGTGAGATCTTTTAGAATTCGAATCAGCACTTTTATTGAAGAATGATGAGCATTTTCTTCAAACCACCGGGTATGCCTAATCGCAGCTAAATGAGCCTGCATTGCTTTTGGATCTAAATGAATTTCTGCTTCTAACTTGCGAATATTTTGTGGTAACGTCGCGATCAACACGCGAACTTTTGCTTGCCAATTAGCGATATCCAAACCACGATCATGCATTGTAGTAGTTAGTTGATCAGCTTTCGTGAGAACTTCAGTTTTCATTGCATTTTTCAAATCTGATTCTACTTTTTTAGCAAGTGCTTCGCAAGCTTCTTTGGTGGGCAATGTTTTAAGAATAACAACTATGTCTGCGACGTTATTTCCGGTAATCAAAGTGCCCTTTTTAAAGGAGCCCACTTGTCGAACTTCATCCAGCTGCTAATAAGAAAAAGAAAAAAAAAAAAAAAAAAGACATTAATTCAAAATCATTCGAAACGTTCAAAATTCAAATTTGAACTTATATTATTAACTACAGTATTTTTTTTTTTATAATTTGCACGTGCGAAAGGGGATATGAATACCCTATACTAATTTGTTTAGGACACGGGCATTTTGTGGAAAGGGGGAGAATCTGAGAGAAAGACAGATTGGTGTAGTTGGTTTGAAACTCAAGTGTTATTAAGTTTCAGTGAACTCCAAGACTGGTTTCCATATAACTGGGGAGTATTTTTGTTTTGCTGTTATTGTCGTTTTGCTTATGATTCACAGTATTTTTTTCCATCCTCCTGATGTCATCATCACGATCAAGTTGCATTTGAGCCATATGACCACCCTACTGCCAGTGTTATGCCTTCGCACTCCAATTCAAACACAATCCGTGACTCCTCAAGTGACCTACGCCCAAATGCCGGCAGGTCGGGGAAACGCGGAACAGAAAAGACCGAAGGTTGCTTCTCATGCCCCAGCGCCTAGAGCACCGGAGGCTCAAACTGACTTGCTGGCTATCTTGCTCTTTATCCAAGGGCAGATGAAGCAGCTTCAACGTCAGGTACAGAAGCAGGCGAAGCGGGTGGACCAGTTCTACGCACTTCTGCCGGGCCTAACGCACCCCCAGTCGTAATGGGTACGAGCATGGAAGAGCAATCCTTGAAGATCCTTGCGGTGAATGTGAATTCACTGATTAGGATCGAGCGAAGAGCCGTATTGTTTAAGTTGCTAGAAAACCAAACCCCTGATGTGCTTATGGTCAGCGGAACAAAGCTATCGCAGAAGCACAAATTGGGGCACAATAAATAAATTTTTTTTTTTATAATTTGCGCGCGCCAAATGGGATATGAATACCATTAAATTATTTCAGGGCACGGGCGTTTGTAGAAATTGAGAGAAGAGAGAGAGAAAGAAAGAGTGGTGTGGTGGGTTTGAAACTTAGGTGGTATTAAGTTTCAGTAAACTCCAAGGGTGGTGTCCTGATAACTGGGGAGCTTAATTGTTTTGCTTTTTGTCGTTGCTCATGATTCACAGTAATTTTTTCCCACCACCCGATGTCATCATCACGATCAAGTTGCATTTAAACCATATGACCACAATACTGCCAGTGTTATGCCTTCGCAGTAGAGTTGACTAAGCTTTCGCAATTGATCGATTTTTTTATTAATTTCATGCGAAATAAATAGATGATTCTTGACATCAGGATTCGAACCGTGAACCTGCAGCGTGACAAGCGATGATGTTAGCACGGCCACCCTCAAATATATTGTCAGAAGAGACCGACCCAACTCCACACAAGGAGTGTTGCGATCTTCATACGCAAACAATTGCAATTTAAAGTAATGTACAGCGGTGAAGTGCGAAGGTTCCAGGTGCGGGAAGCGTGTATCGTGTGCACCCCTCTCCGTAGTGGAAAGAGGATATTCTTGGTCGCACTATATGCACCTGAAGCTACTCAATCTACTTTATTTATTTCAGAGCTCAAGACACTTTTTCGATGCCTAAGGCTGAAGTCGGAAGAGAATTATTTCATCATTGCCGGAGATCTAAACGCCAAACATAGAGATTGGGGAAATAACACACCTAATCCTAGAGGGAACCTACTATTCAATTGGTCGGGTCGGCACATTGTCGAGTATAAACTCGATTTGAAAGCTACAGATAGTCCGCCGTTTCCTAGAAGCGGCTCCTATCTGGATCTTATGCTGTTCGACGTACGGTTACAACTGATCGACAAACTATAAACTGCCTGCACACATTTGTGTATGACACTGACCATTGCGGACTCAGTGCCGTAATAACGATTCTCAACGAAATTGCGGAGTTGGAGGAGTTTGTCCAAACGTACTCCTACAATTATAACAGGACGCGTTGGACTTGCTTCTCTAGAGTTTTGACAAGAGTACTCTCCTCGAACTCGCTCTACTCACTGTCCAATAGGAATCTGTCAAACGAGGAGATTGACTGGTACCTAAAACAAATGGACGGGACAATTAAACGAACTATGGACAATACGATACCTCGGTATCAACATACTGACAACGCAGACATATTCCGTAATGCAACAATTGACGCACTACACCAACACAAAAGTAGACTGCTGTCGAGACTAAAAACCTTGTACATGCAGTTTACTGACAGACAAAACTCGGAGGTTAGGACGCTGAAATCGTTGATTAAAAACCTCCGGAAATTAATTAGAGGATATTACAGACTTTCTGTAAATTTGTATTGGAACAACGAAGTTCGGGCTATAAAATCCACAACCCGAGTATGTTTCCGCAAATAAATAAAATATTTCGGAGGAATTATCAAAACGACCTTCCGTGTCTTAAGATCCCCCGAACGACGAACAATGGACAAATACTAATAACAGCAGGTATAGATCCAGATAACGCAGTAGGGGATGACAACTTCTTTGTGATCGAAGATCCGCAGGAGAAGGTAGAGGCTATAGGAGCGACTTTCCAGGAAATGTACAAGGTGAATGATACCATTTACCCGAACCACGACCTGGAAAATCGCGTCCTTGTGCACAACTTCTACCTTCGAAATGATATAGAGCACTGGCGATCCGAGAACATAGGTTTTACCGAGTTCAATGACGATAACATGGCAAATAATGTCATCGCCGATGAAAGGGTATATCCCCCGTACATATCGAAGGTGGAGCTCCAAGCGATCTTTGGCTCATTGAGGAGGAAGAAATCTGTGGGAATCGACGGGGTATCGAACATTGTGCTTCGACATCTCCCTCTAGAAGCGGTGGACATTTACACCACTCTGTTTAAAAATGCACTGAATAATGCACATTATCCAGCGCATTGGAAAACAGCAGTGATACAACCCATCCCCAAAAGGGGTAAGGACACTTCCAATCCGGCAAATCTCCGGTCGATAAGTCTCCTTCCGAACATCAGCAAGGTATTCGAGAAAGTGATCAATAGGGTCCTGCTTAAGTGGACTGAGAACAGTAATTTAATTCCGGATATCCAATTCGGTTTTAAGGCGGGGCATGATACAATACATGTCGCGTCTAAACTGGTATCGGATATACAATGGAACAAAAGCAAGAACCAATGCACGGGTGCCTGCCTGATTGACTTGGAGAAGGCCTTCGACACCGTAAGGCTAGAGGGACTCTTCTGCCGTACATATTTCAGCAGTAGACAGTTCATCGTCAAAAATGGCAATGTCACTTCTGCTGGAACATTTATAATTAAAAACGGTCTGCAACAAGGTGCGGGTAATTCACCGATCCTTTTCAACATTTACACGAGCGATCTCATAGGATCACTTCACCATTCCACAGCGTACGCAGACGACTTGATCGCGTACAGATCAGGGCCAAAAATCGAGGTCATTGCAATTCTCTTGCAACGTGACTTCGATAAGATTCAGCGATATTGCGATGACTGGAAGTTGAAGATCAACTTCCAGAAATCGGAAACTATTCTTTTTAGGACGCCGCTGTCTGGTGCCTCTAGGGATACCAGAAATAATTGGCCAAAGTTCTCAATAGTTGGACGGCACGGACAGCCACTTGCGAGTCGAAGTGTAGTTAGATACCTGGGGCTTTAGTTAGACCAATATATATATTTTAACAAATATAAATGCTGCTCTGCCTAGAGCCAAAGGTGCTTTTGCCCTTACAAAGAGACTTTTTTCTAGCAAGCAACTCGATGCAAGGGTAAAGGTAATCTGCTACACGGCCCTCATTAGGCCCATGCTTGTATATGGATGCCCCGTGTGGTTCAACGTGGGAGCAAGCTTGTTTGAAAAGATTCGAGAGTTTGAGCGGGTTTGCCTTCATTTGTACAGAACTCCAGAGTGCCAGTACTTAAAATTCTATCCCAATGAGGTCCTATACAACAGGGCTAACCTAATAAGAGTGGATAATTTCGTTATCAAGCTGATTCGAAGGCACATTGCAAGAGCAATGAGCTCGACGAACAACCTGATCTCTGGGGCTTATTACCCCCATTACGAGTATCACGAGAGAGTGCGCCTTAACGGCTTTGTTCCCCCAGATGTGTTCCTCTATTTTGATAAGAAGAGTCTGATCCAGGACAGATTGGCAGTGCCGCTAATCTTCCACGTTGCTCGGATAGCTGTGGATAGGCGACTCAACTACGACAGAGATGTTGCATACGGCAGTGTGGGGCGTCTCCGGTTTAGTAGGGCGGTATCGGGTCGTGATATTGATAGAAAAAAAAAAAAAAAAACAGCACTTGATACAAAAAAAAGTACGTATTTAATTACGTAAGGTAGAGTAAGATAGATTAAGGTAGAATAAGGTAATTTCAGATTTATTTTAAGGTAGTTTGTTAAGTTATTTATATAAGAATAAAAAAAAAATTCATTCACTAAGTTTTTATTTAATTTTCTTAGTTACAATTAAAATTAAATGAATGAAATAAATAAAAAATTTTAAATACATTACGTCGAAAGCCATAATTTTAAGTATTAGGTTTAACTTAGAGCGACCGCATAGGGCCAGTAAGTTAGAATAAGAATATTATTATTATTATTATTATCTCATCTACAAGCATAGCTTTACAGATTACAAAAATTTTTTAAAATATAAAAAGAAAAAAAGAAAAATTAATATATATATATATATATATATATATATATATATTGTAATATGCGAGCTACGGCTCGAGTAGATAAAACGTTATTCTGTGATATTATTTCTTTATTTTCCAGTCTATAGAACAATTCAAGTTCACACTATACTATTTTTCGCAAATTCCTTCCTTACAAGGTCTCTTTCTTCTCAAATCACTTTATCTCCTTTCAATTACTTAATTCACAAATCCAAACTAATTACTTCTTCTTGTTAACTCTCAACTTTCAATTTATCACAAAATTACAACTTCGGCTGTTATCACTTTTCCAATCTCTTCCTGCGGTTCAAAACCCAACTGCCTTGCCTCGATCGCCATCTGTCCTTATATAGTCGCATTTCTGATAGCCAGAAACTTCTAGCAAATTCTTCGACCACTGGAACAAGAAAATTCTGATGTAATAATTCCAAGATGACAGCTGCAGCCAATAATCTCTTGCGGTTATAATTCTCTCTTAATTCTGCGACGTCGTCTTAGACATAATTCGTCTCTTACTGTGGACACGAACCTCGAATGAAAAGACACTTCGGAATGTGTTGCATCTTTTGGGACGTAGATATTATGCTACATTATGTTACAATACCATTAAGAAATGCATTTTTCACTCTTTCACGTCTCATAGTATCTGGAAGTAGGTTGAACAAACGGGGTGCGGTAGCAAAGTAAAATCGTCCAAAGTGAACTTTATGAACTGCAGGAACGGTTACAAAATTTCTAGTATTTCTTCGCAAATTATAGTTTTCTATATTTCTGACTGAGTAAAAACCCGCATTTTGGAAAAATATTTTTAGGACTTTATAGCAGTAGAGATGCCTTAGAGGAAGAGCTTCAAGGTTTCTGAACAAATTAAAACTTGGAGTTATGCGATTTACTCGGCATAAGATTCGAATTGCATGTTTTTGTTTTATTAGTAAAGGCTCAGTTTTTATAAAAAATGCACCACCCCAACAAGGATACCATATTCCAATTTAGATTTTAATAGACTATTATATACAAGTTTTAAAATTTATTGTGGGCAATAAAGGCTTAGGTGATACAGTTGTCTTACCACTTTGTTAAGATATTATTTAAGATAACTTGTATGATTATACCAACTAAGCTTATTATCTAAGACAATACCTAAATATTTAAAATTGTCAACGCATTCAACTTTAAAACAAGTACTGCAACAAGACGTTAAATTGTTAAAGGAGGAAATATTATCATCGTTATTAAATAAGCGTAAGCGTGTGCAACTCGGAGAGTGATAGAATAACGACAAATCATCACAAGTTTTACTGTTGATATTGAATATCATAAATTTCGTTTTATCGCTGATTGTGAGCTTGTGTATGGAAAACAATTTTCTCAGTAAATCGAGGTCATAGTTTACATCCGATAAAATATTCAGCAAGCTTTTATTTGTGTATGAAAGCGCAGTATCATCAACGAAGGCAGTAACTTTACCTTTAAAAGGTTGAATAAACAAGGAATTTACATATATTAAGAACAGAATAAGACCTAAAACTGACCCTTGTGGAGCATCAACCAAAATATTTTTCGGAGAGCTGTAAATATTCTTGATCATTACCATTTGCCTGCGATTTTTTAAATATGAAACAAACCAGTCATATGTATAGCCCCTAAAACCCATACGGAAAGTTTATTTAATAATATTGAGTGATCCACCATATCAAAAGCTTTAGTGATATCTATAAACAAAGAAGCCGGAATCTGATGAATTAATACTGTGATATAATTCACAAGTTAGTTTCAGCAGTGCAGTTTCAGTAGACATTCCGCTTCTAAAACCGAATTTGGCAATCACTGAAAAAGTGTGTTCTTTCTAGGAATGACAATATTCTAGATTTAATACCCCTCTCAAATATTTTTCAAAATACCGACAGCAAAGATATGGGACTATAGTTATTTAAAATTGTATTGTCACCCTTTTTATGAAGTGGCATTACTATTGCCATTTTTAAAGATTGCGGAAAATTTCCTAACTAAATACTACTATTAAAAATAAAACATAAAACATCAGAGATTTGAAACGAAATTTTTTTCAACATAAAACTTGAGATCTTATCACAAGAAGTAGAATTGGATGATTTAAGAGAGTAAATTATTTTATGAAAAATAATTTACTCTCTTAAATCAATTGAAATTATTGTTTGGTGAGTTATGAAAAGAACTAATATTGCAAAAGAAATCGCTAAATAAATTAGCAATTTTCAAAGGGTCAGAGATAGTTGAGTTGTTGACGTTCAAAACTATATACACCTCTGAAGATTTTCTATAAAGAATTTCACCAACAACACGCCATTCTTTTTTGGAATTACCAAGACTTGCTGTTAATTTACTACGAAAATAATTATCTCTGCAATAAGGGACTTCCAATTTAAGCTCTTTATTTAACTTTTCGTAATATTGTTTAGGTCTAGTATTATTTGGGTGTTTTCTAACTCGAAGACAGAGCCTATTTTTTTTCGAATTTTGTTCAGACAGTCATCCATGGCTTCAGACATTTATTTTTGTTGTTTGTGTTACTTTGTGTCTGTTTGCTGTTCGTAATGTGAGACCACAGCTTCATTAAGAATATGTCGAAGGCTATTGAGGGATCAGCTGTGTTAAAAACTTCTTCCCAAAATTCAAAATTCAAACGGAACATTGTAATTAATTTTAGCGAAGGTTTCACATTCAGTTGGTTTGGTACGCGGAACATAACTATCCATTTGAATAGTAGTTAAGCAGTGGTCCGTTAAATTCAGGTCAAATGATGCAGTTTTGAACTTCATTTTGTTATTTCGATGAACCCTCCCAAATATGTGGTCCAAACACGAGTTTAAACGAGTGAGCTGGGCCAGCAAAGATTCAAAACCGAACGCACATAGAGCCGTCAAGAAGTGATCGACATATCTTGAGTCAGACAGAATATTTATATTAAAATCATCAAGCAGAATTATATTTTTACAAGTTTGAAGTTCCAAAAACCCAGAAAACTCTTCAGTAAAGGATTTTACTGAACATTTGTGTAATCTATAAACGCAAATAAAACAATAGCAAATACCAGAAATTTCACAAGAAAAACTAAGTATGTCAGCGCTTTGTAAATTATATTTTTGGATTTTTTTACCTACTATGCCACTTTGAAAAAATACTCCAACACCACCAGCTGCATATGAATCATTGCACGCTGCATCAAATAAAAAATTAGGAATACTAAAATCAAAAATTTCGTCTTTAAAAATTCAAATTTCAGAAACAAAAATTAGATCTGGTAAGTGGTCTAAAGAGGAAAGATGAGTGGAAAATGCATCACAATTCATTCTCAAACTACGAATGTTCTGATGGATTACTGAAAAACCAGAAGATTGTTCATTGTTTGAATGATCTATACAGTAGCAATTAGAATGTTCCGATAAAAAAAAAGTTAACATTATTATTATTATTAATTGGAGAAGATATACAAAAAATATTATTTAAGTCGTTATTAGGATTAATCATCTTAAAACAATTGAAAGTTAATTACAAACCCCTAAATTTTTTGTAAATCTTCAAGGCAGGCCCTCGTAACAACTGCCCCCCTCTTAGACTTGTTCGTCCCGAACAAGTGCGTCCTCACTTCAGCCATTGTATCGACTCAGTCGGTCCACATGAACCACTTTCATTTTGGCCCTTGGTCCTCGCTGGATGTGGTAGACAACATCGTTCATGCGGGTTACTATTCTGTAGGGACCCTCCCAGGTCTGCTGCAATTTAGGTGATTTCCCTTTTGGCGATGGGGATTATACAGCCACACTAGATCTCCTTCGTGGAATACTGACGTTGTTGCCTTGGCATCATACCTGGTCTTCATGCGGTTGCTCGTTATCTTAATCTGGCTTCTGGTCCTTTGGTGTATGTCCCTAAGCCTTTCCCTAAGGTCCGCCACGTACTCTTCTTCATTTCTGGGCTCATTGGTAGGAGATCCAAATTTCAAATCAAAGGGTAACCGAGCTATTCCACCAAACAAGATTTCGAACGGCGTATGTCGAGTAGTGCTATGCACGGCACTTCTATAGGCCATCAAAAACAAGGGAATCTGCCGGTCCCAATCCCGTTGGTAGTCACCTACGACCTTCGAGAGATGTTCGTCCAAAGTCCTATTGAAACGCTCCACCATACCGTCCGACTGTGGATGAAGCGGGGTTGTCCTTGTCTTTTTGATTCCGAGTAGTTGACACATCTCTTGGAAGATTCTTGACTCGAAGTTCCGCCCTTGGTCAGAATGCAATTCATAGGGCACACCGAATCTGCTAACCCAATTGTAGACGATCTGCTCCGCCACGGTTCTGGCTTCCTGGTTAGGGATCGGAAACGCTTCCGGCCACTTACTAAAGTAGTCTATTACTACGAGTATATACCGATTACCGTTGTCGGTTTCCGGAAAGGGCCCTGCGATGTCAATGGCGATTCGTTCGAAAGGTGCTCCCACGTTGTATTGGTGCATCTTACCTCGAGTTTTGATTCTCGGACCCTTGCTAGCTGCACACACGTCGCATTTTCTGCACCAGTCTTCGATATCTTCCTTCGCTTTTAACCAATAAAAACGTTGTCGTACCTTCTCTAGCGTCTTATTCACTCCTCTTATGACCTCCGGACGTCCCGCCATGCATCTCCTGTAACACCTCCTTGACCCTCGTCCGCGGCACGACAAGCTGCATTACAAGCGACTTTCCGTCGGATGATCCGGTTTCTCCATGTTCTCCTTCCAGGCCAGAATCGGCTCGATATCCGGGTATTCCCTGAGCGTTCCGGATCTCATCTACGCTCCAGCCGGCGATAGGTTCGGCTCTCATTCTTTGGATGGAAACCAGCTCCCGTTCTTCCTGACGCGCACAATGTTTACAATCCGTTCTGCATGGTCTCCGGGACAGTGCATCCGCATTAGAGTGGAGTTTTCCTTTACGATGCTGTATTTCGTAGTCGTAGATTTGCAGCCTTTCGATCCATCTTGCGACCTGACCCTCAGGACTCTTAAACTGTAATAGCCATTTTAAGGCTGCATGGTCTGTGCGAAGAACGAACTTCCTCCCATAGAGGTATTTGTGAAAATGCTTCGTAGCCAAGATCAAAGCTAGAAGTTCTCTCCTTGTCACGCAGTAGTTCCTTTCTGGCTTAGAGAGCACCTTGCTGAAGTACGCAACCACCTTCTCTTGGCCATCATGCACCTGGGAGAGTACGGCTCCTACCCCGACATTACTAGCATCTGCATCCACAATGAACGTTTCCCCGGGAGTGGGGTAAGCCAGTATCGGGGCATCGCATAGCCGTTGTTTAAGTGCCTTGAAGCTCTTATCACACTCAATTGACCATTTGAATTGTTTTCCCTTTTCCGTCAACTGGTGCAGGCTCTTTGCGATCCCGGCAAAATCCTTCACGAACCGTCTGTAGTAGGTGGCTAGGCCCAGGAAGCTCCTTAGTTGGTGTTTATCCTTGGGGACTGGCCAGTTTTCCACCGCTTCGACCTTCTCTGGATCGGTTCTCACTCCTTTCGCTGAAATTATGTGCCCCAAGTACTTGACTTCCGCTCTAAACAGGGCGCACTTCTTGGGGTTGAGCTTCAGGTGGGCACTTCGAAGCCTTTGAAACACATCCCTTAGATTGTCTCGGTGTTGCGCAAACGTTTTTCCTACGACGATGACATCATCCAAGTATACCAAACAGGTTTTCCATGTTAACCCTTGCAGGACACATTCCATCAATCGCTCGAAAGTCGCCGGAGCATTGCACAGCCCGAATGGCATTACCGTGAATTGCCATAGCCCATTTCCTGCGGTGAAGGCAGTTTTCTCCCGGTCTTCTGGATGGATCTGTACCTGCCAGTAGCCACTCTTCAAGTCGAGGGTGGAAAACCATTGGGCTAATGATAGTGTGTCCCGCGTGTCGTCAATCCGTGGCAGAGGATAGCTGTCTTTCTTGGTGACGTAATTGAGCTGCCGATAGTCCACGCAGAACCGAGTGTTGCCATCTTTCTTCTTAACCAGTACAACCGGTGATGCCCACGGGCTTTTGGAACTTTCAATCAGACCTTCTTTCTCCATTGCCGACACCATCTCTGCAACTTCTGTCTGCTTTGCCAATCTAAGGCGCCTAGCAGGCTGACGAATTAGTCTAGTATCACCAGTGTCTATTCGATGTTGTACCAGGTGTGTTCGGCCGTATTCTCCGACCTGTAAGGCAAATACATCAGCGTACTCATTGACAAGATTCTCTGCCATAGTTCGCTGCTCCTGATTCAGCTCACTGGACTGGAGAATCGTCTCTCTCGTTTCCGCAGTCCAAGGTGATGGGAGAGGTTTTGGAGCATCACGTTCAGATATTGTTGCGACGGCGGTAATCGGCGTGCATTTTCCAGTCACCTCCCCTCGCCTTAGTTTGACAGTGTGTGGTCTCGCCTTCAAAACTCTCACTGGAACCATGGTGTTCTTTGGTTCGACTAACGTCTTTCCCACGATGTAATCTTGAGAATTCTTCTCTGGGTCTGGTTCTACTATGTAGAATCGGTGGCTCCCAAGATCACCTTCCAGCTTCGTCCAAATGTTTGTCTCTGAAGAAGGCGGCAAAACTTCGTCTTTGCTGATGACTGTCCTGAGAGTTACGGCATTCTCGTTTCCGTGCACCATCGGAATCTCCACATTTCGATACCTCAGTACTTGCATCCCGATGTCCAAGATTACTTCATTTGCTTTCATGAAGTCTATTCCGATGATGCACTCGTCGCATATATCTGCCACCAGAAACGCATGGGAGAACGTCAGTCCCGCCAGAGTAATCGTAAGACGAACTTCTCCAAACACCTTCGCCATTTCCCCTGTTGCAGTCTTCAGGCAGTAGCTGTTGGTGTTGTGCAGCCAAGAGCTTCTGACGATATCTTTTCTTACAATGGAGGCAGTGGCACCTGTGTCGATGGTGGCTACGCACTTCTTCTTGTTGATTAGTGCCTCCACTGTCAGGCTCTTGTTACCCCGTTTGGTTTGCGAAACTTGAATGGTGGTCCTGGGGGCCTCGATTCCAGTAACCAACTTCTGCCCCGCGAAGTTGGTCCTTACGCATTTCCCGACTGCTGGTTTTGGGAAGTCTGACTGACAGGATGGATGTTATCACCGCCAGATGCTTCCTCTCTGCTTCTCCTATTTCCGCAATGTGGACAATTTCCTCGTCTAGGTGCACTTCTGCACTGCCGTTGTAGGTGTCCGGTTTGGTTGCAATTCCAGCAACGGATTTGACTTCCGCGAGCTCTGTCTTCATCCATGACGGCTGTTCTCTGGCATGAGCATTCCACGACGGACATTTCCCTGACACGGTGTATTCCCTGGTATGCTTGGTCCGCAGCCTTCATTGACAAAGCGAATGCCAATGCCTCGGGGAGTGTTCGGTTTTCAGACATCTTTACGGCCATTTGCAGTTGTCTGTCCTCTATGGCCTGAATAAAAGCTTCCACCGTTGATAAGCTTCGTTGATAAGCTCCTCACCGACTTTAGGGTATGAAAGATGGGCTAGTCGCTCTATATCCGCTTGCAACTGTTGGAGCGTTTCCCCCTTTTCTGGACTCGACTACGCAGCTGAACCCTGTACACCTGCTGCATGTGTTCATCCCCAAACCGCATCTCGATAGCCTGAACCAGAGAGTCGTAGTTCTGCTGTTTATCTTCCGGGATGATCTACAAGAGCTCCGCAGCTGGACCCCTCAGTGCAAGCGTGAGTGCAATAGACTTCTCTTCATCGTCCCAGCTATTGGTCATTGCGGCCGCTTCGAATTGCCTCTTATAAATTGGCCATGACGTTTGACCATCGAAGATAGGAGGCTGCATCTTTTTTCTTCTCGGACCGTCAGTGGAATATTCCCGTGCTTTCTGTCTTTTCACGTTGCTGAGTTCCTTAGCAAGATTTTCGACTTGCTTTTCTACTTTTTCAAACTGAGTCTCTATCTTCATCGAATCTAGTTTCGACTTTTTCGAGTTGCGTCTCGACCTTCTCGATTTTCTCTTCGATCGCTTCGAATTTGGATTCCAAGTTCTTGTTTTGCTCATCAAGCTTGCTTTCCAGAGCATCTAGAGAATTCTCTTGTTCGTCCATTGCTTTCTTTTGTTCGTCCAGCTTAAGTTCTAGAGAATTCCTTTGGTCTTCTATTGCTTTCTTTTGTTCGTCCATGACTAACTTAAGTTGCAGGAGCAGACTTGTTATACCCGGGTCGGCTGCTGTACTTGCTGGTTCCTCTTCCACGTCAAACTCTACGTCGTGCGGATTTTCACCTTCCTGCGTTACTGCTTCTTCCAGACGAATCAGTAGGGCATCTTTTCCCCCAGTTGTGTCGAGGTTCCGCTTACTGAGTTCTGCCTTTAGTTGAATTATAGTTAGTTTTCCCAATTTGCGACCCATTTTGCGCAACTAATTAACTCAACACAGAAATGGTTTTTTTTTTTTTTATTGTGCAATTTCACACCACGGAAATAGTTATTCACAGAATAAGTTTTATCCCACTTCTGACACCAATGTAATATGCGAGCTACGGCTCGAGTAGATAAAACGATATTCTGTGAAATTATTTCTTTATTTTCTAGTGTATAGAACAATTCAAGTTCACACTATACTATTTTTCGCAAATTCTTTTCTTACAAGGTCTCTTTCTTCTCAAAACACTTTATCTCCTTTCGATTACGTAATTCACAAATCCAAACTAATTACTTCTTCTTGTTAACTCTCAACTTTCAATTTATCACAAAATTACAACTTCGGCTGTTATCACTTTTCCAATCTCTTCGTGCGGTTCAATACCGACTGCTCGGTCTCGATCGCCATCTGTCCTTAAATAGCCGCATTTCTAATAGCCAGAAACTTCTAGCAAATTCTTCGACCACTGGAACAAGAAAATTCTGATGTAATAATTCCAGGATGACAGCTGCAGCCAATAATCTCTTGTTCTCTCTTATCCGTGATATTATCCGAACTGTGGAGACTAATTGCAGACACGAACCTCGAATGAAAAGACACTTCGGACCAAAATTCTGCCAAAATGAAAAGACACTTCGGAATTTGTTGGATTATGCTACATTATGTTACAATATGTATATGTAATATGTATAAAAAAAATAAAAAATAGGAGGAAAGCGATGACAAATTAGTACAATAATAAGGCAAACAAAATGTTTTTAAAGCGATCTCTAGAGTAATGAAAATCTACATCTCTACTGACTTCATTAAAACACATAAGAGCTCTAGAAATAGGCTCATTACGACCGTAGTTTGTTCTATGTAATGGTTGAAAAAAAAATGTTTCGACTTCTTAGGCGCCTTTCGGGAGCATAAATGGGCACCTGATATAAAAGGGCAGGGCTATTTATGCGGTGACACAAAACATCTCTAATAAATAATACATCGTGGGCATATCTTCTCACATTAAGGGTAAGTATACCCAGTAATTGGCAACGTGCGCTGTAAGAGGGCTCAAAGTCCCAACGCATTTTTTTCAAAATATATTTTGTGAATCTTTCTATACGATCTGAGTGGATCTGATAAATGGGGTTCCAGATAACATCGGCGTATTCAAGAATCGACCTAACCAGTGAGGTGAATAGACATACTAAAGTGTGTGGATCAGAAAAATCTCTCGAATTTCTTTTGATAAACCCAACAAGTGAGTTAGCTTTGGCAACTGTACTCAACGTGAGGAGCAAAGGTTAGCTTGTTGTCGATAATGATCCCAAGGTCCTCCATTTGATTAACCATTTTTAAAGGAGTTAAATCAATGCAGTAATCATTGGTGTACTGCTTTTGCGATCTTAAAAAAGAAATTGCCTTGCATTTTTGAATATTCAGTTTCAAGCAATTATGAATACACCAATTGGATAGGTTGCTTAGGTCGATTTGCATCTTTCCACAATCATCTAAACTTTTTAACTTACGAAATAGCTTGACATCATCCGCATACATTAAACATTGACAGAATTTTATACATTGAACAATATCATCAATAAAAATTATGAAAAGCAGAGGGCCAAATGACTACCTTGCGGAACTCCAGAGGTACAGGAGATTAGTCTTGAACAGCAGTTATCTATCGACCAACTAAAAACGATGAATTCCACTCAGCATTGCAGAATGAAATCCAAAATGTTCCAGTTTCTTTAGAAAAATCTTATGATTCACTGAATCGAATGCTTTGCTAAAGTCCGTATAGACAGCATCAACTTGGCATCCATTTTCAACAGCGTTGATAACATAGGATGTAAAATGGGCTAGATTTGATGTTGTCGAACGTCCAGAAACAAAACCATGCTGAAACTCAGACAAATGTTCTTTTACATGAAATTCTAATTTATGTTTAACGATGCTTTAAAAAAGCTTTGGTATAGCGGACTGTTTGCATATTCCTCGGTAATTTTCAATGTTATTCTTGGATCCAGATTTAAAAATAGGAACCAAAAACGACAGTTTCCAATCATCGAGAAAAATGCCAGATGAAATGGATGCATTAAAAATTGTGAGTAGAGGTGTACACATTTCCGGGATACCATCGGCACCAGGCTTAGAATTAGGCTTGAGGGTGAGAGCCGCAGACTGTACATCCTGCAACTCTAAAACCAGTAGGCAAAAATCAATCTTGGACATTGAATACAGCTCAAAACTACTGGGTATACTGCATTTCGAGAAAACGGATTCGAAAAATTGCGCAAATAATTCAACTGTTGTATAAGTGT
Organism: Pocota personata; assembly: GCA_963082735.1. NCBI lineage: Eukaryota > Metazoa > Arthropoda > Insecta > Diptera > Syrphidae > Pocota > Pocota personata. The sequence goes on from OY720429.1 coordinate 106,937,345, forward strand.
CATTGGATTCAACATTTTTATAAACCATTGTTTTGCGTAACCCAATAGAACATCTTTTATGATTTATAAATCACCAGAAACACTTGGAATTACGATTTAGTTTATTTTCAATGCTATTAATGTATAGATTGTGCAGGAACTTGCTTAGGATAGTAAAATCTTTTCGGAGCTTCCAAAATAGATCTTTATCAATTTCATTCCCAGAAATTATAAATCTTTTATGTGCTTTGTTTTTTAAATTCTTTAAATTAAGAAGCCGCCTATAATACCATGGGGTTTCGAAATGTTTCTCTTCACCGAGCATGGTACAAACGTGGTAAATCCAATTTTCATAATTGCAATAAAACGACTGCACATTTCAGAAAGACATAGATTTTCAAATTCGAGATCCCACTCAAGTGATTTGAAATATGAGTTTAATCCACTAAAATCACATTTTAAAAAGTTAAAAGACCTATTTGAAATAGTATCCCTCTTAAGATAATTATACATCTCAATTTCAACATAGATTTGCTTATGATAAATTGAATTGTTTAAAAGAGGGAGCGGAGCTTCAAAAACATTAACGTTAAAGTCATTTGTATTAATAAAAACAAGATCTAAAATTCTATTTTGAGAATTCGTTATAGAATTAATTTGACAAAGATTACAACAAAGCAAAAGGTCAATAATCGCTAATTCGAAGTCTTTTATTACATTATGTGGAATAAGCATTTTGTCGTCTTTAGACCACAACCAAACTACATCACCAATGTTAAAGTCACTAAAAACGCAAATATTATCTGAATCAGAACAATGACTACTTACAAATTCAACATTTTGAATACACTTTTCATAAGTGTCTAGTTTACTTTATACTTTAACAATGAAGAAAATCAATTTTCCAGTACCCTCAACATTAACAGAAACACAGATTTGTTCCACATCTGCGATCGGCAATTCTATCTGCTTGCAGGAAAATGTTGTCCGAACAGCAATCAGCACACCTCCACCACGTTCCTCAACCGATTTACAGCTATCAAGGCGAAATACATCGTAGATTCGGCTGTCGAAGATTTCAGTTGACAGAATTCTATGATGAAACCAGGTTTCCGTAATTATTATTACGTCGTAATCATTGTGACTTGAAGCCGTAAACAAATCCAAAGTCTTCGTTCTGCAGCCGCTGGCGTTGTGATAGTAAACCCGAACCGATTGTAGAATATTATTGGTTTGACTCGGATCAGTATTGCCTGAGGGCTTACTCGTACAAACAACATTAGCATTAACAGAATTTAGTTTTTTGGTTTCTGGACGAAAGGGCGAATTTTTACCCCATTGGGCCAGAACTTCCCGTCGTAGACAGAGCTTGTATATTGAGCAGGAACTCTAATTTTAAAATTTACAAATTTAGGAAATTGACTACTTTCATTTAGCTTAATTAATTTAAAGCACGAAAAACATGCAGAATTAATGTCCATCTTAGATGCGACGTAAGTAATAATAGCATCCGTAGAAGTATCGGGGTGAAAGCTAGATACATGATACCACTTCAATTTGCGAACAACATGAAGATCAGTAGCATTTTCGTTAGTTCCCAGGATGACCTCCGGCCGCACGTTCAATTTTTTTCTGCTAATGTTCTGCTCAGCAACACCAGTACCAGAACCACCCACAGCTCCGACATTAGGAGCAGCGACATCAGCATTCAGCCCATCCATTCCAGTAGCAGAAAGGTCAGTATTCGGACCAATAGCTAATGATTTGGTAGCAACTTCATCAGTAACAGCAACTGAATATTCCCCACGAGCATTCATAGCGACGGTAATGTTTGTTTTGGATGCATCGACAACCAAAGCATCCGCACTAACAGCTCCAGAAACATCCACAACAGCAACAGAATCCACAACGCAAACATTTTTAGTAACTGCAGTTGCAGCTGACTCATGGAAAGAGAGTTTATTTTGATTTTGATTCACCGACATATTGTCTGTACCAGCAGACGAAGATGAAGAGACAAGAACAACGTCATCAAATGCAGCTACGTTAGTCGAACAGCTGTAAGCGCAATCAGTTTTATTACTCTGTTTGACAGAGTTCGAAATGCTTGCATTTGATGCGTTAACATCTTTCAACGAGCCCTTAAGAGCATTATCACTTTTCTTCATTTTACGGGCAATCGCGGGAGAGTCTTTATTATGTCGCAAAGATGTAGAGCGACGCATGGGCAAGGGAGAAGCAGTTTTTTCTTTTAACAGTTTGCTGGGTTTAGCTTGAGACCGAGTAACTCTCTGAGAGCAATTTGTTGCAGATGAACCAAAAGAGAAACACTTCAAATTCTCCTTCATTGCAGATCTTAAGCAACTCTTTCATTTTTAATAAACATGCGTTTTAGTTTTCCTTGCGCAAAATAACGATTATAGTGGTTAAAAGAAAATATCTAATATGGCCCCAGGGCCACGTGGTGTGCTAGAGGGTAATCCATATGGCTTTCTCTCAGAAGAAATCTTGTTGAAACCCAAAAACAAAAGACGAAAAAGACCAAATTTCGAAAAGTGTACTCCTTTGACCTCCGATTCAAACCCAAAGTTCATAGTAATCTCCCCCTCCGATCCCACAAAACCTCTCTCTAACTTCAGTGTTTTCCTTCTCAAAAAAGGTATAGATAGCATAAGTACAGCATATGAGAGCATTTCTCAATTGCGTGATGGCAGCTTGTTAATTCTCGTAAAGTCAGAAAAAATTGCAAAAATCTTCTTATCCAAAAAAAAACTCTCTAATGTATGTGACATTTCCGTGAAACTACATGATCAACTTAATACGTGTAAAGGAACTGCATATGCTCCGTGCTTAATCAATGTACCAGAGAAAGAAATAGTGGACGAAATGTGTTCACAAGGCGTAAAAGAAGTGTACAAATTTAACAAAACTGTTGACGGTAAACAAAGTCCATCTGGTCTAGTCCTCTTCACATTCGACCTTTTCCGACCCCCCACTACTGTAAACGTTGGTTGGTACAACATCAAAGTAGATGAATATTACCCCAATCCAATGCGGTGTCGCAGTTGCCAAAAAATAGGTCACACCGCCAAGCGTTGCAATGGCACTCCCTCATGTGAAGGTTGCAATCTTCCTCCCCACTCGCCCGAAAAATGCACCCGTATCTCATGTGCTAACTGCTCCGAAAGCCACCCATCATCTTTCAAAAAATGTCCAAAGTTCATCCAAAGCAGAAACCAGACAAGTTCTTAAGGAACAGTACACCCCCGCAACATCCAACCCATCTTACTCTGAAGTTGCAAAAAATTCAACCCAAACTGAATCCACCAACCAAGTAGATAAAACCCCCATACAAAACAGCGTCGAAAATAACTCCGACTTAATTAATAATTAGTTTGGATTTGTGAATTAAGTAATTGAAAGGAGATAAAGTGTTTTGAGAAGAAAGAGACCTTGTAAGAAAAGAATTTGCGAAAAATAGTATAGTGTGAACTTGAATTGTTCTATACACTAGAAAATAAAGAAATAATTTCACAGAATATCGTTTTATCTACTCGAGCCGTAGCTCGCATATTACATTGGTGTCAGAAGTGGGATAAAACTTATTCTGTGAATAACTATTTCCGTGGTGTGAAATTGCACAATAAAAAAAAAAAAACCATTTCTGTGTTGAGTTAATTAGTTGCGCAAAATGGGTCGCAAATTGGGAAAACTAACTATAACTCAACTAAAGGCAGAACTCAGTAAGCGGAACCTCGACACAACTGGGGGAAAAGATGCCCTTCGTCTGGAAGAAGCAGTAACGCAGGAAGGTGAAAATCCGCACGACGTAGAGTTTGACGTGGAAGAGGAACCAGCAAGTACAGCAGCCGACCCGGGTATAACAAGTCTGCTCCTGCAACTTAAGTTAGTCATGGACGAACAAAAGAAAGCAATAGAAGATCAAAGGAATTCTCTAGAACTTAAGCTGGACGAACAAAAGAAAGCGATGGACGAACAAAAGAAATCGATGGACGAACAAAAGAAAGCAATGGGCGACCAAAGGAATTCTCTAGAACTTAAGCTGGACGAACAAAAGAATTCTCTAGAACTTAAGCTGGATGAACAAAAGAAAGCAATGGACGAACAAAAGAATTCTCTAGAACTTAAGATGGACGAACAAAAGAATTCTCTAGATGCTGTGGAAAGTAAACTTGATGAGCAAAACAAGAACTTGGAATCCAAATTCGAAGTGATCGAAGAGAAAATCGAGAAGGTCGAGACGCAACTCGAAAAAGTCGAAACTAGATTCGATGAAAATTTTGAGAAACATGAAACTCAGTTCGGGAAGATAGAGACTCAGTTTGAAAAAGTGGATTCGCAATTCGAGATAGTAGGAAAGCAAGTCGAAAATCTTGCTAAGGAGCTCAGCAACGTGAAGAGACAGAAAGCACGGGAATATTCCACTGACGGACTGAGAAGAAAGGAGATGCAGCCTCCTATCTTCGATGGTCAAACATCATGGCCAATTTATAAGAGGCAATTCGAAGCGGCCGCAATGACCAATAGCTGGGACGATGAAGAAAAGTCTATTGCACTCACGCTTGCACTGAGGGGTCCAGCTGCGGAGCTCTTGCAGACCATCCCGGAAGATAAACAGCAGGATTACGACTCTCTGGTTCAGGCTATCGAGATGCGGTTTGGGGATGAACACATGCAGCAGGTGTACAGGGTTCAGCTGCGTAGTCGAGTCCAGAAAAGGGGGGAAACGCTCCAACAGTTGCAAGCGGATATAGAGCGACTAGCCCATCTTTCATACCCTAAAGCCGGTGAGGAGCTTATCAACGAAATGGCGGTGGAAGCTTTTATTCAGGCCATAGAGGACAGACAACTGCAAATGGCTGTAAGGATGGCTGAAAAGCGAACACTCCCCGAGGCATTGGCATTCGCTTTGTCAATGAAGGCTGCGGACCAAGCATACCAGGGAATACACCGTGTCAGGGAAATGTCCGTCGTGGAATGCTCATGCCAGAGAACAGCCGTCATGGATGAAGACAGAGCTCGCGGAAGTCAAATCCGTTGCTGGAATTGCAACCAAACCGGACACCTACAACGGCAGTGCAGAAGTGCACCTAGACGAGGAAATTGTCCACATTGCGGAAATAGGAGAAGCAGAGGAAGCATCTGGCGGTGATAACATCCATCCTGTCAGTCAGACTTCCCAAAACCAGCAGTCGGGAAATGCGTAAGGACCAACTTCGCGGGGCAGAAGTTGGTTACTGGAATCGAGGCCCCCAGGACCACCATTCAAGTTTCGCAAACCAAACGGGGTAACAAGAGCCTGACAGTGGAGGCACTAATCAACAAGAAGAAGTGCGTAGCCACCATCGACACAGGTGCCACCGCCTCCATTGTAAGAAGAGATATCGTCAAAGGCTCCTGGCTGCACAACACCAACAGCTATTGCCTGAAGACTGCAACAGGGGAAATGGCGAAGGTATTTGGAGAAGTTCGTCTTACGATTACTCTGGCAGGACTGACGTTCTCCCATGCGTTTCTGGTGGCAGATATATGCGACGAGTGCATCATCGGAATAGACTTCATGAAAGCAAATGAAGTAATCTTGGACATCGGGATGCAAGTACTGAGGTATCGAAATGTGGAGATTCCGATGGTGCACGGAAACGAGAATGCCGTAACTCTCAGGACAGTCATCAGCAAAGACGAAGTTTTGCCGCCTTCTTCAGAGACAATCATTTGGACGAAGCTGGAAGGTGATCTTGGGAGCCACCGATTCTACATAGTAGAACCAGACCCAGAGAAGAATTCTCAAGATTACATCGTGGGAAAGACGTTAGTCGAACCAAAGAACACCATGGTTCCAGTGAGAGTTTTGAACACAAGACCACACACTGTCAAACTAAGGCGAGGGGAGGTGACTGGAAAATGCACGCCGATTACCGCCGTCACAACAATATCTGAACATTATGCTCCAAAACCTCTCCCATCACCTTGGACAGCGGAAACGAGAGACGATTCTCCAGTCCAGTGACCTGAATCAGGAGCAGCGAACTATGGCAGAGAATCTTATCAATGAGTACGCTGATGTATTTGCTTCACAGGACGGAGAATACGGCCGAACACACCTGGTACAACATCGAATAGACACTGGTGATACTAGACCAATTCGTCAGCCTGCTAGGCGCCTTCCATTGGCAAAGCAGACAGAAGTTGCAGAGATGGTGTCGGCAATGGAGAAAGAAGGTGTGATTGAAAGTTCCAAAAGTCCGTGGGCATCACCGGTTGTACTGGTTAAGAAGAAAGATGGCAGCACGCGGTTCTGCGTGGACTATCGGCAGCTCAATTACGTCACCAAGAAAGACAGCTACCCTCTGCCACGGATTGACGACACGCTAGACACACTATCAGGAGCCCGATGGTTTTCCACTCTCGACTTGAAGAGTGGCTACTGGCAGGTACAGATCCATCCAGAAGACCGGGAGAAAACCGCCTTCACCGCAGGAAATGGGCTATGGCAATTCACGGTAATGCCATTCGGGCTGTGCAATGCTCCGGCGACTTTCGAGCGATTGATGGAATGTGTCCTGCAAGGGTTAACATGGAAAACCTGTTTGGTATACTTGGATGATGTCATCGTCGTAGGAAAAACGTTTGCGCAACACCGAGACAATCTAAGGGATGTGTTTCAAAGGCTTCGAAGTGCCCACCTGAAGCTCAACCCCAAGAAGTGCGCCCTGTTTAGAGCGGAAGTCAAGTACCTGGGACACATAATTTCAGCGAAAGGAGTGAGAACCGATCCGGAGAAGGTCGAAGCGGTGAAAAACTGGCCAGTCCCCAAGGATAAACACCAACTAAGGAGCTTCCTGGGTCTAGCCACCTACTACAGACGGTTCGTGAAGGATTTTGCCGGGATCGCAAAGAGCCTGCACCAGTTGACGGAAAAGGGAAAACAATTCAAATGGTCAATTGAGTGTGATAAGAGCTTCAAGGCACTTAAACAACGGCTATGCGATGCCCCGATGCTGGCTTACCCCACTCCCGAGGAAACGTTCATTGTGGATGCAGACGCTAGTAATGTCGGGGTAGGAGCCGTACTCTCCCAGGTGCATGACGGCCAAGAGAAGGTGGTTGCGTACTTCAGCAAGGTGCTCTCTAAGCCAGAAAGGAACTACTGCGTGACAAGGAGAGAACTTCTAGCTTTGATCTTGGCTACGAAGCATTTTCACAAATACCTCTACGGGAGAAAGTTCGTTCTTCGCACAGACCATGCATCCTTAAAATGGCTATTACAGTTCAAGAGTCCTGAGGGTCAGGTCGCAAGATGGATCGAAAGGCTGCAAATCTACGACTACGAAATACAGCATCGTAAAGGAAAACTCCACTCTAATGTGGATGCACTGTCCCGGAGACCATGCAGAACGGATTGTAAACATTGTGCGCGTCAGGAAGAACGGGAGCTGGTTTCCATCCAAAGAATGAGAGCCGAACCTATCGCCGGCTGGAGCGTAGATGAGATCCGGAACGCTCAGAAGGAAGACCCAGATATCGAGCCGATTCTGGCCTGGAAGGAGAACATGGAGAAACCGGATCATCAGGACATCTCTCACAGAAGCCCGACCTTAAAGGCATATTTTGCGCAGTGGGACTCCCTCCATTTCCAAGAAGGTGTTCTGAGAAGAAAATGGGAATCCTCCGACGGAAAGTCGTTTGTAATGCAGCTTGTCGTACCGCGGACGAGGGTCAAGGAGGTGTTACAGGAAATGCATGGCGGGGCGTCCGGAGGCCACTTGGGAGTGAATAAGACGCTAGAAAAGGTACGAGAACGTTTTTATTGGTTAAAAGCGAAGGAAGATATCGAAGACTGGTGCAGAAAATGCGACGTGTGTGCAGCTAGCAAGGGTCCGAGAATCAAAACTCGAGGTAATATGCACCAATACAACGTGGGAGCACCTTTCGAACAAATCGCCATTGACATCGCAGGACCCTTTCCGGAAACCGACAATGGTAATCGGTATATACTCGTAGTAATGGACTACTTCAGTAAGTGGCCGGAAGCGTTTCCGATACCTAACCAGGAAGCCAGAACCGTGGCGGAGCAGATCGCCTACAATTGGGTTAGCAGATTCGGTGTGCCCTTGGAATTGCATTCTGACCAAGGGCGGAACTTCGAGTCAAGAATCTTCCAAGAGATGTGTCAACTACTCGGAATCAAAAAGACAAGGACAACCCCGCTTCATCCACAGTCGGACGGTATGGTGGAGCGTTTCAATAGGACTTTGGACGAACATCTCTCGAAGGTCGTAGGTGACTACCAACGGGAAAAGAATTGCGAAGAATAGTATAGTGTGAACCTGAATTGTTCTATAGACTAGAAAATAAAGAAATAATTTCACAGAATATTGTTTTATCTACTCGAGCCGTAGCTCGCATATTACAATATGTAAATTCCTTGTTTATTCAACCTTTTAAAGGTAAAGTTACTGCCTTCGTTGATGATACTGCGCTTTCATACACAAATAAAAGCTTGCTGAATATTTTATCGGATGTAAACTATGACCTCGATTTACTGAGAAAATTGTTTTCCATACACAAGCTCACAATCAGCGATAAAACGAAATTTATGATATTCAATATCAACAGTAAAATTTGTGATGATTTGTCGTTATTCTATCACTCTCCGAGTTGCACACGCTTTCGCTTATTTAATAACGATGATAATACTTCCTCCTTTAACAATTTAACGTCTTGTTGCAGTACTTGTTTTAAAGTTGAATGCGTTGACAATTTTAAATATTTAGGTATTGTCTTAGATAATAAGCTTAGTTGGTATAATCATACAAGTTATCTTAAATAATATCTTAACAAAGTGGTAAGACAACTGTATCACCTAAGCCTTTATTGCCCACAATAAATTTTAAAACTTGTATATAATAGTCTATTAAAATCTAAATTGGAATATGGTATTCCTTGTTGGGGTGGTGCATTTTTTATAAAAACTGAGCCTTTACTAATAAAACAAAAACATGCAATTCGAATCTTATGCCGAGTAAATCGCATAACTCCAAGTTTTAATTTGTTCAGAAACCTTGAAACTCTTCCTCTAAGGCATCTCTACTGCTATAAAGTCCTAAAAATATTTTTCCAAAATGCGGGTTTTTACTCAGTCAGAAATATAGAAAACTATAATTTGCGAAGAAATACTAGAAATTTTGTAACCGTTCCTGCAGTTCATAAAGTTCACTTTGGACGATTTTACTTTGCTACCGCACCCCGTTTGTTCAACTTACTTTCAGATACTATGAGACGTGAAAGAGTGAAAAATGCATTTCTTAATGGTATTGTAACATAATGTAGCATAATAACTACGCCCCAAAAGATGCAACACATTCCGAAGTGTCTTTTCATTCGAGGTTCGTGTCCACAGTAAGAGACGAATTATGTCTAAGACGACGTCGCAGAATTAAGAGAGAATTATAACCGCAAGAGATTATTGGCTGCAGCTGTCATCTTGGAATTATTACATCAGAATTTTCTTGTTCCAGTGGTCGAAGAATTTGCTAGAAGTTTCTGGCTATCAGAAATGCGGCTATATAAGGACAGATGGCGATCGAGGCAAGGCAGTTGGGTTTTGAACCGCAGGAAGAGATTGGAAAAGTGATAACAGCCGAAGTTGTAATTTTGTGATAAATTGAAAGTTGAGAGTTAACAAGAAGAAGTAATTAGTTTGGATTTGTGAATTAAGTAATTGAAAGGAGATAAAGTGATTTGAGAAGAAAGAGACCTTGTAAGGAAGGAATTTGCGAAAAATAGTATAGTGTGAACCTGAATTGTTCTATAGACTGGAAAATAAAGAAATAATATCACAGAATAACGTTTTATCTACTCGAGCCGTAGCTCGCATATTACATTGGTGTCAGAAGTGGGATAAAACTTATTCTGTGAATAACTATTTCCGTGGTGTGAAATTGCACAATAAAAAAAAAAAAAAAACGATTTCTGTGTTGAGTTAATTAGTTGCGCAAAATGGGTCGCAAATTGGGAAAACTAACTATAATTCAACTAAAGGCAGAACTCAGAAGCGGAATCTCGACACAACTGGGGGAAAAGATGCCCTACTGATTCGTCTGGAAGAAGCAGTAAAGCAGGAAGGTGAAAAACGCATGATGTAGAGTTTGACGTGGAAGAGGAACCAGCATAATAAGTCTGCTCCTGCAACTTAAGTCAGTCATGGACGAACAAAGGAAAGCAATAGAAGACCAAAGGAATTCTCTGGAACTTAAGCTGGACGAACAAAAGAAAGCAATGGACGAACAAAAGGATTCTCTAGAACTTAAGCTGGACGAACAAAAGAATTCTCCAGATGCTCTGGAAAGCAAACTTGATGAGCAAAACAAGAACTTGGAATCCAAATTCGAAGCGATCGAAGAGAAAATCGAGAAGGTCGAGACGCAACTCGAAAAAGTTGAAACTAGATTCGATGAAAACTTTGGGAAACATGAAACTCAGTTCGGGAAGATAGAGGCTCAGTTCGAAAAAGTGGATACGCAATTCGAGGGAGTAGGAAAACAAGTCGAAAATCTTGCTAAGGAACTCAGCAACGTGAAGCGACAGAAAGCACGGGAATATTCCACTGACGATCTGAGAAGAAAGGAGATGCAGCCTCCTATCTTCAATGGTCAAACATCATGGCCAATTTATAAGAGGCAATTCGAAGCGGCCGCAATAACCAATAGCTGGGACGATGAAGAGAAGTCTATTGCACTCACGCTTGCACTGAGGGGTCCAGCAGCGGAGCTCTTGCAGACCATCCCGGAAGATAAACAGCAGAACTACGACTCTCTGGTTCAGGATATCGAGATGCGGTTTGGGGATGAACACATGCAGCAGGTGTACAGGGTTCAGCTGCGTAGTCGAGTCCAGAAAAGGGGGGAAATGCTCCAACAGTTGCAAGCGGATATAGAGCGACTAGCCCATCTTTCATACCCTAAAGCCGGTGAGGAGCTTATCAACGAAATGGCGGTGGAAGCTTTTATTCAGGCCATAGAGGACAGACAACTGCAATTGGCTGTAAGGATGGCTAAAAAGCGAACACTCCCCGAGGCATTGGCATTCGCTTTGTCAATGAAGGCTGCGGACCAAGAATACCAGGGAATACACCGTGTCAGGGAAATGTCTGTCGTGGAATGCTCATGCCAGAGAACAGCCGTCATGGATGAAGACAAAGCTCGCGGAAGTCAAATCCGTTGCTGGAATGTATGCTGAGCGGGTAAAAAGCGTAAGGCTAAACTTTAATCGAAATCTAACCTGGGACGATCACGTGGCTACTACTGTGGGCAAGGTATACGGTGGTTTACGCACATTGTACCAATCTGGCTACTGTCTTCCAACTAGGGTGAAAGCGACACTGGTGAAGACCTTGGTTTTGCCAATGTTGCTATATGCACACCCAGTGTTTTGTAATCTGATCAGCTTTAGTTCACGAAAATTAAGGGTTGCATTCAACAGCGCTGTGAGATTTGTGTACAATGTTCGCCGTAATGATCATATTTCTGGATATGTTAAAGATTTTCTTGGCATGGGATTCCAAGAGTATTTGGATTTCAACGTTTTAGTCTTTCTTTTCCAACTCAAACAAAATAAAATTCCGGCAGTCATCGACTGTCACTCGAGCCGACAACATTGTTCTTCCGTTAGTGTTCTCGCTCTCTTTTCGTTGGTGTCTTTCCCGCTATCTCCATAGCATTCTCTCTCACTCACACGCGTTTTAGTTTTCCTTGCGCAAAATAAATCAAGTCTAACGATTATAGTGGTTAAAGAAAATATCTAATATGGCCCCAGGGCCACGTGGTGTGCTAGAGGGTAATCCATTTGGCTTTCTCTCAGAAGAAATCCTGTTGGAACCCAAAAACAAAAGACGAAAAAGACCAAATTTCGAAAAGTGTACTCCTTTGACCTCCGATTCAAACCCAAAGTTCATAGTAATCTCCCCCTCCGATCCCACAAAACCTCTCTCTAACTTCAGTGTTTTCCTTCTCAAAAAAGGTATAGATAGCATAAGTACAGCATATGAGAGCATTTCTCAATTGCGTGATGGCAGCTTGTTAATTCTCGTAAAGTCAGAAAAAATTGCAAAAATCTTCTTATCCAAAAAAAAACTCTCTAATGTATGTGACATTTCCGTGAAACTACATGATCAACTTAACACGTGTAAAGGAACTGCATATGCTCCGTGCTTAATCAATGTACCAGAGAAAGAAATAGTGGATGAAATGTGTTCACAAGGCGTAAAAGAAGTGTACAAATTTAACAAAACTGTTGACGGTAAACAAAGTCCATCTGGTCTAGTCCTCTTCACATTCGACCTTTTCCGACCCCCCACTACTGTAAACGTTGGTTGGTACAACATCAAAGTAGATGAATATTACCCCAATCCAATGCGGTGTCGCAGTTGCCAAAAAATAGGTCACACCGCCAAGCGTTGCAATGGGACTCCTTCATGTGAAGGTTGCAATCTTCCTCCCCACTCGCCCGAAAAATGCACCCGTATCTCATGTGCTAACTGCTCCGAAAGCCACCCATCATCTTTCAAAAAATGTCCAAAGTTCATCCAAGAAAAGGAAGTACTTAAAATCAAAACGATTAGGAAATGTACAATGGCAGAAGCCAGACAAGTTCTTAAGGAACAGCCTCCAACCCACCGTCACACCTAAACGAATACACATCAACAACAACCTCCAAAACCCAAATAGGAAAATCGCAATATTTTACTCCAAATCCGTTGGTAACTGCCAACGACGATTCCAATACCCAAACAACTTCAACCCATTCAATCTCCCACCAGCAAAACCAGATTAGCTTCAATACCACCGTTCACCAATCACCACACAGTAACCCAAAACGCACACACTAAACTAATAATACTCAACTTACAGGTTTTCCACAATCCTCGCCAATATCTTACCTAACACAAGAACAAATAAAACAAAACAAATATTTTGTTAACGAACCCGAACGAATAGATGAATTCGACACATAAATAAAACTGCCCCCAACAAAAACGACCCTGGCGCTCATGGGCTGGATCAACCGAGCTCCTCATGGAGCTCGATTGACCCAGGTCTTGGTCGTCGGGGTCGAATCGTTCACCCCAATAATTCGCTCCAAAAGGGCTTCACACAGTATGCGCCGCAGCATACTGTGCAGAAGTCCTCCCTTCCTCAGCATAAAGCTCTACTTAAGGTTCTCCAGTGGAACCTCAAAGGTTACGTGAACAACTATGATGAGCTAAACTTGCTGATAAAAGATCAAGATCCCGAAGTAATATGCCTGCAAGAAACCCACTGCCCATACGATTCCACACCAATATCTCCTAAAGCTTTCAATGCCTATTTTAAAAATCTGCCTTCGAATACAACTGCAAAGCAAGGTGTTGGACTGCTAGTTAAAAAGAATATCCCGCACAGAGAAATTCCTATCAACCCCAAATTAGCTTGTTCCGGCATAGAAATCTTACTACCGTCAAAAATTAGTATTATTTCCTTTTACATTCCACCACAGCAAACCTTTTCGAAAAACGATCTGGAGTCGATGTTGAACCAAGTTAGCCGCCCAGTCATAATAGCAGGAGATGTGGATTCATGGAACACCCTTTGGGGATCATCCACCACAAATAAAAGAGGGAAGATTATGGAAAGTTTTATTACAGATTCTAATCTTTCTATCTTAAATGATGGCTCACCAACCCACTTCTCCACCCACAGCACTCTTACACACGTCGATATCACCTGCTCTCCCCCAGAGCTTCTACCCAAAATACACTGGTACATTTCTGATGACCTCCACAATAGCGACCACTTCCCAATATTCACTACGGTAAACTTAGATCCACATTCCAAACAAAATCCCCCCCTCACTAAATACAAAATCGACTCAGCGAATTGGCGATTTTTCAAAAGTGAGGTATCCACTTTTTTAACCGACAAAAACTAATCTGACAACCCAAACAAAGAGGCTGCACTTATCCAAAAATCTATCAGGTCTGCTGCAAACAAAGCTATTCCTCAGACATCTCCTAAACACCACAAACGCGTAGTCCCCTGGTGGAAATGGCAGCTTGGAAAAAATATAAAAAAAGCATAAATCAAGATAACCTAATAGCATTCAAAAAATCCAATGCCAAATTTCGGAGACAGCTCAAAATCGCCAAAACAAAAACCTTTGAGGATTTTACGTCCAGCATCAACCCTGACGCCTCCCCAGCTAAAATCTGGAATAGAATTCGAAGTTTAACGGGTAACCCCACATCACTTGCCATAAATTACATTAAAACACCGACTCAAACACTCTCCGACTCAATTCAAATCGGTAATTACATTGCCCACACCTGATCCAGCTACTCAGATGACTCTAACTTTACAAACTCCTTCAACAATCAAAAACACGAGGCCATTTCTAATACCACTGTCATATGTCCGAGTAATTCATATGCTCAACTCATTGAGAGAAATACCTCCCTAACCGAACTTGAAGCATGTCTAAGTAAACTTAAAGGGTTAACCCCCAGCAGGGATAAAATATTATACCCAATGATTAAAAACCTCCCACACGATGCAAAACAAAGACTCCTCAGACTTTATAACAGCATTTTTAGCACAGGTGTCATCCCACAAAGCTGGAAAACAGCTTCTATAATACCCATATCTAAACCCAAAAAAAGACAAGTATACAGTTGAGGGTTTCCGCCCAATCTCTCTCCTTCCATGCGCTGCAAAAGTACTAGAAAAAATAGTTGCAAATCGAATACTTTGGTATGCAGAAACAAAACACCACTTTAGTCGAAACCAAGTCGCATTCAAACCCAATCGAGGATGCACCGATGCCCTACTCTACATAGATAACTATATCTCTAGAGCACTGAGCTCCAAAAACCATGTATCAATACTTACCCTAGATTTCGAAAAAGCGTTTGACAGAATAGGAATCCATGTCGTGTTAAATAAACTCAAAGAATGGGGTGTTGGCCCTAACATTTTTTATTATGTGAAATCGTTTCTCAGTAATAGGAAATTTTGTATTAAATCCAATAATTCCTATTCTGCCACTTTGCCCCTATATAACGGGATCCCCCAAGGATCACCCTTATCCGTTATTCTATTTTCCGTTGCATTTCAACATATATCCGACATCTTAGCAAAGCACAAGTATTTAAGTCACTGCCTTTACGCAGATGACATATACATACTATACAAAAGCCTAAATGTAAACGACATAAAAACACGTTTATCCAACGGAGTCAAAGACAAGCTCTTCCGGGGCCAAACTCTCGTTACCAAAATGTAAAGTCCTACATGTTTGCCGCAAGCAATCTTGTATACCCCTTACTATAAATATCAATAATGTAGAAATAGAAAATGTTAAAAACTTAAAAATTCTAGGACTACTTTTTAATCATAAATATAAATGGAGTAGCCATTGTTTAGATCTTAAGAAGTCTCTAGCTGCAAGGTCTAATATCATTAAGTATTTATCTTGTAGAAAATGTAGTGTACATATTAACATACTTTGTAATATTACTAGACAGATAATTCTAAGTAAAATCGACTACGGCATCTACATTTATGGCAACGCTCCAAGTTCAACTCTGCAAATTATTAAACCAATTTACCATCAGGCAGCCAGATGCAGCGTTGGCGCTTTTCGCACAACGCCTATTAAAAACATATTGGCTGAAGCTGGTCTTCCTACTATCGAAGAGCGAAGAGATGCAGTGATTTCAAAGCTTTACTCGAAACTCACCTTTCCAAACAACTCAATAATTGACAAAGAAGTCAACCTTACGCTGGTACGCAAACGGATAGATAGAATTCCTTCCGCCATCTCTAATATCCTCAAATCCAATGATGACATCGAACCTCCTAAACGGGATTTTATCAACCCTACAGTTCCACAACCTCCATGGCTTATTGGCTCTGGCTGTTTCATAATGGATTTAGCAATAAATGGGAAAACGGACACAAATAACGAGATACACCGCAAGCTATTCTTGAGTATTTCAGCCGATCTCAAAGCCAAAGGCTGGAATTTTATATTCACGGATGGATCCAAAACCATGGACAATACATCATTTGCAGTAACATTCGACGACGGTTCCACGCTAAGGCTTGGAACTCTCCCACAATTCGCGTCCATCTTTACTGCAGAAGCCCTTGCCATCCTTATAGCCCTTCAGGCAACAATAAAATCGGGGAAAAAATATGCGATATGTACCGATAGTCTCTCCACCATAAAAGCTATCACAAACACAAGCAACAACACAGAGCTGATCAGTAACTTTAGAAATATATTGATTAAATCTTTCAAATCCAGAAAACTCATGTGGATTCCTGGGCACGTTGGTATTCGAGGCAATGAGCTGGCAGACAAAGCTGCCAAATTCGCAAACAAAGCTCCAGTGTACCTATTCAATGTTTATACCAAGGCTGACCTCACCAAACACATTAAAAAAAGGATCACTTTAGACGAACTAACTGATTGGAATCTGTACCAACACCACTACACCAAAACCAATCCCACAAAATCGCACCCTGCTTACCCCACAAACATCCCAAAAGTCAAGATAACAAACTTCGTTCGACTGCGGCTAGGTCACACTTCACACACTCATCTCCACCTACTAAAGAAGGAGCTTCCACCTACCTGCGATACCTGCCACACCGCCATAAATCTTCAACACCTGCTTCAACACTGTAATCGAGTAAGACCATTCATCAACAAAATATTCTGTGGAGAAGACGCCATCGAAATTTTAAAAAACCCAAACAAATCCAACATAGAAAGAATTAATGAATTTTTAATAAAGACAGGCATAGTTGTATAATTAACTCATAATTTAGATATAGTTAAATTAAATTAAGTAACATAGAGCGGAAGGCCTCTGCAGCTAGTAGCTTGTTAAATGAATTGTTAGCTTGTAATTTATTACATGTTTAATAAATATATAATAATAATAATAATAAAATTCCGGAGTACCTTTACCTTTGTATATGCTGTGCGACTATGGAACTCACTTCCAGCCGATTTACGGAGATACCAGCGAATCAATGGTTTGCGTCGTCGTTTTTGTAAGGGAGTAAGCTAACATTAAAGCTAGGGTACTAGGGATTTTTTCTACATTAATTAAATGAAATTTGTATGCATATTTTAATTTTTAGATTTGTTTTCAACTTTCTTCTTAAACTTCCACTGTTTAACTCTGCACAATAATTGATTTTGTATCTAAGTGTATGATTGTTTAAATAAATTGAACTTGAAATAAGTACGTCTGTAGCAGGCTTGCCTTTAAATATTGCTTGCCTCTGTAGTGGATTAATAAAGCACTCTCCTGGGATATGTACGATGGTTAAATTTGCGTTGCACTTAGGGCAGCTAGGTGGACTCTCTTTTTTTATAAGGCGTAGATAGGTTAGGCTTATGTGTCCTAGTCGCAGGCGTACAAAGGTGGTTATCATGGTTTTGGACGTTGATGTAGGATAGATTGGACAAGTTCTATCTGTGTTTATTTTAGCATAATGGTGATAGTATCGTTTCCAATTTTGTTGGCGTTCGGCGTGTAGTTTGCATTTAATAGTCTTTATAAGATCGTGTTTGGTGTAAATTGCAAAGTGAAATATTGGTGCGACGCAAGCAGAATTCGCAGCTTTGTCTGCCAGTTCATTCCCTTGAATTCCAGCATGCCCTGGAACTCACATCAATTTTAGTTCCCGAGGGACTCACATGAGAATATTCCTGATTTGGGGTTTATAACTGCGCTCATAACTGAGAGGGTGTCGGGGCATACCACCCAACTGACGCGAGTATTCATTGCGATTTTAACTGCTTCAAATATGGCTAATGCTTCCGCAGGGAATATTCAAGATATTTCGGGCAAAAGCCCTTGTCTACAAATCTGTATTATTTGTAGCCTTTGAACCGTCAGTAAGGATGAACTCCCATCCTTTTGATGCCAAGTCCACAGAGATCTCACGAAACATTTCTTGGAAAGTCAAGTTGAGTTGCCCTTCTGGAGGGAGCGCAATGACATATTGATGGAGGATCTGTCAAGAAACCAGGGAGGTTCGGACGGTGCACATTTTGCATATTTGTGGAAGCGGTTAAATGGTATATCAAGGTGTTTGCAGGTTTCCACAATGCTGTCGATAGCTGAGGGGATCCTTTTGCGACGTCTTGAATTGATAGCTTTACTGGTATCGCCATCAATGATCGAACCAGTTATAAACATCAGTTTTGCTAGTACGAGTAGTCTGGTTCTGAATTCCGCATATCGTTCGTCAATTGAGAGGAGTCCAGCCTCTACAAGTATGTTTCGGACTGGAGTTGTAGGGAACGCGTTTATGCTTCTTCTGGCAGCTTGATTGTAAACTGGTTTTATTAAGTTGATTGTAGATTTCGGGGACAGATACTTAATCAATAGTCAATTTTGCTTAATATTAACATTTTCGTTATTTTACAGAGTATTAATATGTGCACAATTTTTTTTTACGCTAAATATTTAACAACGTTACACCTCACAGCTAGTGATTTTTTTAATTCTATGTAGTGTGGCTTCGAATTGTATTTACAGTTAAATAGTAAACCTAGTATAATTAAGTTAGTGACAGATTCAATTGATATATCATTTAGTCTTATGTCTAATTTTTGATAAGAACGTTTTCTACAAACATGAAGAGTTTTACATTTATCACAGTCACCGACTATCTCTCGTGCTATACGCATTGTTTAAACCGGCGGCTTTCCCTTTTGCACAAGTACACCACTTTCTTAATCCCCGTTAACAAACAAAAAAATATTGTTTTTCTTTTTTCTCTTTCACTCCTATAGAACTTGGTTACATAAAATTAAACCGGAAAATAGTTTTAGCGCGCTTTCCGAAAGTGAAACTAGACCCCTCTAATCAGTTAGCATTTTTGCCTTGAGAAAGGCTATTGATGCAATAAGCACTTAGTATGAGCAGATCTCTCAACTCAGACACGGACAAATTCTGATTCTAACTAAAAATCAAACTGTCGCTAATAGATTCATCGCTACAAAAAATCGTTCCAACCTTTGCTCGGTAACGATCACTCTTCACAACCAACTCAACTCGTCTAAAGGCATAGTGTACGCCCCATGCCTTATTAACGTTCCCGAGGTAGAAATCTTATTGGAAATGAAAGCGCAAAATGTAACGGAGGTCTACAAATTCACGAAACAAGTCGGAGGAAGCCAACGTCCAACAGGACACTTTCGACGCATTCAAACCCCCAAGTACAATCGAAATTGGCTGGTACAACCATACCTCGGTTAGCGGCCTAAATACGTTGCACAAAATCAGGCCGTAAAGCGAAATGCCGTATAACGAGTCATTTTTTTGTTGTTGTAACGAAAAATATTGGCCGTAAAACGGAAACAAAGTAATAAAAAAAGGCCGTTATAGCGAAAGGCCGTATAAAGAGAGGCCGTAAAGCGAGGTATGAGTGTATAACACCAAAGTCATTGAGTACATTCTGAATCCCATGAGGGCCAATTACTTCAACATACTACCAAAAAGTGCAACAACACGCCAATGTGCCATATATTCAAGCGCCGCATACAAATTTTGAGTGCACCAGAGCTTTCTGCGCCAATTGCTCTGACTCCCATCCCTCCTCATCTAAAGACTGCCCTAAATTTATCCAAATGAAAGGGAAGCTGAAAATTAAAACACAGAAAAAGTGTAGTATAGCAGATGCCAAACGCATCTATTAAAAACGGTTTCCCTCCCAAATGATTGCAAATCATGAATCATTTGCCAGTAAGGAAAAACAAGATCGCGCTCTCCCCGATTTTTCCTCTTCGCTTGTCGAATCGGTAACTCACAATCGCACAAGCTTTAAACGAACACTACCACAAATTCAATTCTTCATCACCTATTACACATATTACAACCACCAGCCTACGAAACAAATAGAAAACAATTAACCCTCCTCTCACTCCACAATACTAAACTCCAATTCGGTTGATACTCAATTGAGCACAACTAACTCAAACCTCTCACCTATATCTAAAGCCCCTCAATCTCTTATCAACAATAATCAATATTTTGTAAACACTCTGATTCACGATGATGACAGCACATAATACTAACACTATTAATACCCATAATACCGGCTCTGCTGTTCAAGAAATGAATCTTTCGAGCTCCTCAAGGAGCTCTATTGGTTCAACACCTAGGCAACAGAGTCGTAGCTTAAACACCTCAAATCTACCAAACTCAAATTCTGAATCAAATAGCACTCTACCACCACGCTTTGACACAACAAGGCAGTCATCTTCCACATCTTCATTGTCTCATGGCAGTAAAAGATTGTGGAATCCTAGGTAAAAAAATATTGCTCTCGACATTTTGCAGTGGAATATTAAAGGATTAGCAAAATAACTACGACGAGTTTAATATTACAATCAATGTATTGTATCCCTCCAAGAGACCCACTGTCCATTCAATTCTAACCCAGTCGTCCCTAAATTATTTACGGGCTACTTTTTAAATCTCCCTAATAACTCAACATCCAAACAAGGCATCGTCATAATGATAAAAAAGAACATTCCATGAACTCGAACATCCTTGTATTAGCACTAGAAGTCCAATTAAAATTCAAAATGACGTATATAGGCTTGTATCTTCCACCAGAACAAACTATCACTAAATACGATCTGTACAACATCCTAACACAATTCGAGCACCCTTTAATAATTGGAGGAGATGTAAATACATGGAGTGTCCTTTGGGGTTCACCTAGCACAAACAAAAAAGGAGCTCTCGTCGAAAACTTTTTGACAAACTCCAACCTGCTTTTATTAAACGACGGCACCCCTATGTATTTCTCTACTCACAAAACCCCCACACACATTGACAGCACCTGCTGCTCCCCCGAGCTATACCCGAAAACCCCGTGGAGAATCCTCGATGATTTGCACAATAGCGACCATTTCCAAATATTGACCACCCTTGTATTGAATAACGCAGAAAATCACACAAATGTTAAAATTTAAGACCGAACAAGCAAACTGGTACGCATATAAGAAGTATACTCTCGACACCTTATCTGTTTTAAGAATAGATGCAAACATCAACAGGTCGGCAGCAATCTTTCAAAAATCCCTACGAACAGCTGCTAATAAAACAATTCCCCAATCTTCTCCCAAAAGACCCAAGCATGTTGTCCCCTGGTGGAATACTGAGCGCAGCATCTTAAGATGTAAAAAAATACAAAATGAATCCTATTGTCGAAAACCATTTCCCATTCAAAAAAAGTCAATGCAATCAGTCACCGACTAACCTTCAAGCCGGCAACATCGTGTTATACGTGAGTTCGCTCCGCCCGCTCATTTCGTTGGTACTTCTCCCGCTATTTTTACAAAGCCATATCCGCGCTCTATTTCTTTCTCGTTCTACCTCATAGTGTGTGAAACA
This sequence comes from Pocota personata, assembly GCA_963082735.1. Classification (NCBI taxonomy): domain Eukaryota; kingdom Metazoa; phylum Arthropoda; class Insecta; order Diptera; family Syrphidae; genus Pocota; species Pocota personata. Next base: position 106,958,811 of record OY720429.1, read on the forward strand.
TAAGTGCATAGAGTGTGAAGTAAACCAGCACATTATGGCCGATGGGCGACGTGTTCTTTCGGGTAATCGTTTTAGCGGGCTCGACACGGAGCCGCTAATCGAACCCAAACATAGAAAAAGAAAAAAACCTGCCCTCCCTACAGTAGAATTCAATAACGCATACAATTCGACCCCAAACAATCCCAAATTCATAGTCATTTCTTCAGCTAATAAAGAAATACCACTTTCATCATTCAGTGTCTTTTTGCTCAAAAAAGCTATCGATGGAATCAGTACAGCCTATGACTACATAACGCAATTGCGTGATGGAAATCTTTTAATCCAGGTAAAATCGCCAAAAATAGCCGACATTATTCTATCAAAAAAATCCCTGCCCAATCTTTGCCCTATCAATGTAGCCCTTCACACGAATCTGAACGCATCCAAAGAAACAGTATATGCACCCTTCCTCATCAACGTCCCAGAAAGTGAAATAGTTGAAGAAATGAGGTTTCAAGGCGTCACAGAAGTTTTCAAATTTAAAAAATCCACCGGTCTTATACTATTCACATTTGACCTCTTCCGCCCCCAAACACAGTTAGCATTGGTTGGTATAATTCCAAAGTTGAGGAATATTTCCCCAACCCAATGCGCTGCCGCAATTGTCAATTGCTTGGCCACACCAGCAAAAGATGCAATGGCAATGCATCGTGCGAAACGTGCAATTTGCCACCCCATTCTCCCAACAATTGCTCACGTGTATCATGTGCAAATTGCTCTGATGAACACCCCTCGTCCTCTAAAACATACCCTCGCTATCTCCAAGCCAAAGAAACCTTGAGAATAAAAACTGTAAAAAAATGCAGCATGGGCGAAGCAAACAAAATTTACAAAGAACAGAACTCGATGTCCACTTCTACCTTTTCATACTCAGCAGTTGCAAAAATTGCAACGCAAGTCCAACCAACGAAAAAAATATATGCTGTAAGTGACAGTACAACACCCCCTCCACTTCCAATAAATACACCCGAATCAAATTTACTAAACTTCCCACAAAATAAAAAACCAAACTGTACATAATTTTTCAGAAGCCAACAGCACTCAAACTCCAAATTCACTCAATGCAGTACCCCCAACAACATCAAGCCCACATAAGAACACTATCACCCATCCGATCAACGAGCGTACGAATACTATCACAAAACCAATTTCCAGCACTCGCACTGTCCCCACAAAGCAACCACTAAATCAGAAGTCGAACGCACAACACAACATAAACAACTCAAAATCATCTCTCAGTCAAGCCACCACAACTCATTTACCGCTGCCCAACAGCCACACACAATCAGACAAATTATTGAAGTCACCACCTCAAAATATTACCACCCTCATAACTGCAAACCACTCACCTTTATCAACCGTCACCCAATCTCTCATAAACTCCTATAAATACTACTTAAAATCATTCGAAATGGATGATGATAGCAACTAACCACAATATTGGAAATCAGGACACTGACTCTGCCGTTCGAATGCTGAATCATTCATACGATTCAGCCTTGGAGCGGCAGAGTCGATTTCGCGAAATATACCACAGGTTATACTGCACCGAAGTCTCATATTCTCGATAAACAACTTCCCAAGGTTCTCCAGCCGTCGCTGGCCCATACAGGCCCTTGCACTAGTCGGTACGACCCAGCGACTGGTTGGCGGGATCGGAACAGTCCTACCACCAATTCACCTAACCACGGCTTTTCATAATATACGCCCGATAATATTGTACAGAAGTCCAAAACTTCTAATAAAATAGTTCTTTCAGTTCTTTAGTGGAACCTTAAAGGATACTTTAATAATTTGCATGAACTTCAAACCCTAATGTACGAAAAATACCCCTAATAATTCCCCTTCAAGAAACCCATCTGCCACACACCACCACCTCCCTCCCCGTCAAGAGGTATCACACATATTTTCACAAGATTGACACCAATGACGGGGCGAAGCAAGGTACTGGCGCAAATCAATACCACACAAATTGCGCCAAGTTAACGGCTCTTTCCCGTTTTCATTTGTTGCTGTGGATATCACAATGAATATAAAACTTATAATTATATCCATCTACATACATCTCGAGCAAAGTTTTACCTCCGACGACTTGCATAATATGGTGAGTTCCTTTGATGCCCCCATTCTCCTTACGGGGGATTTCAACTCCTGGAGCCCACTATGGGGATCCCATTCTATTAATAGAAGAGGGAAAATTATAGAGGATTTTTTACTAACCTCCAACCTAATTATTTTGAATAATGGCCAGCCAACTCACTTTTCGACTCATAAAACCTTGACCCATATTGATCTAACTCTCTTATCCCCCCCCAATTCGTGCCTAAAACAACATGGTCAGTTCTCCCCGACCTGCATGGGAGTGATCATTTTCCAATCTTTACCTCAATTACCCTTGGTACCTCTAGCATAAATATAAAACTACCACCCAAATATATAACGGATAGAGCAGACTGGAACTTGTTCCAAACTCACGTAAGTGGCTTTTTAGCGGAAAGAACATCTTCCAACAATGTCAACAAAGAAGCTGCAACAATTCAACGAGCCATTCATTTTGGAGCCAACTTTGCTATCCCTAAAACAGGAAGTTCGCCAAGGCAAGGATTAGTTCCTTGGTGGAATAAAAATCTGCATATTCTGCGCCCGACCAAGCAAAAATGGTGGAACCATTTAAAAAAAAACACCCTGACGACAGATACCTGATAGCCTATCGTAAAGCAAACGCTATTTTCCGTAAGACTGCGAAAGCTGCAAAAAAAAAAGTGCTTTGAACAATTTACGGCAAATATTAACCCTCAATCATTCTCTCAAAAACTCTGGTCGGATGTAAAAGCACTAACAGGTGAATTTTTGCATCCCCCCCAATTCTCCTATTTCTCCTCAGAGTTTTTACATCAAAAGAAGCTGTCAAATAATTTAACACCACCTACCCAGACCGCATGCCCGTCAGCTATCCTTTGCGATCGCCCTGTTACCAGAAAAGAGTTAGACGAACAACTCTCGTCTTCCAAAGGCAAATCCCCGGGTTTCGACAGAATTACCTACTCAATGCTCAAAAATAGCCCAACAATTTGCAAAGAATGTCTGTTGTCTATATATATTAAAATTTTGCACAAGGTATAATTCCGCAAAGGTGGAAAACGTCTTCGATCCTCCCAATACCCAAGCCCAACAAAAACATCTTGAATGTAAGCCGGTGCCGTCCTATTTCTCTTCTTCCATGTGCAAGCAAAATACTGGAGAAAATAGTAGCAAAACGACTTAGCTGGTTCTTGGAGTATAATAACCTTATTGATAATAGTCAAACAGGATTCCGGGCAGGTCGATCAACGCTAGATGCATTATTATACTGTAATATGCAAGCTACGGCTCGAGTAGATAAAACGATATTCTGTGAAATTTATTTCTTTATTTTCTAGTCTATAGAACAATTCAAGTTCACACTACACTATTCTTCGCAAATTCTTTTCTTACAAGGTCTCTTTCCTCTCAAATCACTTTATCTCCTTTCAATTACTTAATTCACAAATCCAAACTAATTACTTTTTCTTGTTTACTCTCAACTTTCAATTTATCACCAAATTACAACTTCGCCCATTATCACTTTTCCAATCTCTTCGCCACGGTTCTAAAACCAACTGTCCTTTTTTTTTGATCGCCATCTGTGCTTATATAGCAGAAGTTTCTGATAGCCAGAAACTTCTAGCAAATTCTTCGACCACTGGAACAAGAGAAATAATTCTTGCAGTTATAATTCCCTTTTATCCGTGATATTATTCGTCTCTTTCGTTGACATGAGCTGTGGAGACTTCGTCCCAGACACGAACCTCGAATGAAAGGACAGTTCGAACCAAAATTCTGCCAGAATGGAAAGTCACTTCGGAATTTGCTGCATAGACATAGGAGCGTAGTTATTATTATGCTACATTGCCCCCCTCTTAGACGTGTTCGTCCCGAACAAGTGCATCCTCATTTCGGCCATTGTATCGACTCAGTCGGTCCACATGAACCACTTTCATTTTGGCCCTCGGTCCTCGCTGGATGCGGTAGACAACATCGTTGATGCGGGTTACTATTCTGTAGGGACCTTCCCAGTTCCGCTGTAATTTATGGATGGGGATTATACAGCCACACCAGATCTCCTTCCTGGAATCCTGACGTTGTTGCCTTGGCATCATACCTGGTCTTCATGCGGTCGCTCGTCATCTTAATCTGGCTTCTGGTCCTTTGGTGTATGTCCCTAAGCCTTTCCCTAAGGTCCGCCACGTACTCTTCTTCATTTCTGGGCTCATTAGTAGGAGATCCAAATTTCACCTCACTGGGTAAACGAGCTATTCCACCAAATAAGATTTCGAACGGCGTATGTCGAGTAGTGCTATGCACGGCACTTCTATAGGCCATCAAAAACAAGGGAATCTGCCGGTCCCAATCCCGTTGGTAGTCACCTACGACCTTCGAGAGATGTTCGTCCAAAGTCCTATTGAAACGCTCCACCATACCGTCCGACTGTGGATGAAGCGGGGTTGTCCTTGTCTTTTTGATTCCGAGTAGTTGACACATCTCTTGGAAGATTCTTGACTCGAAGTTCCGCCCTTGGTCAGAATGCAATTCATAGGGCGCACCGAATCTGCTAACCCAATTGTAGACGATCTGCTCCGCCACGGTTCTGGCTTCCTGGTTAGGGATCGGAAATGCTTCCGGCCACTTACTAAAGTAGTCCATCACTACGAGTATATACCGATTACCATTGTCGGTTTCCGGAAAGGGCCCTGCGATGTCAATGGCGATTCGTTCGAAAGGTGCTCCCACGTTGTATTGGTGCATCTTACCTCGAGTTTTGATTCTTGGACCCTTGCTAGCTGCACACACGTCGCATTTTCTGCACCAGTCTTCGATATCTTCCTTCGCTTTTAACCAATAAAAACGTTCTCGTACCTTTTCTAGCGTCTTATTCACTCCCAAGTGGCCTCCGGTCGCCCCGCCATGCATTTCCTGTAACACCTCCTTGACCCTCGTCCGCGGTACGACAAGCTGCATTACAAACGACTTTCCGTCGGAGGATTCCCATTTTCTTCTCAGAACACCTTCTTGGACATGGAGGGAGTCCCACTGCGCAAAATATGCCTTTAAGGTCGGGCTTCTGTGAGAGATGTCCTGATGATCCGGTTTCTCCATGTTCTCCTTCCAGGCCAGAATCGGCTCGATATCCGGGTCTTCCTTCTGAGCGTTCCGGATCTCATCTATACTCCAGCCGGCGATAGGTTCGGCTCTCATTCTTTGGATGGAAACCAGCTCTCGTTCTTCCTGACGCGCACAATGTTTACAATCCGTTCTGCATGGTCTCCGGGACAGTGCATCCGCATTAGAGTGGAGCCTTCCTTTACGATGCTGTATTTCGTAATCGTAGATTTGCAGCCTTTCGATCCATCTTGCGACCTGACCCTCAGGACTCTTGAACTGTAATAGCCATTTTAAGGCTGCATGGTCTGTGCGAAGAACGAACTTCCTCCCGTAGAGGTATTTGTGAAAATGCTTCGTAGCCAAGATCAAAGCTAGAAGTTCTCTCCTTGTCACGCAGTAGTTCCTTTCTGGCTTAGAGAGCACCTTGCTGAAGTACGCAACCACCTTCTCTTGGCCGTCATGCACCTGGGAGAGTACGGCTCCTACCCCGACATTACTAGCATCTGCATCCACAACGAACGTTTCCCCGGGAGTGGGGTAAGCCAGTATCGGGGCATCGCATAGCCGTTGTTTAAGTGCCTTGAAGCTCTTCTCGCACTCAATTGACCATTTGAATTGTTTTCCCTTTTCCGTCAACTGGTGCAGGTTCTTTGCGATCCCGGCAAAATCCTTCACGAACCGTCTGTAGTAGGTGGCTAGGCCCAGGAAGCTCCTTAGTTGGTGTTTGTCTTTGGGGACTGGCCAGTTTTTCACCGCTTCGACCTCCTCCGGATCGGTTCTCACTCCTTTCGCTGAAATTATGTGTCCCAGGTACTTGACTTCCGCTCTAAACAGGGCGCACTTCTTGGGGTTGAGCTTCAGGTGTGCACTTCGAAGCCTTTGAAACACATCCCTTAGATTGTCTCGGTGTTGCGCAAACGTTTTTCCTACGACGATGACATCATCCAAGTATACCAAACAGGTTTTCCATGTTAACCCTTGCAGGACACATTCCATCAATCGCTCGAAAGTCGCCGGAGCATTGCACAGCCCGAATGGCATTACCGTGAATTGCCATAGCCCATTTCCTGCGGTGAAGGCGGTTTTCTCCCGGTCTTCTGGATGGATCTGTACCTGCCAGTAGCCACTCTTCAAGTCGAGAGTGGAAAACCATCGGGCTCCTGATAGTGTGTCTAGCGTGTCGTCAATCCGTGGCAGAGGGTAGCTGTCTTTCTTGGTGACGTAATTGAGCTGCCGATAGTCCACGCAGAACCGCGTGCTGCCATCTTTCTTCTTAACCAGTACAACCGGTGATGCCCACGGACTTTTGGAACTTTCAATCACACCTTCTTTCTCCATTGCCGACACCATCTCTGCAACTTCTGTCTGCTTTGCCAATGGAAGGCGCCTAGCAGGCTGACGAATTGGTCTAGTATCACCAGTGTCTATTCGATGTTGTACCAGGTGTGTTCGGCCGTATTCTCCGTCCTGTGAGGCAAATACATCAGCGTACTCATTGATAAGATTCTCTGCCATAGCTCGCTGCTCCTGATTCAGCTCACTGGACTGGAGAATCGTCTCTCTCGTTTCCGCTGTCCAAGGTGATGGGAGAGGTTTTGGAGCATCACGTTCAGATATTGTTGCAACGGCGGTAATCGGCGTGCATTTTCCAGTCACCTCCCCTCGCCTTAGTTTGACAGTGTGCGGTCTTGCGTTCAAAACTCTCACTGGAACCATGGTGTTCTTTGGTTCGACTAACGTCTTTCCCACGATGTAGTCTTGAGAATTCTTCTCTGGGTCTGGTTCTACTATGTAGAATCGGTGGCTCCCAAGATCACCTTCCAGCTTCGTCCAAATGATTGTCTCTGAAGACGGCGGCAAAACTTCGTCTTTGCTGATGACTGTCCTGAGAGTTACGGCACTCTCGTTTCCGTACACCATCGGAATCTCCACATTTCGATACCTCAGTACTTGCATCCCGATGTCCAGGATTACTTCATTTGCTTTCATGAAGTCTATACCGATGATGCACTCGTCGCATATATCTGCCACCAGAAACGCATGGGAGAACGTCAGTCCCGCCAGAGTAATCGTAAGACGAACTTCTCCAAACACTTTCGCCATTTCCCCTGTTGCAGTCTTCAGGCAGTAGCTGTTGGTGTTGTGCAGCCAGGCGCTTCTGACAATATCTCTTCTTACAATGGAGGCAGTGGCGCCTGTGTCGATGGTGGCTACGCACTTCTTCTTGTTGATTAGTGCCTCAACTGTCAGGCTCTTGTTACCCCGTTTGGTTTGCGAAACTTGAATGGTGGTCCTGGGGGCCTCGATTCCAGTAACCAACTTCTGCCCCGCGAAGTTGGTCCTTACGCATATCCCGACTGCTGGTTTTGGGAAGTCTGACTGACAGGATGAATGTTATCACCGCCAGATGCTTCCTCTCTGCTTCTCCTACTTCCGCAATGTGGACAATTTCCTCGTCTAGGTGCACTTCTGCACTGCCGTTGTAGGTGTCCGGTTTGGTTGCAATTCCAGCAACGGATTTGACTTCCGCGAGCTTTGTCTTCATCCAAGACGGCTGTTCTCTGGCATGAGCATTCCACGACGGACATTTCCCTGACACGGTGTATTCCCTGGTATGCTTGGTCCGCAGCCTTCATTGACAAAGCGAATGCCAATGCCTCGGGGAGTGTTCGCTTTTCAGCCATCCTTACAGCCATTTGCAGTTGTCTGTCCTCTATGGCCTGAATAAAAGCTTCCACCGCCATTTCGTTGATAAGCTCCTCACCGGCTTTAGGGTATGAAAGATGGGCTAGTCGCTCTATATCCGCTTGCAACTGTTGGAGCGTTTCCCCCCTTTTCTGGACTCGACTACGCAGCTGAACCCTGTACACCTGCTGCATGTGTTCATCCCCAAACCGCATCTCGATAGCCTGAACCAGAGAGTCGTAGTTCTGCTGTTTATCTTCCGGGATGGTCTGCAAGAGCTCCGCAGCTGGACCCCTCAGTGCAAGCGTGAGTGCAATAGACTTTTCTTCATCGTCCCAGCTATTGGTCATTGCGGCCGCTTCGAATTGCCTCTTATAAATTGGCCATGATGTTTGACCATCGAAGATAGGAGGCTGCATCTCCTTTCTTCTCAGTCCGTCAGTGGAATATTCCCGTGCTTTCTGTCTCTTCACGTTGCTGAGCTCCTTAGCAAGATTTTCGACTTGCTTTCCTACTATCTCGAATTGCGTATCCACTTTTTCAAACTGAGTCTCTATCTTCCCGAACTGAGTTTCATGTTTCTCAAAATTTTCATCGAATCTAGTTTCGACTTTTTCGAGTTGCGTCTCGACCTTCTCGATTTTCTCTTCGATCACTTCGAATTTGGATTCCAAGTTCTTGTTTTGCTCATCAAGTTTACTTTCCAGAGCATCTAGAGAATTCTTTTGTTCGTCCATCTTAAGTTCTAGAGAATTCTTTTGTTCGTCCATTGCTTTCTTTTGTTCATCCAGCTTAAGTTCTAGAGAATTCTTTTGTTCGTCCAGCTTAAGTTCTAGAGAATTCCTTTGGTCGCCCATTGCTTTCTTTTGTTCGTCCATGACTGACTTAAGTTGCAGGAGCAGACTTATTATGCTGGTTCCTCTTCCACGTCAAACTCTACGTCATGCGTTTTTCACCTTCCTGCTTTACTGCTTCTTCCAGACGAATCAGTAGGGCATCTTTTCCCCCAGTTGTGTCGAGATTCCGCTTCTGAGTTCTGCCTTTAGTTGAATTATAGTTAGTTTTCCCAATTTGCGACCCATTTTGCGCAACTAATTAACTCAACACAGAAATCGTTTTTTTTTTTTTTTTTTTTTAATTGTGCAATTTCACACCGCGGAAATAGTTATTCACAGAATAAGTTTTATCCCGCTTCTGACACCAATGTAATATGCAAGCTACGGCTCGAGTAGATAAAACGATATTCTGTGAAATTTATTTCTTTATTTTCTAGTCTATAGAACAATTCAAGTTCACACTACACTATTCTTCGCAAATTCTTTTCTTACAAGGTCTCTTTCCTCTCAAATCACTTTATCTCCTTTCAATTACTTAATTCACAAATCCAAACTAATTACTTTTTCTTGTTTACTCTCAACTTTCAATTTATCACCAAATTACAACTTCGCCCATTATCACTTTTCCAATCTCTTCGCCACGGTTCTAAAACCAACTGTCCTTTTTTTTTTGATCGCCATCTGTCCTTATATAGCAGAAGTTTCTGATAGCCAGAAACTTCTAGCAAATTCTTCGACCACTGGAACAAGAGAAATAATTCTTGCAGTTATAATTCCCTTTTATCCGTGATATTATTCGTCTCTTTCGTTGACATGAGCTGTGGAGACTTCGTCCCAGACACGAACCTCGAATGAAAGGACAGTTCGAACCAAAATTCTGCCAGAATGGAAAGTCACTTCGGAATTTGCTGCATAGACATAGGAGCGTAGTTATTATTATGCTACAATACATTGACCACTATATATCCACAGCTCTGTCAAGCAAAAATCACGTTTCCCGCCTGTCCATCGACTTTAAAAAGGCTTCTGACAGAATTGGAGCCCATATTATACTTAATAAATTAGTTGAATGGAATATCGGCCCAAAAATGTTCAACTTTATAAAAGCCTTTATGACCTTTAGAAAATCTCGGGTAAGATATAGTGGGTGCTATTCCTCCATCTACCCCTTGCATAATGGTGTCCCCCAAGGGCCCCCACTTCCGTGGTACTCTTTGTCATTGCATTTAACGACGTAAGCAAAATTCTCTTAAACCACAAAAGCATAAGCCATTCTCTCTACGCCGATGATCTTATTACATTCTCCAAATGTAAAGACCTTAACTCAGTAGACAGAATTTTTTCCTCGCTTATAGCGGACATAAATACCTGGAGCAAATCTTCAGGTGTGAAAATTTCGTTTGAAAAATGAAAAATATTACATATATGTAGAAAAACTAGTTGCACAAAGAATATTGTTGTTAATGTACATAATAGTAGTATAAAAAACGTTGATAATTTATCTATTCTTGGAATTACCTTTGATAAACGATTTACTTTTAGGGATCATTGTGCCAATTTAAAACAAAAATTATCTACCAGGGTCAATATTATCAAATATTTAAGCTCTAAGAATAGTTTCTGTCATGTCAATAGTTTAGTTCAGCGATTACTAACACCAAAAATAAAACACCGATTATTGTAACCATTCGGGACAAACTAATCAAGTACCAAGGAAACATAAAACTTCTATGGGTCCCTGGACACGCGGGAATAAAAGGGAACGAAGACGCAGACGCAGCAGCTAAGAATGACATTAATGAACCTTTACTCACTCACTTTGTTTTTAACAAAAGAGATACAAAAAGACACATCCAAGTCTATGCGAATTCTGCCATTTTTTGTTTTTTTTGTTTTTTAGTCTTATTTTATTTCCACTTTAGTACATAAATTTACATTTTTAAGTAAAAATAAGAGAAATACTTAATTGATAAATTATAATGATGAGTAAATGACCAATAGCATGGTTCTCATTACTAGAAATAACTTATTATAATTCTACTTTACACGTTATATATAACTACATTTGGCTGAAATCCTTCGATTGTAATTTTAATATACATATTTTAAAGAAAATGTGGTTTGAAAAACTTTATATGACAATATTTTTTTTTTTAAATTAACTAAAACTACCTACAATAATAAAAACTTAAACTAACTTAACCTAAGCGTCAGCTTAAATCCAATCAAGCCACCAATATTTTCCCCTATTAAGTCTCTGATCATTATTATGATCTCTTTCGGGTACGCTAGTGCAGTATCTCAAATCAGCATATCCATCCGCCGAGTGCCCAGGAACATAGAGGATTCTCTTGTCTGTGGCCCTTCTTGCAACATGATATATAATGGGAACATTTCTCGAGTCTGATAAGTAGCCATGTGCATCCAGATACAGGAATGCCTCAGGTGGTATATGTCCACTTTCTAATGAATTTCTAAAATACCCAGGGTTAGGATAAAACAAGCCCGAAACTAGATCGTTCTCAGTGACATTCGCTGACCGCGCAAAATGACCTCACAAGGTCCAGTACGACGTTGTCAATTCTGGATACGCCGGAAGCATCCAGTAGTCTTTTATTTGAGACGTAATGTCGAAAGTCGGAATGTGCGCTTCTGTACATCTGCATGCATGCTCGAAGACATTTTCTTTCAAAAACTCTAAGTTTTTCCATATACGATGGACTTATGTTCCACCATACTGGACTCGCATAAGTCAGAATCGGACGCACAAATGCCTGGTAGCAGACGATCTTAACATCGGATCTTAGATAGTTGGAGTAGAAAAGGCTTTTAAGTGACATGAATGCCGCTCTTGCTTTCTTCAACTGTGCATTTACGTGATCATTGTGGTATAAGAACTTATCCAAATGAACACCTAGATACTTCACAACAGTCTTTGATTCGATGCGAAGCCCATCAGAACCTCTTATTTGGAAGTTTTTCCAATTGCGTCGCAAGTCTGAGTTACCGCGTCTCAGTGGGGTGCGGAACAGTATGGTTTCACATTTGGACGTATTTATTTTTAGTTTCCAGTCTCGGCAAAATGCCTCAAGCGTGTTGAACTTACGTTGAAGTTCACTTTGGATTCCTTCGATTTTCGTGTCGTGAGTATACAGAATGACATCGTCAGCGAATGCCAGCGAATTATCCATATCCCTCAGCATTTCCGAAACGTAAATGTTAAAGAGTATTGGTGCCGTAACTGTGCCCTGCGGCAGACCATGCGAATTCTGCCCTTGACTCTGTTTAGACAGTCTTCCAAATCTGTGAAGATAATAGATTGCTCTACGCGTCGAGCAGCAGCATTCGTAGCCATATGCACACATATGTTAAGGGACTCTATCTTGTTAGAGTGAAATTGTCTTAGAAAGTTTATGTCATCAGAGTATTGAGACCAAATTTTCGCAAAGTGGTTACCAATATCCTGCGGTGCAGCTATTGGGCCATCAGGCGTGTTAATGTATTTGATGGAATGGCTTGTAGGTACTGCTATCAGGTTACGAATCTTTTACCATACTTTGGTAGTGGAGTGGTTTGGATTGATAGATGAAGTGAATTCATGAAAGGTTTTTGTTTTGTTAATTTTTAGGAGTCTACGAAAGACAGCGTTAGCTTTTTTGTAAGATATTCGATTTTCTGTATTTGGTTGCTTTTTGAATTTTTTCCACGCCTCAGTCTTATGAGATTTTAACTCGGCCAATTCTGGGCTCCATCATAGTACTACGCGTGTAGGGGTCCTAGAGGAAGTTTGGGGTATACAGTTGTTGGCAACGTAGCGTATGGATTTATTTAGAATAGCAGCTTCCCTATTGACAAAAATGTTGGGTATTTTTGACGACAGACAACTGTTAATATACTTTTTGAAATTGTCCCAATCCGCTAGATCGGTTTTATATTTTGGATTAGTTGGGGAAGATGGGTAAATGGTCGCTATTATGAAGGTCTCCGAGGATGTGGCAGTGTACTTTTGGGAAGAGTAATGATGAGAAACAGAAGATATCGATATGGGAGGAAGTATTGTGGGTAGATAGGTTCATTTAGCAGGGTGAGATTGGAGTTCGTAATAAAATCCTCTAGAAGAGCGCCTCGGTTGTTTGTAGTAGGAGATCCCCACAGTACGCTCCAAGAGTTGATGTCTCTCGTGAGTAATACTGGGGAGTCAACTTGACAAAGAATGTTATCAAGATCACTTCTGATAAAAATTTGGTCCGGCAAAATGTAAATATAAAGTATTTAGTATTTAGTATTTATTATTGATTAAGTAACATCATTTATAATAGACTTTACATCATCTTTAAGCTATAAATGAGATATGTATATATAGGTAATACTAATATTCAAAAATTCATACAATTTAGTGATAAATGAAAATGAAAAATGTATAAGTAGAAAATTTTTGTAGTATACAATATGTAGAAGCAAAATTTAACTTTTACTCGTAATTGTGAAAATGCAAATAAACTAAAATGTGCTTGTTTTACCCTGTCAAGTGCCGAAAGAGAGTTTCCCCAAAACCATTCGCATCATAAAGTCTCCTAACGCTGAGAGGAAGTGCATTCCAAAGATGAATAGCATGAACGAAAAATTGACGCTCTGAGTTTTGATAGTGAACACGCGGTTGGATTAAAGTTAAAGATCGGCTCGACCGTGAAAGTTTAAGTTTTTCGAATAAATAATAATATATATATAATAATAATAATTTTTTGTAGGTATTTGATTGTGCAGTACTCGAGATATTTATCAAGAGTGCATCCTAATATGTTCTTAGCATATTGTGAAATATGGTCAAAACGTCTCAATCCATAAACATAGCGAGTTATATTGTTAAACGCAACGTTGAGCTTACGTCGAATGAGAGCACTGCTGCAACAAAAAATTTCACATCCGTATGTAAATATTGGAATTAGCAAAGCCCTTACTAGCATTAACCTTGTTTGCAAAGGAGTGAAACACTGCGACATAGATAGATTCCTAAGAGAACCATAGATTTTGCCTATAATAGTGGAGATATGATCATCCCAACTTAACGTTTTGTTAAACCATACACCAAGATTTTTAGCTTTGTCAACGAACTCAATTGGTTCATTTTGGAGGAATATATTAGGAACATCACAGCCATTCACGCCATTTCTGCTAATAACGAGACATTTAGATTTGGCTGGGTTAAGCTTCAACGAATTGTCAGACCAATCTAGAACTTTTCGTAGATCCTCATTAAGCTTACAAGCTGCTTCCTTAATAAGGTCTAATTTGCAACTTATGTAAAGCTGTACATCGTCTGCGTACATGTGTAGGAATGAATTTTTGATTATGGTTGGAAGATCATTGATAAATATTGTGAATAACAAAGGTCTCAATATGGACCCTTGAGGTATACCCGCCGAGGTATCAGACATCACATTATTAACAGCAACGGATTGTTTTCTTCCACCAAGATATGTTTTGATGAGTTTGATAGCAGATGATGAAAAGCCAAACAACCTCTTGAGTTTTAAGAGAAGCTGCATATGATCCACTGTGTCAAAGGCCTTGGAAAAGTCCAGCAGAGTCACAAAAGTTATTAGGTCTTTATCCATCGCCACTCGGATATCATCAGTTACTTTAAGTAGAGCAGACGTACAGCTATGATATGGCCTGAAGCCAGATTGATTTGCGCAAAGTAGTTTATTGCGCTGGATAAAGACAGACATTTGCTTATGCATTATCTTTTCCATGACCTTGGTCAAGAATGGAAGGATGGCAATGGGTCTATACTCAGCCGACGAGTTGGATGACGCTTTCTTTTTCAGGGCTGGAACAATTTTTGCAGTTTTCCACTCAGTCGGAAAAGTAGATGTAGTTATTATATTGTTGAAAATTTGGGTTATGGCTGGAAGAATGTGAGGTAGTATGATTTTAATAAAAATCGGATGAATTCCGTCGATACCAACAGCTTTAGACTTAATTTTAAGGATAGCATTGACAACATCAACCTGTTCAATACGAGTGAATTCAAAGCCACTGAACGTTACATCCAATGGATCAGCACTTGTTCTGGATGTCATTTGCACTTTCGTGAATTCTCTATTGAGCTGGTTGGGATCGATTTCATTCATTTCAGCATTCTTTTTCCGTCCAACACCAAGCTCGCGTAAATTTTGCCAGAGAGTTTTTGAAGGTAACTCATGGTCAAATTGTCTAGCGTAGAACACTCTTTTGGCTTGTTTAATCTTGGAATTGACCAAATTCCTTAGTTGGCGAAAGCTGTTATAAAATTCTTGGAGCTTGAATCTTTTCCACTTCTTATAGGCTGTATCACGATTGTTTTTTAGGGCAATAATTTCTGGTGTAAACCATGACTTATGGGGATACGTAGTAATTTTAGTTCTGAGCGGCACGTGCGTATTGAAAAATTCCAGTACAATTTGTTGAAGGTGATCAACTTGGGATGGATGTTTCATGATAAATTGGATACCAATTTATTCTTTGAATATCTTGTTCCAGAGCATCAGAATTGAGATATCTAAAGTCTCGGAATGTGTATTTGGATTGAAGTTTATCTCGTGGAAAGTTAAAAATAGCAAAAATTAGGTCATGTTTGGAGAACGCAGGTGCTGAAACCTGACTATAAAAAACATCGGCACAGTCGTTAGAGAGGAATAAATCCAAAAGTGTGCTAGCTTGAGTGAAATGTGTTGGCACAGTAGTGTTTAAAATGTCCAAGCCAAGAGTTTTCATAGATTGAACGAATGATTCAGAGCCCTCATTATCCAATATGTTACAATTGAAATCACCACATACTATGGTTTTCCAATAATTTGGGGAGTAATTTTCTAATAAGTGAAATATGGGAGTTAAATCAAAATAGCTATTTGGTCTATAAACGACACCAATGAGACACTTTTTCCGTTCACAAACAACTTCGACAAAACAATACTGAAGTGGACTATCAGTGGGTGAACTTATCAAAAATTTACTAATTAAACTGTTTCGAAGGTAAATTGCAACGCCCCCTCCAGTTCTATTGTGCCTATCACCTCGAAGAATTCTGTAGCCATGCAGAGCGTAGGTATCATCCATTATTCCTGTTTTAAACCATGATTCAGTGACACATACTACATCAACATTAGAACCAACAAACAGACCTCTAAATTCATAAATTTTCTTAAAAAGACTTTGTGCATTAATATGACACACACGCAACCCTTGGCGCTGATTACAAAAAATATTAATTAGTACGCGCAAGTTATCATTCACGCCATCATATTGAAATGAGCTAACGATAGTTCCAGACATCAATGTAAAGAATGCAATAAAATAGAAAAGAAAAACTAACTCACAGGAAAGAGAAATACAGACACAAATTGGAATTAGGGAATCTACTTTCGAACGGCTGGCAGATAGAGGATACATACACAAAAAAACGCACATGATAGAAATTAAATAAAATAATTGAGAGGCAAAAACTATAAAATAAAATAATTGAGAGGCAAAAAAAGTTACAAAATGAATAATCTGGAACCGCCGCTTACGTGTGAACAGGTAGTACTTCATCATGGTTGGTATCGGTAGCAGCAGCAATAGCATCCAAGTGGTGAATGGAATCGATCAAAACAGCTTTAGCATTCAGTGTCTGCCGCACATAAACAAGACCAGTGCGGGTGAAAACGGAAAAAAGCTTCTGCTGTTTTTTTAATTGGAAAGCTCTTCGATAAAGCTCAAGACTGCGTGCAGTTAGGCTTTCATTGAGGTAAATTCGTCTGTCAGATTGCAAACCAAGATTTTGTAAACAAATAGGTTTGCGTGTTTTTTTATATGATTGGTTTGCTAGTCTGAGCATGGTGACCTTATCCGCCGCTGATTTAAATTTTATTACTATGGCTGAGTTCTCCATAGTCCCTTTAGGTTTCGTACGAAAGATGTCTTTAGGAACCAGAGGAGGAACACAGTCGATGGAGGTGCAGAGTGAATCAAACATTTCCCGAAGATTTTCCTTACCTGTCGATGGAACACCATGGAGTATGGCATCAGCGGAAAGTTTGTCGCGCTCTATGGAATCCACTTTGTCAAGTAGATTGGATATTTCATTATCGAGTTGTGTGCATCGGATTGATTCGGAGGTTTGTTCGAGCACCTCAATTCGCACTGTTAATGCAGACATGGATCTATGTACGTCATCGAGGCGGCTACTAAAATCGGCAACAATCTTTTCCAGTTTCTCCATTAGGGTGTTGTGGTTGTCCATTATGAGGGATTTCAGTTCTTTTTTGTCGTCTTCTAATTGTTTAGAAAGACGTAGTTCAAACTTACTGGAGAATTTATCTTCTTTGTTGTTGGCTATTGCTGACGATTGATGTTGAGGCTTACTGTTTTTAGACCCAAATCTTGTTTTAGCTGGCGTTGGTGGTCCCGACATTTTTGCACTTTTCAACGGATTGAATGTTGACAGGTCCGAAGTTCACCCACTGTCTTACTTTGTTCTTTGTCCAGATTTGACTCGCACTCAATTATGAAAAACACCTTTAAAAGAGGTTTAATCCTTTAAACTCTTACAAGAAGCACTATTAGTCTGCTTAACTTCACTTTTACTACGATCTTATTTTAATATGTCTTTGCTTAATCTTTGTATTTAAATTTCACAGGGAGCTATATGCTTTGGCCAACTATCTTACTGCAGGATGTTGGAATTTATTGGGATTTGTCTGTGAGGGATATCCCCTTTCATTAGCACACCAATTCCATGCTTTGCTTTTGTATTGTTGGGAAAGTTATGGAAAAAACCTGTATATGATACAGGTAATATGTGATTAGCATTGAAGGGTTAGTGGGTCTCTTGAAAACATATTACAGATGGTTCATGATCTTTTATGAGTAAGCTGAGCTCATCATAATTACTTAGAAAGCCTTTGATGTTCCACTGTAAAATTTTGAGAGATGGAGGGTTAGGGTTGGTATATAGACGTCGATGATCAAACTTACGCAGGGGCAGTTCCAACCGAGCGTAGTTGAATCTGCACCCCTACCCGCAAGTGCTATCATCGACGTAGAAGGTAGGGGTAACTGGTTGGGGCTATGTGCTGTCATCTGAGTTAAGGATGAACTATAATAGAAGAATGGTTTCGTACATATTTGTTTCTTTTTTTTTTGGATTAGAGAATCTGTGATTGACAAGAGAGGTGATTGTTTATTTACTTGTTGTTTTGGAGTATTTGATGATGATACGGGAATGGTGGAATTTCCTGAAGTTTGGTTGACACTTTGTGATTGTATGGTTGTTTTGTTTACGTTGTGGGCGTACTTCTGTGATTTTGAGGGTGATGGAGTGCTTGATACGGTAGATTGGACAAGTAAAATGGAACTATTTGTTGGTTTGGCTGTATTTCTAGCTACTGATTGTTATTGAATTGGTTTGCGTTGCGTTTTGTTGGTTGTATAAGCGCTTGGCTTCAGCCATGCTATATTTGTTCCTGGTTTTTATAACAAAAGGTTCTTTATTTTGAATGTACTTTGGGCAGGTTTTTGATGCGGATGGATGCTCATCGAGACAGTTTGCGCAAATAATGTGTTTGCATTTTTTGGGGTCATGAGGCGGAAGACTGCAATTTTCGCATACGAGTATCTTTGTTTTTGTGCACTGTTTGAGTGTGTGATCGAGCAACTGGCAATTGCGGTATCTTATCTTGGAAGGGATATATTCTTAACCTTGGCCTTCATATTCAGTACTTACATTGTACAAGACTTTTCTCAAAACAAAGATACTCACGATTGAAGTGGTTTATCCGCGTTTTTAGGCGAAATATCAACGAACTTTGGGTTCTAAAAGTTGGTTGATTGGAAGCTCAGGGAATTCCTTATGACTGTTGGTAAGCTTATTTTTCTTCGCCCTGGGTTCAATCGACGAGTTGTCGGGCAGCACGTCGAAATAATTCCCGGGCCTCATTTTCGGCCCCGACGGGCCCATATCTTGGTGGTGAAGAGATGTAGAGTGGGAGTTAAGGTTAACTTCTAATCAACTAATTGGCAAGGAAGGTTCGTTAAACTGATCACAGTCGAACTAAAAGATGAGGGCAAATTAACGGCAGCTGAAATGAAGATGCTTCGCATGACAGCAGGAGTAACGAAGATTGATAGAATAAGAAGTTCAAATATTCGAGGAAGCCTTCATTTAAAAGAACCCATCACAAGCAAGATAGAGCACGACCGACTCAGTTGGTATTGTCATATTCAAAGGAGAGATCCTTCGAACCCCGTCAAAAAGGCAATATCAATCTACGTTCCTACGCAAACGCGCAAAAAAGGCAGACCAAAAAACAACTGGATCACACAAATGCAAAAACACCAGCATTCGATTGGCCTCAGTGACGAAGTGATCCGAAACCGGGAAGCCTGCCGGTACTTCCTGAGATCAAACCGGCGAACCCCACAGGCGGACCAGTAGGAATGCAGTAGAGTGGGAGGGTTGTGATCCTTCTACTTCGGATCATAACTTCGCCGTAAGAAGAAGATCACAGCCGAACTAAACAAGATGTTTACGCTACGAGAGATAGATGTCCACTGTCTTGCAATACAATTCGAGTTGTATTCCAAAAAGTCTGAGTTGGGTAAAGAGATGGGGTAAAGATTGGTATTCTGTCGTCCAGAGGTTGAACCATCCGAGCTCTGTGAGAAGCCCGTGTGATGCAATCTCTGGACAACAGAAATAGAGTTTGGCAACCCTATATTATTATTAGGAGTGTTCATCGTTAATGAATTCATCAGTATTTACGTAATATTGGTTAGAGTTTATGAGCGGTTGAGTGACTGCATAAATAGATGAATGAGAGGTTTTTGTAGTGTGAGTGACGGGTGAGTGATTTTTAAGAGTGAGAGAGAAATAAGCATTTGTGTTCACTGAAGTAGAGTAAATGTCAGATTTGGGTTGAGAGTTACAGTTTGCTTTTCAATTTTGACCAGATGTGTTTATGGTTATGTTAGAGATTGAACTGATTTTATTTACGTGTTCGTGGGAGATTGGGTCTCTATTTTTGTATGTTGACGTGGGTGGGGCTTGGCTGAGTAGGTTAGACTTTAAAGAATTGCTTGTTTATTTATTGTTAGAATTACTGCTATTTTATTTTTAATGGAAAGTGTCGAAAGTTATAAATTATGTAAACTAGTTTTGGGAAAATTGGGGGGATTGGAGGCGTTGTCTAAAACTGTTACAGGAGTGTTTTTTGAGCATATTGTTTTTGGCTCAGATTGGAATGCCGTTTTGGCGACAGCGGAGTATGCTAAAGCAGGTGCTGTGGTGGCGTGTTTACTGAATATTAGCTTCGCTTTTGTCATTCTGCATTTGCTACTTGTTTTTATTTTTAATATTTCTTTCGTCCGCATGTAACGTTTACACTTTTTGAAGAGGAAGGATGCTCCTCTGACCAATTGGCGGTGTGGGGAGGTAAGCTGCACGTTTCGCAAGATGCTCTCCCTTTGCATCATTTAGAGGCATGGCCTAATAACTGGCAATTTCGACACCGCATGGGGTTAGGGAAATATTCCTCTGCTTTAATGTTGTACGAGGGCAAGGTGAAAAGTTCTCGGCCTGACAATGAAAGACTGAGATTTTCAGTTACAAAATGATTTTATTTTTCTACATAATCTCCCTTGACTTCAACACACTTGGCCCAGCATTTCTCCAACATCAGTATTCCTTTTCGGAAGTGAGAATCTGGAAGGCTGTGAAAATATTCACTTACTGCCCTCTCAACTTCTGCATTGGATGCGAAGCGCTTCCCAGAAACAATTTTCTTCCAGTTTGGGAACAGATGGAAGGTGCCAAATCGGGTGAATTGGGGGGATGACCGAGCAAATCGTACCCCAAATCCCGCAGTTTTCCCATCGCCAACGCACACTTGTGTACAGGTGCATTTTCCTGGTGAAAGAGGATTTTTTTCTTCTTCAAGCCAGGCCTCTTCTCGCGAATTTTGGCATCCAGCTGGTCAATAAGGTTGGAGTAATATACGCCTGTAATTGTTCTCTTTCTCAAGGTAATCAATTAACAGGATCCCTTTCGCATCCCAAAACACACTGGCCATGACCTCTCCGGCAGATGCGATCGACTTCGCTTCCTTTGGCGCTGAACCACCGGCTTCCACCCACTGCTTCGACTACTGTTTCGTTTCTGGCGTGTAGTGGTGGACCCATGTCTCATCCATGGTGACAAATCGCCGCACAAAATCGGTCGGATCCCTATTGAATCGGTCCAAAGATTGCCGCGAAAATCGTTTGCGCATTTGCTTTCTTGCTCAGAGCTTTTGCATGCCTAATTTTGTGTGCAAGGTGTTTCGCACCCTCTCTTCCGATATACACACAGCCTCAGCTATCTCACTCACCTTCACTCGCCTATCGTCCAACACGATATCATGCACTTTTTCTATGGTTTCGGGTGTGGCTGCGGTTTTTGGCCGTCCATTACGTGGGTCATCTTCGAGGGACGTGCGACCACGTCTAAATTCAGATGCCCACTTTTTAACGGTTGACATGAAAGGAGCAGAGTCCCCGTAAACTTTTGCCAACTTTGGATGAATTTCCTTAGGGGTTAACCCATCCAAAACGAAGAATTTTATCACCGCACGATATTCAAGTTTATACATTTTAACGAAAAACACGCAAGACGTCTACTGCAAAAATTCGTGTAAAGAAACTACTTGAGAGAACAAGTTGAAACTTGTCATACGAACTAATGAGAAGTGCACCCAGGCAGGAAACATACATTTTTGCTGATTGGAACGCCATCTCTGCGTCAGGCCGAGAACTTTTCACTTGCCCTCGTAGTTGAGCGCATTGAACAATTTGAAGAGAACACCAATACAGCTATACAATCGCAAAATGTAGAGATTATAGCTCTTCAACAGCGATGCAACGCATTGGAAAGGAAGGAAGTAGTGTGTTATGCAGTGCTCTTTGGAATACCTGCAATCCCCAATGAGAACATAAAAAAATTGTTTAACCGACTCTGTCACACTATTGACTGTAAGCCGCTTCTCTTACTAAAAGCTTTCCGCTATAAAAAGCGTAACAGCAATAACAACACCGGATCATCTGCAATTGCGTTAAAGTTCAACAACGCGCAAGAGCGAAATACCGTTCTCATGTCAGCTTCGAACTACCGCAAACAAAGCGCGTCAGAACTACGTCTGCAAGATCTAAGTATAGAATCAGTCAGCAGCTGTTATCTCAATGAGAGTCTAACGAGACAAACGCGATTTCTCTTGAACAGCGCTCTCGTGCTCAGACGAAAGAAACAACTGTTTGCTGTCTACTCGAAACGTGGATTTGTTTATGTTAAGAAGTCGGCGAATGGAAAAAGCTTTCTCATCGAAAGCTCTGAACATCTGCTTGCTGCTGCTGCGACACATCAATGATAATTAAGGGTGGCCGTGGTGTAGTGGTAACATCATCGCTTGTCACGCATTGATTCACGGTTCGAATCCTGATGTCAAGAATCATCTATTTATTTCGCATGAAATAAATAAAAAAGTCGATCAATTGCGAATGCTAAGTCAACTCTACTGTGAAGGCATAACACTGGCAGTAGGGCGGTCATATGGCTAAAAGGCAACTTGATCGTGATGATGACATCAGGAGGACGGAAAAAAATACTGTGAATCATAAGCAACGACAATAATAGCGAAAATTAAAACAAAATACTCCCCAGTTATCTGGACAGCCACCCTTGGAGTTTACAGAAACTTAATACCACCTAAGTTTCAAACCCACTACACCAATCTTTCTTTCTCTCTGTCTCTTCCTCTTTCCACAAAAACGCACGTGTTCTAAAAAATTAGTATAAGGGTATTCATATCCCCTTTAACACTTGCAAATTATAAAAAAAAAAAAAAAAAAAAAAAATTGTATAAAAATTGTACGTAAACTTATTCTCATATTGTATCTCTGTTGTCATTATTCCTCTGTATTTCTGTAGGGTATCGTTCCTACGATTGCAAGGTTGAATAGCCACCTTACCTCTGGTGGGGGGGATAGCTATTCAATAGCTGTAGGATACTTTTCCTGTGGTTAAACTTGAACAGCCACCTTACCTCTGGTGGAGGGATAGCTATTCAATGAGACCAACTTCTGTCGTATTTGAAATTAATCTGATTTATTATTAAAATGAATTCTTATTTATACATTATTTTTGCTTACTTAGTACATTCGTGAACTATGTTGGATATGGGTGAGATTAACAGAAATACAATATGATATGATAAGATACAAAAGGTGCTTATGCTAAACTACCTGTGGGAAACAGAATTGTTTACTTAGCAAAATAATAATAATGTCTGGAGTTGAAGTGCAGTGATTATGTTCAATGCGTGTGCATTTCACAGTGACTCTGTACATTAATTGTACATTCTGCAGGGCGCATTACACTTTGAAATCGGCTATGGTGTATTTCCTTTTGGCAGGTTTTGGACGATGTTGTAATTCGACTTCTGCTGCAGCATTTGATGATCTCTTACAATGTCGCCAGGCGATTAGTGTAATTATGCTAAGAAATAGTCCACCTAATAGACCGTATGTGATATTATGATGCACGTGATGGGGCACTGAATTATCAAGCAGTACATCTCGGTTCTTTAACTCCCCTATTCTTTGACTGACTATCTTAAGGTCTGTATCGTCAGTTTTGAGAGAAATTTTGGGGATGATGAGTGGCCTGGAAGTGTTGCTTGATGTGTCCGATAGCATTTCGGTGATGTTTGACGTGGGAATAAATGCTGTGTTGATTTGGCTGGAGATGCTGTTTTACGATGAAAGCGTCATAGTGCCTTGTTTAATCACGCAGTTTGGCTCTAATGTTAGTATTCCATCATCTTGTAGAGTAGTCTCGAAAACTCTCTTCCGCAAATTACGTTAAACGTGAATCTCTTGTCTAGAACGTATATCCAACTGTTTGGGGTATGTAATTGGATCCATACGGGGGACGGTTCTATGCTCCGCACTCTACAGTGTGATGATAACTTATTTGTGTGAGTTAATAGGTCCAATTCACATCTCCTCATGTTTGATCGTCGATTGAACATGGGATGTTGTTGGTGACATATATACTTATCATTACTCTGTATACATTTATTTAGTTCTTCTGACGTCATCGGGTAGTAAGACTCTCGAAGCAAGTTCACAGTTAAGTAATCGGCTGATGGTTCTATGAAAACATATTTGTTTTGATGAGCTGTTGGTACTAGTATGACTTTGAAGACTTCGTACATCTCGGTATTAGCTAAAGGTATTCTTATTTCAAATATGACGCTGTATTCTGTTATCCTCCCTTTAGCCGTTAATAATCTGTAAAGTTCTACCAAACTCATTTGGGTTGCCTCTCCTGCGATTGCCAACTGCGGAGGTAAGTTGTTTCTTACTATGGTCAGTTGTGATCGAAGCTGATCTGGTGTTAGTACAAGTGGATTGATTTTTGCATGGTGAAGATCAATCAGGACATCCAGTAGCGAGTTTTGAGTTTTTTGACAGTTAAGCATTGACAGAGTGGCGTACGTCGATAGTGCAAAAAAAACTCTTGTTTTGTAGCCAATACGTCGCTGGCTACCAATGCATTATTTGCTAGTGTCTCTAAGTGGTTCTGAAATACTTCTAATTGATGTGTTATGGCTTCTGTGTTTTTCGGCATTATATTTGTTGTTGATTCTGCTATTGATGTTTGATTTTTGATCAGGTCAATTAAGTGGTTTTCATTCATGTTGACCTTTTGAATTTGTTGTTCATATTTTATAGCAAATTCCTCGTCTAGTACTCCGAATAGTTTGTTTGCTATTGTTCCAACCAAGTTTAATGGGGATCGTTTGATTCTAGCCTTTGGTTCCCTTCCGACTCCTTGTCTCAGTAGTAGTTCATTATTACTTCGCATGATGTCGAGTTGGTGCCAGAATTGATTGACTATATCGATGCATCGTATATTCGAGGTTTTCTTTTCGCAAAAGTCGTTCATTCTTGTAACAAGCACCTTGAATCCTATGAACTCACGCCAGTAATTAGTCATGTCGTAATATACAATAATTTTCCAATTATTTGTTACGAGGTTGACATTACCAATTTTTTCAAAATATATACCTGGATGGTCGTTGAATGGTGTGCTGGTAACTTGAGCGTGGCTTGGTAGTGGCCATATGATTGATGCCAGTGCAATTGAGACAACCAGGGATGGTATAGTCGATCGTCCCCTTTTTACCTTACTGGCTTGTTCTGTGTCCGTTTCCTATTTTGCTGTCGCTCTATTAATTCTTCGATGGGTGGTCTCTCAGGTATACTAGTAGGCCGACATTTTTGTTTGTGTTTAGGTTGTGGTTTTGCAGCCGTTAATTGAAGGTGCAGACATTTTGCTGATTATGATCCTTTTCTACCACCTTCTCATCCTGAAGTTGTACACTATTGTGGGTAACATTTGTTTGCTCGTTGGTTGCATCGACTGTTCTGCACAGTTTCATTCTCTACATGGTGCATTTCTTGAAATGCTATTTGTTCATCGTTATCAGTGATCGGTAGTACACATATTTTGGTTGTAGGTCTTTTGTATGTTTTGTTGTTTGCTTTTATTGTTGCTACTCTTATTAAGCCGTCCTTACCAGCGTGTGTCTCTACCACTTTTCCTAGAGCCCATTTTGTTGGAGGAAGTAGTTCATCTTTGATAAGAACGATGTTGCCAACTCTCAAGTTTTCGTTCTTTTTCGTCCACTTTGGCCGCCGCTGAAGTGTTGCGAGGTAACTTGTGCTCCATTTTTTCCAAAAATATTGTTGCATTCTTTCCAACAATTGCCACCGAGTTAGTAATCCCTCTTTGCTGTCGTGTCTGCATTCTTCTGGTGGTGCTAGCAGGGCCGCACCGATCAAAAAATGTCCTGGTGTTAAAACATCTGTCTCCTCGGGATCATTCGAAAATGGACAAAGGGGTCTAGAGTTTAGACATGCCTCTATTTGCGTTAACAATGTTGAAAGCTCTTCGTACGTTAACTTGTGTTCACCTATTGTTCGCTTGAGATGGTGTTTTATTGATTTTACACCAGCCTCCCAAAGGCCACCAAAATGCGGAGACCCCGGAGGTATGAAATGCCATTGATGATAATAGATCGCAAATTTCTGAATTATACTTTGCTACTTCTTTTACATTTGACTGTAAGATCTTGTTTGCAGCCATTGTCACTATAGAGATGCCCGACATGACCTCTTCTGGCACACAATCTTTTGAAGGCTGCTATGAATGCATTTGCTGTCAGATCGCTCACTACTTCGATATGAATGGCTTTCGTGGCCAGGCATATGAATATTGCCACATACCCTTTGTACGACTTGTTACCTCTTCCTTTGGCCATTCTGATATTTATTGGGCCAGCGTAGTCGACTCCTGTATGCGAAAATGGTTTGTTTTTCCTCACCCTTGGTTGTGGAAGGTTTCCCATCAGTTGCATTCTAGTTTTTGCTTTGTGTCTAAAACATGTAGTACACCTGTAGATAGTTTGCTTGACTGCACTAAGGCCGTTAATAATCCAATATCGCTGTCGAATGTATGAATGTGTTAAGCCATTACCTCCGTGCAAGGTTGATTTATGAGCGTCTTCAATTATCATTGTTGTGAGAGGACCAGAATGCGGAATTATTAACGGATGTTTTTGTGACGGTGAGATATTTGCTTCTGCTAACCGTCCTCCTACTCGAATCATATTGTCTTCGTCAATAAATGTATTAAGACACCAGAGCTTGCTCTTCTTTTCGATTTCTTTCCCTTTTTTAAGATGCCTGATTTCTTCGTTAAACTCTGCATGTTGTACTTTTTTTATTACATTTTTTGTTGCAGCCCATATTTCGTCCCATGTTAATGGTCCTAAACGTTTATTTTTCTCAGATGTTCCTGCGTTGTGAATAAACCGCTTACAATATGCAAGCACTCTTGTTAGTCGCCTAAGTGTGCTGTATTGTGTTAACATCCTTTCAATATGATCAGGCATTTGTTCTTTTAATGTTGCTAATGCATACATTTTTACTTTACGTTCTTCCAAGTCCGTAGTATGTTGTTTGATACCAGTGTAGGTGATTTCTGGTTGTGTTAACCATTTTGGGCCAGTCCACCAAATATCATACCCCTTTAGCTGTGAAGGGCATATCCCTCTGGAGGCACAATCTGCTGGATTATCCTTCCCTCTAACGTGATGCCATTTATCAGAACTTAGTATGCCGATTACTTCCGTGACTCTGTTTGCTATGTAGTTTTTCCACCTGCTCGGATTTCCAGCTAGCCACGCGAGTGCTATCATGGAGTCAATCCAGGCATATGAATCCACTCCATTCAATTCCAGTGTTTCCTTTGTCTTTTTCATTAGTCTGGCGAGAAGCACAGCTCCGCAAAGCTCAAGTCTTGGTAGTGATATTTTTTTTATAGGTGCCACTTTCGATTTAGCACATAACAGTGTTGTAAATACTATCCCAGTTTTATTTATGATTCTTGTGTAGATTGCTGCTGCGAAAGCTTTCTCTGATGCATCGCAGAATCCGTGTAGCTCCATGGGGTACTTAGCTTCGTACTTATTCCAACGTGGTATCTTTAGTTGTTCTATGTGGTGAAGTTGTTTCCTGAATTCTGTCCATTTTTTGGATAATTCGTCTGACAATTTTTCGTCCCATGAAATTTTGCATTCCCAAAGCTCTTGTTGAATCAGTTTCGCCTTTATTACAATTGGCGCTAGCCATCCCAATGGGTCAAACAGTCTTGCCGTTTCTGACACTATCTTTCTCTTTGTCAGATTTTCTTTTGTTGGGTCTAAGGAGATTTTAAATTCAAATGTATCTGATTTGGGTTGCCAATAAATCGTTCTTGCTCCCGATCTTCAGGGTCTATGCTTCTGAGTAGCTCCTTAGAATTTGAGAACCATTTTCGGAGTTTGAATCCCCCGCTTTTCATTAGCTGTATTATTTCTTGCTGTGCTCTTCTTGCTTCATATAGTGTATCTTCCCCAGTAAGGAGATCGTCCACATAAAAGTCTTGCTTTGTTATTTTGATGCTATCTGATACTTTCCTTCTTCATCGGATGCAAGCTGTTGCAATGTTTTAATGGCCAAGTACGGTGCTGAGGATGTACCATACGTTACTGTTGTTAGCCGATATTCCTTTATATTTTCTTCTGGATGTTCCCTCCAAAGAATCCTCTGAAAATCTCTGTCTTCTTCAGCAACCAATATCTACATCTTTTCGATATCCGCTCTATAAACGTATTTATGTTTTCTCCAGCGCGTCATTATGGTGAACAAATCTTTCTGAATAACTGGACCGGTTAGCATGGTATCGTTTAGGCTTATTCCTGAGCTCGTTTTTGCTGATGCGTCAAAGACTACTCTAATTTTGGTGGTTGAACTATCTGGCCTGATGACTGCTTGGTGTGGTAGATAATACGTCTCTTTTGTTTCCTGTCTTCTTGATGTTGGTTTAACTGGTTCCATGTGGCCGAGTTCCAAGTATTCTCGCATGAACTGCTTGTAGTCTTCGTGTAATGATTTTTTTTTGATGAATTTTTTCTCGGTTTGCAGAAAACGTGCTAATGTTCTATCTTTTGACTTGCCTAGTTTTTCCGCATCTTTTTTAAATGGAAGTCGCACAATATATCTGCCTGTTTTATTCCTCCTGTGAGTCTTCTCGTATATCTCTTCGCAATGTGATTCTTCCTCCGAAAGACTTCTTTTATCTTGGACCTCTTTTGACTCCCAAAATAGCTTCAATTGTTCATTCAACTCCACGTTGGATATGCAGCATATTGTTGATTCACTTGTCGTTTTATTGTGATGAAAACTTCCGGATAGTATCCATCCCAGCTTCGTGTTTTGTGCTATTGGAGTCCCACGGTTACCCTTTATTACTCCTTCTATTATTATCTCTTGGAAAATATCTGCTCCAATTAGCATGCCCACGTTTGCTTGTTTGTTGTATGATGGGTCGGCTAAAGGTAGATTTTTTAGATGATCCCATTCCTTTACCATGAACGATTCGTCCGGTAAAACTTTTGTTAATTTGTCCGGTACGAGGAATGTTCCCCATGTTCGAAATTCGGATGTATAAATTGAAGCAATATTTAGCTCAACCTTGCCTCTTGACGTTCCTGCTTTTGTCGTTCCAAGTCCAGTTATCGTTGCATAGGCTCTCTTCTTTTGTAGTTGTAGCCTTTGCATTGCATCTTCGTTAATGAAGGAGGATTGAGATCCTTGGTCAACTAGTGCTCGTAGATAATAGTCGCATCCTTTCCAGTTTGTTTTTACCATTGCTGTCGCTAGCAGTATGTTATGCTGTGTGTTGGATGAGAAATTTGTTTGTGCTTGCTCCAAACGCCTATTCGTGTCATTAACGTGCAGTAGGGTATGATGTCGTTTTTTACATACTTGACATGCTTTGTAGGAAGAACATCTTGATGTTTCGTGAGTTTCCTTGAAACAATTTTTACAAAGCTTCTCCCTCTGAATCAATTCGTTCCGTTGTGTTACTGGCATTTGACTGAACCTCTGGCAGTTGTGTAACCAGTGTGAACCATTGCATAGCTTACAACATGGACTAACTGTTGCGTGATAGTTTTTATAGAAGCCTTTCCTGGTGTTTACCGGTTTTTGTTCTTTCGTATTCGTGTTATTTCGTTTTCCTTCTAAATTATCTAGAGCATGAAATTTGTTCTCTAGAAATTTAAGGAAATCATCAAGAGGTTGCAGGTCTTTTGGATTTTTCAATGACTGCTCATACGCCTTTCTTGTCTCGTTGTCTAGTTTCTGGGAAACAATATAGAGTATCATTGGATCCCAGCTTCCTGTCTCTATGTTTAGACCATTTAAAGAGTTCACGCATTCCGTTGTTGTATCATGAAGCCTTCTCAGATGTGCTGCAGACTCAAACTGGCAGTCTTTTTGGTTCATTAATGCCTGTATCTGCGCATTCACTAGTAACCGTGAATTATCATATCTGTTCATCAATGCCTCTTTTGCCGTTTCATAATTGCTGTCCATTATTTGCAAGTGTTGTATTATTTTTGCAGCGTCTCCTGTCACGTGTGTTTTCAGGTAGTGCATTTTTTAAGCATTCCCCAATTTTTTATTTTTATGTATGGCTTGCTCAAATAGATCAATGAAGGATTTCCATTGCCTGTAGTTGCCACCGAATGTTGGAAGCTTAAGTACTGGCAATTTCAACTCCTGCTGTGTATATTCACTCGTTCCATCTTGTTGAATTGCGAATTCTTCTAGTTTTTCCTGC
This sequence comes from Pocota personata, assembly GCA_963082735.1. NCBI lineage: Eukaryota > Metazoa > Arthropoda > Insecta > Diptera > Syrphidae > Pocota > Pocota personata. The sequence goes on from OY720429.1 coordinate 106,988,838, forward strand.
AATTTCACCATCACTTCTTCGTATATTTCTTCCAGTTCTTCATGCTCAGTGAGGTAGTCAGTGACCATGCTCGTCTCGGAGTGTTCAACTATATCGTTACGCGTTGCAGTTATAACTGCCCATTGGTTGTGTATAAGCTGCTGCTTGTGAACGTAATACGCTTTTGACGTGGACCTAGCTTGATCCATTCTATCCAGTGATCTAAAGAATGCCTGCTTCTGTGCTTCTTGGCGCTTTAGTCTTCGTTTCTGCTCTTCGTCGATGTCATCATCCTCATGCTTGTTTTTGGACTGCAGTGGATTCTTGTTTTGCTTCTGCTCTTCTTTAGAGTTGTCTGATGAGCTTCTTGGTTTTGGAGCCATTTCTTCAGCCTTATTCTTTTCATCTTCACGAATTTCGTCCAATCTCGCCTCTAATTTATTCCGTACCGCTACTACGATTGCTTCTTCCACTTGCTCGTAATATTTCGACTTTATGTACGAGTGGTTTTTATCGTAGTCCTCCTGTCCGCGTATTTCCTCATCTCCCTATTTGAATTCTTCCCAGTGCAAAGTAAGTTCACTCAACCGTTCCTGTACGAACTCTTTGGTTTTCCTTATCTTGGGCTCCCTAGTGAATTTGTCTGATACCTTCTTTATCCACTCAGCCTTTTCCCTCTGTTGCTCGATCAAATCGTCTGTATTCTTCATCTCGGTATTAGGTTAAGTTCTGTATCTGCTTTCTATCGTAGCTCGTCTTGGACTCTTATGTATATGCTGTAGCGTTTTCCTCTCGTTGCTCGTAATTTTTCAAAAGGACCATATATATGTAGGTTCCTATTGCTCGAAGGACCAAATGTAGGATATTGTTCCTACGATTGCAAGGTTGAATAGCCAGCTTACCTCTGGTGGGGGGATAGCTATTCAATAGTTGTAGGATACTTTTCCTGCGGTTAAACTTGAACAGCCACCTTACCTCTGGTGGGGGGATAGCTATTCAATGAGACCAACTTCTGTCGTATTTGAAATTAATCTGATTTATCAGATTAAGGTTTTTATTGTTTAGTCGTTCTATTTACAAATTGGCTTAAAACTAGACTTATTACTATAAATTTAATGTTGGCTCAACAATAGGGGCCCAACGTATATCTACTGGCTAGTTTGCTAAGGTTTTTTTTTTTTTTAAAAAACCTATATTAATGGCTACTTAATCTATTACATGAATATTTTATATAAGAGAATATATTTGGAAAGTAATCTGATTTATTATTAAAATGATTTCTTATTTATACATTATTTTTGCTTACTTAGTACATTCGTGAACTATGTTGGATATGGGTGAGATTAACAGAAATACAATAAGATATGATAAGATACAAAAGGTGCTTATGCTAAACTACCTGTGGGAAACATAGAATTGTTTACTTAGCAGAATAATAATAATGTCTGGAGTTGAAGTGCAGTGATTATGTGCAATGCGTGTGCATTTCACAGTGACTCTGTACATTAATTGTACAATTTCTCATCTCTCTTTAAAGCTCTACCCAATTCTTCTTCTTCTTCTCTAGTTTGAATGCACTTTTTCTTTATTATTTTTAATGAATGCAGTACTCTCGCGAAGCCAGTACAGTGTGAATGAAAAATCGACGCACACCATGGTAAATATTCTCCCCAATTGTTATGAGGGACCTAAAGTCTGTTACTTAAATGCGAGTAGTTTGAATGATGGTAAATTAGACTATTTAAAGTACTTGTTTTCTAATTCAAGTGTTGATGTTTTTTGAACCCCTGGTTCACGCCGGTTGTACCTGATGTTCTGTATAAAATACCAAGCTATGAAATCTATAGGAATGATAGTCACTGATACAACGTGTGGCGGGGTAGCGATTTATTGTAAATCGAACCTGAAATGTCAAATTGTCGCTATGTCTAGTGATAATGGTGGCTTTGAATATATTCTAGCCGAAATACATGATCGCAATACTAAATGCATGATTGCATGTGCATATACAGCTATCCCAGATACCTTCACGTTCAAAGATTATAACTCTATAGACCTAAATAACCCTCAAATTACTACTTCATCTGCCCCTTGGGAGCGATGCCGTTTATGCGCTGATCCGAATGAAAAAGTAAAAGCAAAACAGAGAATGTTCTTGGTTCACGTCTGAAGTGGTTAGATCTATAAAAAATCGGAATAACTTATATAGTAAATGGAAGTTGACCATCCAATGCTAACTGGTCTGAGTACAAAGCGGAACATAACTACTCAACTTCCATTGTACGTTCTTCAAATACTATGCCTCCAAATTAAATACCTCCCTCCCCGCAAAGAAACTTCGAAGTAACTTATGTAAAATCGGTATCACCAGTGGTAACGACTCTAAATGTGTGCTGGACCCCAATGAACTAAATCATTATTTCCTTGATGATTCCACCACCTATACTCGTAATACTGATTATAATCGAACTGAAGATCTGCAATCGGTCCCAAGACTGGAGGATTTTATAGTAGCAACAGAAGACGAAATTATCCAATGCATACCAGCTATTAAGTCTGATTCAATAGGGGAAGTGGCATACATACAGATGATGTCCAACTACTCTTATCGAAACCCTACAATAAACTTGATGAACCCGCTCTTCTTATGAACGAAGAATTGAAGCATATACATACTTGGCCAGAAAGTAACGGATTACTACTTAATCCGACAAAATCTTAAGTAATTGCAATATCCAAAAAAAACTTTAATTCGAATCTTATACCCGACATATATCTCAATAAAAATAAAATGAAAGCTGTAGAATCTGTCACTAGTCTTGGCTACACACTAAATCGTAATTTGTCTGGTTACAATAACACCAATGTGATCATTAGTCGCATCTACGGATGCCTACGCAAATTGTGGCTCAGCGCATATTTTACTCCACTGGAAACACGACGAAAGCTGGTGATATCTTAGTCTTGCCTCTAATAACATATGCCGAGGTTGTTCACAGTAGCCTTGACTCGTTATCCCAGCGTAAATTGCAGGTAGCCTTTAATCATGCGATGCGCTACATATACGGCATTCGTAGATATGACCATATCTCTGTGTATGCAAGAAGCGTGCTTGGTTGTACTCTACAAGAATATATTAATGCCAGGAATTGTATATTTTTAAACAAAATTAATCATACTCAATTATTATATTATTTGTATAACAGACTTAGCTTCACTCGTTCCTCAAGAACTATAAAACTTATACCCTGCCGTTGCGATTACTTAAATTCATAAACCTGGATCCCCCCTTTTCAACCGTTCTATTCACCTCCTTCTCCTCAACATCAATACCAAACCCTGCATTTCTTACCTCCTTCACAAACTAGTTTAAGAAATTTATTGTATTGTAACATAATGTAGCATAATAACTACGCCCCAAAAGTAAGCAACACATTCCGAAGTGTCTTCCTTCTGAACACATTCGAGGTTCGTGTCCACGGATAGAATAGGATTATGTCTAAGACGACGTCGCGGAATTAAGAGAGAATTATAACCACAAGAGATTATTGGCTGCAGCTGTCATCTTGGAATTATTACATCAGAATTTTCTCGTTCAAGTGGTCGAAGAATTTGCTAGAAGTTTCTGGCTATCAGAAATGCGACTACATTAGAACAGATGGCGATCGAGGCAGTTGCAGTTGGGTTTTGAACCGCACGAAGAGATTGGAAAAGTGATAATAGGCGAAGTTGTAATTTTGTGATAAATTGAAAGTTGAGAGTTAACAAGAAGAAGTAATTAGTTTGGATTTGTGAATTAAGTAATTGAAATGAGATAAAGTGATTTGAAAAGAAAGAGACCTTGTAAGGAAAGAATTTGCGAAGAACAGTATAGTGTGAACTTGAATTGTTCTATAGACTAGAAAATAAAGAAATAATCTCACAGACTAACGTTTTATCTACTCGAGCCGTAGCTCGCATATTACAGTATATTAGTCTTAAGTAATTAATTACATTTATAGTTAAAGTACTAAGTACAAAAAAAGATTAGAAATCTTAATGTACATACCTCTAATTAAATAAATGAAAAGAAAGATGAAAAAATTAAATGGATTTGTCGTCAGAGGTAGACTGAGGCAAGAAGTCTTAAGCTTTAGGCATGTGAGTGAACGCCTGATGACAAAAGGCAAAATTGAAAAACATGAGCCTAATATGCGGTCACGCCCCCATAGAAGATAAGGACAACGTGACCAAGATTGCTTTTATGAGCTCCTCGACAGTGCTTGACGATTTTAACGCAAAAATTGGAATGGAGAGCATCGTTGGAAACACCGTCGGAAAGTAGAGCCTGCACGAAAACACCTCCGGAAACTGACTCAGGCTATTCGACTTTGCGGTAACGCGAAACATCACTGTAGCTAGCACACGACTCCTGCACTTCAATATTCATAAGGGGACCTGGTGCTCTCCAGAATCAACGAACTGTCAACCAAATTTATCACGTCGGGATTGATGCAAGACACTCATTCATCAATCATCATTGTCACCAAGCCATCAAGAACGCGGCTTCTGATGTGCTTGGTTTCTCGCATCCACCACAGAGAAACCGCTGGTTTGATGAAGAGTGTAGCGAAGCGCACGCAGTAAAGCAAGGGGCTCATAAAGCGACGCTGCATAGGGTGACGAAAGGTGTTATAGCAGGAATGATGTTCGAACATTTTATCAGAAGGTAAAAAAAATCATGCCAAGGCCTGTAGGGATGAAGAAGGAAATCTAGCGATAGAATCACATTCGATGCTGAGAATTTGGAAGGATCACTTTTGCAGACTGTTAAACGGCGGTGTCAGGCATATTGCTCATTTAATTCCGTTCATCCGACCAAAGTGAAGTGAAGGTAGCAATATCTAAGCTCAAATCCAACAAGGCTGCTGGACCCGACGGTCTTACTGACGAGCTATTTACAACGGTTGGAGATGATTTACGGAGCATACATCAAATCATCTGTAAGTAATGGTCGGATGAAAAATGGAGACCCTCTGAACTGCACCAACTACAGAAGTATTAGTCTCTCCCTATAAATATAAATCCTATCTACCTTATTATGTAAATGCCTCAAAACTTTTGTTAACAATCTGATAAGTCCGTATCAGGGTGGTTTTATCTTGGAAAAATGCAGGAACTCAAAATCGATACACACCACCTTTTCATCGATTTTAAAGTCACCTATGATAGTGTCTATAGAGACGAGCTATACATATCCCTGTCTAGTTTCGACATTCCGCTGAACCTCTCCGTATGTGCAGCAGACGATGGAAAATCCACGCTGCTACATCAAGGTCGGTAATAATATCACCGATGCATATGATGTCAGAAAAGGACTACGACAAGGTGACGTTCTGTCGTATGATTTCTTTAACATTATACTAGAAAGGATTGTACAACATTTTCAAACTACAATCAGGGGTACGATCTTTCAAAAGTCTGTATGTATGTATTAATTTAATTAGTATGTATTTTACTATTACAATTATTAAATTTTAATCTATAAAGGTACAATTTTAGAAAACAGTATTAATTTAGAAAAACTTTTAAGAAAAATAATTTATAGTAAACTAAACGGTGATCAGATAGCAATGATAGTTTTTCCAATTGTTATGTTTCAGAAGCTGTCAAAGTTACCAATGACATCCAGCTATCAAAATATTCAGTAAGGTTTTCCATTTCATCATGCATCGTTTGACACTTCTCGAGGGTTTGGAAATTATTAAAAAAAATATTGTCGAAATTCCGGCTCAGTTGTAAATACGCAACGTGAATTTCGTCGTGAGGTCGGTCGTGTCATCATGGCTTCAGTGCGCAGGCAATTCGTCGCACCGTGGAAAAGTTTGAGCGTGAGTAGAGTGTACTCACGCTCAAACTTTTTGGACCTTAAGCCACCAACCAGACAGAGATCGGTGCGACGTGAAGAAAACATAGCCGCCGTAGCCGCCAGTATCGAAAAAGACCCAGAAATGTCGATTCGGCGCCGATCAGCTGAATTGGGCATCGCCAATCAACCAGGCTTATTTTGCGGTTGGATTTGGGCCTACATCCGTTTAAGATTGTACTGACGCAAGAATTGAAGCAGGACGACCAGACAAAGAATTGAGTTCGCTAATTGGGCGCAGGATATGTTGACCGGAGAACTGGGTTTTAGTCAAAAAATAATCTTCTCGGACGAGGCCCATTTTTGGCTTAGCGGCTATTATTAAATTATTGGAGCGACCACAATCCCCAAGTGTTCGACCAAGCATCAATGCATCCACATAGATTGACTGTTTGGTGCGGTTTATGGCACGGCGTCATCATCGGACCTTATTTGTTTCGAAATGAGGAAGGAGACACCGTTACCGCTAATGGCCCTCGGTATAGAGCGATGTTAACCGATTTTCTGTGGCCAGAACTCGACAACATCGATATATCCGAGCTGTGGTTCCAACAAGACGGTGCTACATGCCATACAAGCCATGCAACGCTCGAAGTGGTGAAGGAGAAATTTAGCGACTGGGTTATCTCACGGCTATCATTCATCTATGATCTATTATCACTTTCTTAAATTTTATAAAAACAGTTTCGTTTTATATTTCAGGAGTTCATTAAACAATTTTAAACCACGGTAAGAGATCATGTTTTGATTTCTTGAGTCTCTATAAAGTTGTAGTCTAAATTTGGAATTAGATCTTAAGTCATATAGCTGGCAGTCCCTCGTGTATCGCAAATTTGTTGTTAGATATTTAGGAACAATACCAACAATTTCATCCACTTCAGGCATGATAACATCCACACAATAGGTGTGTAAAGACTACATTTGAAAATATTTCTCATTGCCTTATTCTGCAGTACTTGAAGCCTGTTTATATGTTTTTTGGGTTCGTTCTGTGATTGAAACCAATCAAGTTCGACATATTTTACACCATACTTGGATAGTTTGTTAAGTAGGATATTTCGGTCAATGGTGCAATCATTTTGTTACCACTAAGCGTTTGTGACTAAGATGACTTTATTTAAAACCCTCATCATCCCAGTCGTGCTATACGGCGCAGAAACATGGGCGTTATCAAAAACGTATGAAAACACCTTGGTTGTTTTGAAAGAAAAATTCTTCAAGTGATTTTTGGTCCCGTTTGTATCGACGGGAAATGGAAGAGAAGATACAACAACGAACTATACCAGTTGTACAATGAAATCGACTTAGTCAGAAGGGTTCAAATTCATCGCCTTAGATGGTTAGCAGATGTAAAGCGAATGGACATTAACGCTCAGGCCCGAAAAGTCTTCGAATGCATATCATAGGGACGACGACGGTAAAGGAAGACCTCAACTAAGGTGGCGCATACAAGTGGAAAGGGACCTCAACCAACTTCGTGTGCAAAACCGCCTCCAGGTTAGTAGAAGATTGAGCTGGTTGGAGACGCTTGTTGGTTGAGGCCCAGGTCCACCCCAGACTGTAGCGACATTTTATGTAAAGCAAGTACAGACCTGCTAGTCTTCCTAAAAACTACAGGCTGGATCTAGGACCCGCAGTTGGGTCTTCTCCTAGTCGTCAAACACACACTTAAACTCACCAAAACCAACAGGTCACAAGAACTGTGGTAACAAAACGGCGCGCTACAGTGATAATTGGGTCTTAGGTTTACTAACTTAAAACCGCTACTTTCACCCAGCTATCCACATTTTTAAAATAATTATTTGTTGCCTATTATAAAATAAAAAAATATAAATCTAACTTAATTACATCAAGGCGCTTATTAAGTCCGCTATGTGTTTAAGTGCATATGCTTAGTCCTGCCATAAATTCTGTTACAAAACTTCCTGCGCAAACTGTATGTAGATAACATTAAGAATAGTACTGTTAACTTTTTTTCAGAACACATACTACAAACCGAAAAAAAAAATAAATATAACAAAGCAAACCGAAAATCATTCTGGAGTGAAAAGTTAAATTATCTAAAAGACAACAATTATTCGACGAAAGAAGAATGGCGGTCCCAACAATAACAGAGCGATGTTTGGCAATGTTAACCGAGATGGTCGGTAGACAAAACGAACCAGAATCTCTAAGAAGGAAGACTCAACGGGATTTGAAATTTGGACCCACATTTTATGGCACCAAAGGAACCTTGCCGTCATTCATCACAGCGATGAACCGAATTTTTGGAGAAAATCATTCTTAATGAAAAGATAGCAGGAGCAGCGAAGAACTTCTTGACAATTTCACCTCCTACATCATGGGACGAGACGAAAACCTGACTTAAACTGCACTACCAAGCCTCGAGAACCGAAACGGCAATAGTACGAGAGATTAATAATTTGAAAGTAAGTTCTATCTTAGAGTTAATTGAAAAAATTAGAATTATAGTAGATGATATTGCTGAATTTGCAGTATATAGTTCAAACTCCGAAAATGTTGTTAATAACCTTAGTAGTGTGGTTATTTTAAAGATTAAAGAATTAACTGCAGGAGCATTACTGTCCGAAATTTATGACAAATATTTTCTTGGAGATATTAGGACGGTTATAAATAAATATATTGGCCAAGATGACTTCAATTTAAAATATTTTAGGTCAAGTTTAAATTCCAAAGGAAAAGATTGTATTGGATCACATACAGTCCGAAATACCAATCAGCCAATGCAATCACGGTATTATCATAACAATTCAAATTTAAATAATAATTCTGGTCGAGCACAAAATGTTAACTATCAACAACATAGTACTAGGAATCAAACTATGCAACCACGGCATAATAATTACAATAATAGTGATAATTTTAACGATACTTCAGGTGAAAATAGTAACCAAAGAAGACAAAAGAAGACAGTATAATAATCTAGATAGACAACATAATCAAAGTAGACAGTACAGTAATGAAAGTAGACAGTATAGAAAATGAGTATAACCCAAATGTTAGACGAAATAATTCACAGCAATCTAGACAAAGATCTGATCACATATCAGTAGATGCAGTAGAAAATTTAGCCGATCATACGTTTTTTACGAACTAGCCTCGGAAAAGAATAAAATTTATAAAGTTCTCACATTTAATAAAATACAGCATGTAGCTTTATTGGATACTGGTTCCACAGTTAGTTTATTAAATTCCAATAAAGTTACAAACCAAATTTATGAAAAAATGGGAAGAGAAGCCCACATTAGTACAATAGAAGGTCAGGTTACGAAAAATACAGAATATGTAAAAACTAAGTGCCCAGACGAATTTAAACAAGAAATTAATGCTAGAATGAGATGGGTGAAAATAAGTTTAGAAAAACCATACAGTTTTTTGTTAGGTATGGATTGGATGTGTAAAAATGTTAAAGAAATTAATTTAGAAAACCAAGAAGTGATTATGACTAATTCCTTCCATTCTTGACTAAAACTAGCTTAGAGGAAGTCAACGTACTTGAAGTAAGTGAAGTGCAAGATATACCATTGGATCACTTAAACGAAGTTGAGAGAAGAAAAATAGAAGCGGTGATTAGAGAGTTCAGAAATCTGTTGTATAGGGAAGGAGACGTCTTAACCAAGACGAACACTATAGTTCATGAAATTCGAACCACAACAGATGAACAAATAACCGCTAGGCTCTATCGTTATCCGAAAGTACATGAAATGGAAGTACGGAAACAGATGGAGGAGATGGAAAGGAAAGGAATAATTAGAAAGAGTAAAAGTAGATATAGCTCACCAATTATAGTAGTACCAAAGAAAAAAGACAGCTCAGGCATTCAAAAATTTAGAATCGTTGTAGATTACAGGAGGTTGAATCAATTTACAGTAGATGACAAGTATCCGACACCAAATATTTACAGTATTCTCGACAAATTGGAAAAAGCCCAGTATTTTCGCACGGTAGACCTAGCAAAAGGCTATCATCAGATTATGGTTGCAGAGAAAGATATTGAGAAAACTGCATTTTTAACTCCTGGTGGTCTATATGAGTATGTTAGGATGCCTTTCGGGCTGAAGAATGCTTCAGCCACGTTTCAAAGAATGTTGAATGATATTCTCCGCGAATATATCAATACGATTTGTGTTGTATATATAGACGACATATTAATATTTTCGACTTTAGAAGAGCATATAAGATCTTTAAGAAAGATTTTCACAAGACTCCAACAGCACAATTTGAAAATCCAAGCGGATAGTGCAGCTTTCTAAAGAGAAATACAGAATTTTTGGGTCATGTCTTAACTAAAGATAGTATGATGCAAAACCCTGAAAAAGTATAAGCCGTACAGGAAATTGAAATTCCTAAGACTGAAAAACAACTGAAAGAATTTTTAGGAACAACAGGATTTTACAGAAAGTTCATTAGAGATTATTCGAAAATAGCATACCCTATGATTAAGTATTTAAAGAAAGGCAGAGAAATAAATGTGAACGATCCGCAGTACATATCTTCTTTTGAAAACCTAAAAAATCTAATTTTGTCACACCCAGTTTTGAAATATCCGGACTATGACTAGCCGTTTGTCGTAACAACAGACGCTAGTGATTATGCCATAGGAGCAGTTTTATCACAACAAGGTCACATAGTATGTTTAATTTCAAGAACCCTTAATAGTCACGAACAAAATTATAGAACCACGGGCAAGGAATTTTTAGCGATTGTTTACTCTGTTAGCTATTTTAGACCATATTTATAAGGAAATAAATTTAAAATTGTGACAGACCGTGCACCAATAAAGTATCTCAACGGTAAATATAAAGGAAAATAGTTCTCGCAACGCAATCAGAGATGGTTGCTGAAACTTCAGGAGTTCAATTATGAAATTGAATATTTACAAGGTAAAGAGAATAAGGTTGCCGATTATTTAAGTCGATTAGAAAATTCAGAACTGATAGATAAAAGTAATGACAAAGAATCAAATTTAGAAATATCTGATGATCAGACGCAACATTCAACTGACGAACAAAGATTGGACCACATAAATATAAAGGATGAAATTGTAAATAAGTATAGAATGCAGATTTGGTTAACATATAGTCCAGAACATGAAACTCAAACACTTCACAAAAGAACAGTCTTAGAATTAAATCCATTAAAAGATGATAATATAATAAAAGATTTTTTGAAGAGATATATTAAGAGAGGTTTAGTAGGTATTTACTCTGAAGTCAATAACTCAGATTACAATAAAGTTCAATTAATGTTGATATCAATGTTTTCAGCAAACAATAATATCAATCGATCGATGTTCAAAAAGAGCACAAGAAATTAAGACGGAAGTAGAATTGCATAGGCAGTTGTCATTTTACCATACTAAAGAATCAATGCATAGCGGTATAAATGAATGTTATCATAGCTTAAAAGATAAAATCTATTTTCGCAAACTAAGAAATCAAATTAGTCTTATAATAGGTAATTGCAGTAAATGTAGAGAAGTAAAATATGATAGAAAGCCCATCAAAGCTAAATTTGAGTTCACTGAAACTCCGTTAAAAAAAAATGAAATTATTCATCTTGACATATTTTACTTCAAAAAACATGCTTTTGTAACTAAAATAGATAAATTAACAAAGTTTGCGGCAGCATATCACATTACCAATCGCAACTGGAGAGCAAAGAAAATGTTGATTTTTGAACAGTTTGCAAAATTTGGTACACCAAAAAAGATTGTAATGGATAATGAGTTTAGGGCGGAACAACTATTTTTCAATGCCGAAGGCGTTTAAGTTCATTTAACAAAAACCATACAGGGAATGCAGACATAGAGCGACTTCACTCAACCTTATTAGAAATAATAACGACAATAGAGGGAAGTGAACTCTCAGTTGAAATGAAGATACAGATGGCTATAGGAAACTATAACGATCGATATCATACGACAATTAAATGCTCGTCTAGACAGGCAAGAGATATAGAAAGTAGCCAAGATTTAGGGGCAAGAATAGAAAAAACAAAACAAGATATAATTAGAAAAATAAATTTAAGTAGGGAGAATTACACAGAAAACAGAGATGTAGGACATATTAGAAATTATAAGAGGCTTAGACATAAGGATGAACCTTATTACAGATTAAGTCCTTTAGAAAATATTCATGTTTCAAATATTAAAAGAAAATCTAAATTTGAAGATAATAATGATCTTAATGATGATGATAACCTCAGTATAAGAGTTTTTGCAGGTTCATCCCATACCAGAGGAGAACGGGTATACTAAAATCAGGATCAAACAAGTAGATATAGTTAATGATACAGATACTATTTTACATATAATAAATCCAAGAGAGTTGGTACAAATTTTTAACAAATTAGAAGTAAACATAGAGCTTTTAAAAATGGAAGATAAGCAGACCCTTTACCGTGAAATAAGGTTAATGAAGAGCAAACTTAGGACAATAAGTAGGTCAAAAAGAGAAAAAACAGGATTAATTAATATCATTGGTAGAGCTCAAAATTGGTTATTTGGCACTATGGACGATACAGATCGTGAAGAAATTCTAGAACATCTTAAAGTTACTGATCAAAATAATCATGAAGCTATAAATAACGTTAATAAACAAATAAAAATAAATGACCGTTATAACAAATCGCTGTCAGATCTAAGGACTATTTTAGAAAATGATAGAATTAAAATTTTAGAATCTTTTAACATGACGAATGAATACATTCGTAATTTGAATTATAAACTATTAATTTTGGAACAATCTACTAAACTAAAATATTTTGAGAATGAAGTAAATCAAATTCTGGACAACATAATCGCCACTAAGAATGATATTATTCACCTGAGTATGCTTACTTTGGAAGAATTAGAGTCATATAATATAGATTTTCATACAATTAAACTTTTAAAGGCAGGAGTTATGGAATATAACAATAACTTATTAATATTTGCTATCAAAATACCTGTAAATTATATATCAACAGAATTACAAATTATAAAGTCAATTCCAAACACTGATCATTTAGAAATCAATGAACAAGAGATTGTAGAAATAAACGAAAATATATATCAATACGAAGAGAAATCCATTTTTAAAAATTTAAAGAAAAGTAAAAATTGTATTATTACTAGTTCGTGTCGTTTAGTATACAATAATGTAACAACCATTGAAGAAATAGACGATAAAACTGTATTGCTTAAGAATATGCATAATGAAGTGATTTGGCAAGATTGTGATCAAAGAAATATAACATTAACAAGTAATTATTTGGTTAATTATAATAACTGTTCATTAAAAATAATACAAAATAAACTTTCCAACAAAGAAATTATTATACCAGATAAGTACTTTTATCCATCAAGTAAAAAATAATTAAATGTTTGTAAAACCTATTGATTTTAATAAAATAATTATAGAAAATGTTAAACATTTAGAAGAAATAAATGAACTAAAGTATCATAAGAAAATAATGTATGGCTCAAATATAAGCCTAGCTTTAATATTAGTATTAAGCATAACAGGTGTTATTTTTGTATTATTAAAATCAAAAAAAGAGACCATCAAAATTGGAAATAATATGAAGCCGGAGGCTTCTGATTTAAAGCAGGGAGGAGTTACGTACATTGACATTTTATGACCAGAAAATGAGTCTACTAATCAGAATATAATAAATAAGTTCAATCCACTTTCGTGGTAATGTAAATGAACACCTCATTTCCGTAGTTCTGCTGAGATAGCCATAAGCCAATAAATTAATAATAAACATTTATTGTAAACATGGATATACTTTGATATGGAGAGAACAATAAAACAGGGGGGTTGGATTTCGAACCTGAAGGCGAGTGGTTATTTCTTTTATTATCGGACCCGATACTTACTTAACTCGCGTTACCCATACGAGCGCGCTTGTAAAAGCTGTATGTATGAGCGAATTCGAAGAAATTTCCTTCGAAAACAGAAAATTATATCGCGTGAGCTGGATATATCCACTAAATCCACATCAAAGTTTCTTTCGGGGTGATCTCAAGATGAAAGCATTCGTTCAATTGCAAATCTATTGACGCCAAATTTAAAATTAGGCTTGAAAGATGCAAGCGACTTTTGCACTGGCACGGACAAAAAGATTTTCACAGTCGAAGAACTATTTAATAAACAAAACGATAAAATTTATGCAAGGACATCTAATGAAGCAAAAAATACAGTTATAATGGTTTAGAGGAGGTATCCTGTCAAGTAGTTACTGCTCCCCACTGCTTACTGCTCTCCACAAAAATAGTCAAAACTAGGGCAAAGGTGTACCAAAAATATGCCCTAGAAGGTGTCGTTAAAGGCTTGACGAATACCCTTTTTAATGGAGCAAGATGGGTTTTCCAACAAGTCTCTGCTCCAGCACATAAAGCCAAAACAACTCAGCAGTGCTTAGAATCAATATTCCTATTTTTACTGCAACCGAGGATTGGCCTTCAGGAAGCTCAGATTGTAATCTTTTGGATTATTTTTTGTGGTCAGTGTTGGAGAGCATGTCCCGCAAGAGACCCCAACGAAATTTGAATAGCCTCAAAAGAGTTTTAACCACAGCAGCGTTGCCCATACTTCTGGAAACCGTGCGTGCCGCTATACCCCAGTGGTCACACTGTTTGAGGGCATGTGTTAAAGAAAAACGCGGTCACTTTGAATTAACCGCCTTTTATTAAATGCCTACTGGTAGTGTAGTGTAGTGATAACATCATCGCTTGTCAAGCTGTGGGTTTACGGTTCAAATCCTGATGCCAAGAATCATTTATTCACATGAAATAAATAAAATAGTCGATCAGTGATCAGGGTAGTCGTATGGCTGAAAATGCAACTTGATCGTGATGATGACATCAGGAGCTAACAAAATGCTCCCCAGTTATCTAGACGCTACCCTTGGAGTTTACAGAAACTTAATACCATCTGAGTTTCAAACCACTACACCAATCTTTCTTTCTCTCTATGTCTATGTGCAAAAAAAAAAAAAAACGCCCATGCCCTGAAATAATATAAGGGAAATATTGTGGTGCGCACAAATTATATAAAAAAAAAATAATAATAATCCAAAATGTTTTGTTGTTTAATTTTTATAATGTTTTGCCCTTACTCGCATAACAGAACTCATGGCAGGACTAGGTACATATCCGTATGTAATACATAAGTATTTTGTTTCCACATAGCTCACCAAGTTTGGTATGAAACTCTTCAAGCGCAATTCAAGTGAATTTTTACGGCTTTTTGTAACAGTTGATGAGTCCTGGATACACCACTACTCGTATATGGAAGACAGCCATCTTTTTGCAGACTGCCAATCGGGCTTCAGAGGAAAACACAGCGGTGAGACGCTAATAAACTTAGTTATTGCAGATTGGAAGACTGATGTGCATCAAAGAAGGTCAATGGCTAAAATGCAACTTGATCATGATGATGACATAAGGTGGTCGGAAAGAAATACTGTGAATCATAAGCAACGTCAATTATAGCGAAAACAAACAAAAATACTCCCCAATTATCTGGACAGCCACCCTTGGAGTTTACAGAAACTTAATACCACCTGAGTTTCAAACCACACCACTCTGTCTTTCTCTCTGTCTCTTCAATTTTCCACAAAACGCACGTGTTCTAAAAAATTAGTATAAGGGTATTCATATCCCCTTTAACACGTGCAAATTATAAAAAAAAAAAAAAATGCTGCTGTTTTTATTGATCTTAGAAGGGCTTTCGAAACAATCGACAGAATGATCCTGCTAGCAAAACTGGAGAAATATGGAGTAAAAGGCAAAGAGCTGATGTGGTTTGAATCTTATTTGCGAGCGTGTAGACGGAGGACAAAAGTTGGAGAAAACGTGTCTAATACGATAAATGTCAAGCTAGGCCTTCCTCAAGGCTCAGTTTTAGGAGCATTATTCTTTATAATATAAGTTAATGATATGCCGAAAGTTGTTAAACATGCATCATTAAAATTATTTGCTGATGATGGTTTAATATATGTTTCGGGTAAAAATGCAACCGAATGTATAGATAAGTTCAATTTAGATTTAAATGAACTGGGTAAGTGGTTTACGATGAATAAGTTAAGTTTAAACATAAGTAAAACAAAGGGCATGATTATTAACGGAGAATCGGATAAAAGTATTCTAATTAATAATGAAATAATAGATATCGTAAATGAAATCAAATACCTAGGAGAGTAATATTAAGTTGTAATTGGAGAACACCTAAAATAGTAATGCGTGATGTTTTGAAATGGTTGAGTATTAATCAAATAACAGTTATGAATGTCTTAGTGTTTGTGTTTAAGATGAAAAATAGTTTGTTGCCAAATTATTTATGTAGTAATTTAAGATATGTCGGAGAAGTGCACAATTATACTGTAAGGAATAGGTTGGATTTACGTCTTCCACTTCTAAGAACTCGAACAGCTCAGAATATGTTAGTTTGTAATGGATTTAAACTACTTAATGAGCTACCTAGCAGTGGCGTGGCGTCCATACAAGCCGATTCCTTCCGGCTTCCCTTTTCAAATATCAACAGTTTTTATTTTGCCACTTGCCAACCATCACTTTCAATTATTTGTTCATCAAACCATTTTTCATAACTTTATACACACTCGAAGATGAAATGCTGCGACCACTTCGGTTGTTTATTCATTTTTACTCATACACAAATTCGCACACATAGGCGAGACAAGTATGAACTCCTCTATAAATCTACTCAAGAGGTGCCCCATTGAACATTCTTATTATTCTTAGACAAGATGCCTCTACTCAATTTTGAGTGTTGTTTAACTGATTTTCTTCTAAAAAAAACCCACGAGTTCAGTAAGCTTTCTTTTTTGTAAAAAAAAAAAAAAAAAAAAGTTATAGAACTACATAGATCGCTCGACACCATCAATGCAAACTGATTATACGCGAAAGGATGGGTATCAAAAACATTTTCATGAGTCTTTTTACAAAAAGAATACATGGCTGACTGGCAGTTGTAAATTAAATAGAATGTTTTGTTTTCCTTGTCTTCTTTTTTTGTAATTCTCATAGTGTTTGGAGTCACACAGGTTTCTTTGATATAAACAATTTTATTAATTCTTCCAAAAAACATATTCAAACGGAAAAGCATATACGCAGCTGCTTGCATTTGCATGAATTTGGCGAATATCGCATAGAGACTTCTTTAGGGAATTCTTACGAGGCTCATAATAGAAAAGTTGATCGAAATCGCGATTTAATGAAGCGTTTCATAGACACTGTAGTTCTTCTAGGAAAACAAGAGCTAACATTCCGTGGTCACGACGAAAAATCTGGATCAGATAATCGCGGATGCGGATAAGATGCAAGCGACTTTTGCACTGGCACGGACAAAAAGATTTTCACAGTCGAAGAACTATTTAATAAACAAAACGATAAAATTTATGCAAGGACATCTAATGAAGCAAAAAATACAGTTATTAGGGTTCAGCGCGGCAACCATCCTGCTTCGGTAATGGTTTAGAGGAGGTATCCTGTCAAGTAGTTACTGCTCCCCACTGCTTACTGCTCTCCACAAAAATAGTCAAAACTAGGGCAAAGGTGTACCAAAAATATGCCCTAGAAGGTGTCGTTAAAGGCTTGACGAATACCCTTTTTAATGGAGCAAGATGGGTTTTCCAACAAGTCTCTGCTCCAGCACATAAAGCCAAAACAACTCAGCAGTGCTTAGAATCAATATTCCTATTTTTACTGCAACCGAGGATTGGCCTTCAGGAAGCTCAGATTGTAATCTTTTGGATTATTTTTTGTGGTCAGTGTTGAAGAGCATGTCCTGCAAGAGACCCCAACGAAATCTGAATAGCCTCTAAAAAGTTTCAACCACAGCAGCGTGGCCCATACTCCTGGAAACCGTGCGTGCCGCTATACCCCAGTGGTCACACTGTTTGAGGGCATGTGTTGAAGAAAAACGCGGTGACTTTGAATAAACCGCCTTTTATTAAATGCCTACTGGTAGTGCAGTGTAGTGATAACATCATCGCTTGTCAAGCTGTGGGTTCACGGTTCAAATCCTGATGCCAAGAATCATTTATTTATTTCACATGAAATAAATAAAATAGTCGATCAGTGATCAGGGTAGTCGTATGGCTGAAAATGCAACTTGATCGTGATGATGACATCAGGAGCTAACAAAATGCTCCCCAGTTATCTAGACGCTACCCTTGGAGTTTACAGAAACTTAATACCATCTGAGTTTCAAACCACTACACCAATCTTTCTTTCTCTCTGTTTATCTGCAAAAAAAAAAAAAAAAAACCCCCATGCCCTGAAATAATATAAGGGAAATATATTCATATCCCCTTCGGTGCGCGCAAATTATATAAAAAAAAATAATAATAATCCAAAATGTTTTGTTGTTTAATTTTTATAATGTTTTGCCCTTACTCGCATAACAGAACTCATGGAGTAGGTACATATCCGTATGTACATACATAAGTATTTTGTTTCCACATAGCTCACCAAGTTTGGTATGAAACTCTTCAAGCGCAAACTTGAATTTTTACGGCGTTTCGTAACAGTTGATGAGTCCTGGATACACGAGAGTGGTTCAATAAGTCCCTGAAAAATGAAATAAGGAACACTCTTTTCGGTATAAAAACATTTTATTTTTCAACATAGTCGCCTTTTAGCTCCATACACTTCATCCAACGTTTCTATAATTTGTTGATGCCCTCCAAATAATACGATTTCTCGAGCCCCTCAAAACAAGCGTTTCATTCAGCGATGACCTCTTCATTTGACCCAAATCTCTTACCTCCGAGCCATTTCTTCATGTTTGGAAACAAGAAATAGCCGCGGGGGGCTAAATCTGGGGAATATGCTGGATGAGGGAGGAGTTCGTAGCCTAACTCATGCAATTTTGTCATTGCGGCTGCGGCCTTGTGCGCCGGTATGATGTCCTGGTGAAAATGCGGCGGTTTTTGCATCAAATCGGCTTGAAATCGATCCAGTAGCTCTGCGTAATATGCGCCGGTGATCGTTTTACCCTTTTCAAGGTAATCGATGTGAATAACACAGCGCGCATCCCAAAAAACTGTCGCCATGACCTTGTTTGCTGACAAACCCGCTTTGGCCTTCTTCGGCTTTGATTCACCAGGAGAAGTCCATTCTTTTGACTGTTCCTTGGTTTCTAGTGTGTTGTGGTGAATCCAGGTTTCGTCCACGGTTACGAAACGGTGCAAAAACTCAGCCGAATTTTTCTGGAACATCGCCAAACACACCTTTGAAGTTGTCAAACGAATGCGTTTGTTGTTTGTCGATTGTGAGCAAACGCGGCACTCATCTCGCGGAAATGGGTCCAAATATTTATGTAAAATCGAAATCACTGAGCCATGTGATAAGCCTGTGGCACTTTCACTCGCCGATCGTCCATTATCAAATCATGGATTTTGTCGACCATTTCTGGTGTGGTGACCTCAATTGGGCGACCAGAACTTTCGGCGTCACTTGTGCTTGAACGACCGCACCGAAATTGAGTAAACCAGTGGTGAATGCTTTCAATTGATGGTGAAGAGTCCCCATAATATTTGTCAAGCTTTTATTTGGTTTGCGTGATAGTTTTTTCTCGCAAAAAATAGTGTTTAATGATCACTCGAAATTCACTTTTTTCCATTTTAACGAAAATGCTAGTAGGCGTCTATATAAAATGGCTGCCACAACAAAACTATTTGACAGATCTGTCTGAAAATTTGGGTGCGTTCTTTTGGAAGATGATTCTTGACAAAATCAAATAAATTTAAGGTGACGACACAATTTGTGTTAATTTTCAGGGACTTATTGCACCACCCTCGTACACGCCAGAAATGAAGGAACAATCAAAACAGTGGAATTCTGCATGCGAACGTGCTCCAAAAAAGGCAAAAACGATTCCGTCGGCTGGAAAAGTTATGGCAACGATTTTCTGGGATTCCCACGGTGTAATCTTCATTGACTATTTGGAAAAGGGAAAAACGATCACCGGACAGTACTATGCCAATTTATTAGATAAATTTAACGCAGAATTGATTGAAAAACGGCCCCATTTGAAGAAGAAAAAAGTGCTGTTTCATCACGATAATGCATCGGGTCATTCGTCCGCAGTCATCATCATCATCATGTAGCCTCTTGTATCTAAAGTCGGACGTAGGCCTCTTCTAAATTTTTCCATCATGTCCTGTCTTGTGCTGTACATATCCAATTTTCTGTTCCCACTATCTTTATATCGTCACTCCATCGCGATGGTGGTCTCCCTCTGTTTCTCAGGTCTTCTCTTGGTCTCCATTCTAGGAGTCGTTTTGTCACCCTATTGTCTGTTGTTCTCGCCACATGTCCTGCCCACCTCCGCTTCGCTTTAGCAATTTGTATAGTTATATCCGACACTCGTGTTCTCTTCGCACTTCCTCGTTTTTTACTCGGTCCCTTCTGCTCATTCCCAGCATCGCTCTCTCCATCAGTCTTTGCGCTATTTCAAGCTTGTTGATAGTATACCTTATCAGGGTTAAGGTCTCCGCACCGTATGTGATAACTGGCATTATGCATTGCTCGAACACTTTTCTTTTTAGCCGCATGGCTATATCACTTCTTAGTACGTTTCGTACGACGTTGGATTTCGCGAGTTTGGTTGTCTCTCGATACTCTTAAACCATGACCGAGGTATTTATATTCGAACACCTGCTCGATCTCCAGTCCGTCTGCTGTCTTCAGGCTTCCATTGGGGACTAAGTTGGTCATGAATTTCGTTTTCGTGAAGTTGATGTTTAGGCCGACAGTTTTTGAAGCTGCTCCAAGTTCATCTAGCATCAGTTTAGCATCTTTGAGGTTATCAGTTATCATAACGTCAAAGCGGAGGTGACTGAGGTATTCACCGTCAATGTTGATCCTCTTCTCTCCCCATTGCAGGTTTTTGAAGGCGTATTCCAGGACCGCTGTAAAGAGCTTCGGTAATATAGTGTCTCCTTGTCAATACCGGTAGCCTTATCATATATGTGTTGGAGAAGTTGAAGATATCTTCCGTCTATCCTACATTGCTTTAGCGATTCCATTATGCTATATATTTCCAGTGCAGAAGGCTTTTTGGAAGTCTACAAGTGTTAGGACCAGTGGCCGGTTGTATTCGATTGATTTTTCAATTAGTACCTTTACTGCTTGCAGATGATCATTCGTACTGAAGCCTCTCCTGAAGCCAGGTTGTTCCCGTTTTTGGTATCGGTCGAGTTTTTGTTCTATTCTTTTTGTAACGATCTTTGTCAGCAGTTTGTAGAGGTGTGGAAGGAGGCTTATCGGTCTGTAGTTATCCAAATTCTTTATATCTCCTTTTTTGTGGATTAGATAGATACACGAGTTTCTCCATAACTTTGGTATTTTTCCTTGCTCTAAGCACATGTTGTAAAGCGCAGTTACCTCTCTCAGGAGTCTGAAGCCGCCTGCTTTTATGGCATCTACTACTACTTGGTCCTCACCTGGTGCCTTATTATTTTTCATTTCTTTTAAGGATCTTCGAACATCCTCTTCTGTTATTTCTGGCATTTCCTCTGACCCAATATTTGTCAGTTCGTGCCTGGTTGTCTTTCTGTTAATTGGTTGCGTTGTTTGGCTCGTGTACAGTTTTCTGTAAAATGTTTCCGTAATATTTAATATTTCATTTTTATTTGTTATATTTTCTCCGTTTTCGTTTTTGAATTTTACTATTTCATTTTTTCCGTCTGTTGTAATTTTTCTGATAACTTTGATGTTATTTTCTTCTATGAATTGTTTTATTTTTTCGTAATTGTATCTTCTGGTGTCTTTGCGTACTTCCTTTGATATTATTTTGTTTAGTCTGCGTATTTCAGTTATGTTCTGTATCTTTCTGGCTTCTCTTCTTTGTTCTGTGAACTGTTTGATTGTAATGCTTAGTTTTTCGCGTAGGTTCCCTCTGTTAGCACTTCTGCAGTAATTGTTTTGTGCTAGGATTATCGCTTCTGTTATTGTTTCGTTTAAGTGTTCTATGTTGCCTCTTTGGTATTGGTTGAGTTTAGAGGATATCATTTCTTCAAGCCTTGCGGGATCTGTTGGATTTGTCCATTCCGTTGCCTTTCTTCTATTTATCATCCTGCTTCTTTCGCTTTTTAGATTTATCTTCATTATGGCTCTTACTGCTCGGTAATCACTTCCTATTCCGAACTTGTTCAGTGTTGTAACGTCTGTTATTAATTGTTTTTTGCCTGTAATAACAAAATCGATTTCATTTTTAGTGTTCCCGTTAGGGCTTACCTATGTCCATCTTCTGTGTTGCTTTTTCTCAAAGAAGCTGTTTGTTTGGTACAAGTTGTGTTGGTGTAGGAAGTCGATCAACATTTGTCCTCTCTCATTTCTACCTTCTAGGCCGAATTTTCCTATCGCTTTCTCAGCTTCATCTTCTGGTCTGCCGACTTTTGCATTGATATCTCCGATGATAAGGGTAAAATGGCCTACATTTTCCTTCATTGCTCGCTCTATGTCTTCGTAGAAGTTTTCTACTACTTGTATTATTTTAAGCTCATATCGGGTGTTTAGGTTTATAATTAGGTAAGTAACTCGATTTGATACACTTTTAATGTTCTCGATATTTTTTATTTAAAACAGGTAACAAATTTACTTTTTCTCTTTTTAATTTAACTAAGAAAAAAAAATGGAAACGCAAGAAATGATCAACGCTTTAAATAATTTTAAAGAAGATATAAAAAATGATTTAAAGCAAGAACTGAAAATACAGCTAGATGCAGTACAAACTGCACTGAGAGAAGATATAAAGAAGGAAATTAATAACAAATATGAGGAAGTAAATAAAAACCTGAATGAAGCGAGAGAGAAAATAGTAATTCTTGAATTAGAATTAGAAAACTTGAAAGAAGAAATGAAGAGACAAAAGGAAATGAATGAAAGAGCAGCTCGGCGGAACAATATATTGATCTTTAACATCAAAGAAGGGGATAAAGACCAAGAAAAACTGAGAGCCATAGCAAAACATCTAATGAAAACGAAACTAGATATAACATTGCTTGATTCTGATATAAACTGCATTAAACGAATAGGAAGAAAATTGGTTAATAAAACTAGGCCCATCCTATTAGAATTAGTACACCTAATCAAAAAGACAGAAATCATGCACTAGTTTATACATAAAAAACGATACATCGATACAAGAACGACTGAGAAGAAAAGAGTTACTAAGTACCGCACAAGAACTGCGAGATAAAGGAATGACTGTAGAGATTAAAGGAAGCAAAATACTTGTAAACGGAAAAGAAGTGGACCTATCCAAAGCAAAAGATGAAATAGATATTGGGAACGAGACATTCCAGAAAAGAACTGGATCCCCAAAAGGAAACCAAGAAGCTGTAAGAAGTACAAAAAAAGTTTAATAGTTCAAGAACTGAACAACAAAAAACAGAAACGATCAGACAGCAAAGGTAGAAGAGTAGAAAACATACGAGAGTACGCCAAAAATTCACCAGCAACAACGATCACGACCTAAAACCACATTTCAAAACACCTAAGGAGAATAACACGATATAAGACAAGGCAAGAACAAGGTTAAAGAGCATACGACAACGGACAAACATGGTATAGGAAAAATAAGAAAACATTGAAATTTAAAATTCAATTAGAAATTAATTCGTTCAGAAAAATTAGAAAGAGAAGAAGATAACGGGAAACCACTTCTCTTAGGTAATAAACTAAAAACTATTCCCTAGTAAAAATCATCATGCACAAACAAACATATCAAATGGCCCTCAGTCCCCGGAAGACCTTAAATGGTCAGAGGGTGCTAAGAATCCCCGGTGGGTATATAAAATGCTAAAGTGGGGAAAGGGAGGGTTGAGGATGTTGTAGGAGATTATGGATTAGGAGTCAAAAACGCGAGAGGCCAAAAACTTGTACAGTTCTGCCAATTACACGAATTAACAATAATGAACACCTGGTTCGAGCTCCAACCAAGGAGATTATATACCTGGACATCTCCACAGCACACCCCAGCCTCAATAGTCAGGAATCAAATAGACAATATCATCGTCAACAAGAGATTCCGAAATTCAACACAATCAGCAAAATGCTACCCAGGTGCTGATGTTGGTTCAGACCATAATCCTATTATAGCGAAAATCAAAATAAAAATGAAAAAAAGTTGTAAAGAACTCCAAATAGAAAAAACTAAAAATGAATTTATTAAAAAATGAGGAAATAAAAAACAACATTAGGAGAGAGATGAATGAAAACATTAATCGCTTAAGCACAATCCGAATAGTTAAAGAAAATATCAACTCAACATGGTCAGAAATAAAAGACATTATAATAGATACGAGCAAAAAATACCTAAGCAGCGGAAATCAACAACCGAAAAAAGAATGGATGACACCCGAGATTTTATCTCTAATGGATCGAAGAAGAGAAAACAAGGAGAACCAAACTAAATACAAAGAAATAGACAGATTGATTAAAAACAAAATAAGAGAGGCAAAGAACCGTTATCTACAACAAGAATGCGAGGAGCTAGAGTGACACGACAGGAACCATGACAGCTTCAACCTTCCTAAAAAAGCAAAAAAAATCTCAGCAGTTGAACATAGAACTGTGTGTAGTAGTCTGAAAATCAAGGATGGACGATTTTTAATCTAATCTAAATACGAGCGAAAAACTAGAACATTGGAAAGCCTACATCGAAGACCTTTTCTGGGACGACAGAAGTCAATTAAAACCATATAATGGACCCGAAGGACCAGAGATACTTAAAGAGAAAGTCATAAAAGCGTTTAAAGAAGCAAAAAATCGAAAAGCGATAGGCCCTGATGGAATACCGAGTGAACTTCTCAAACTATTTGAAGACGAAAACATTCAAATACTAGTTAGGCTTTTCAACGCTATTTACAAAAACGGCAGAATTCCAGATGAATGGTTGAAATCAACATTTGTCACGCTTCCAAAAAAGAATAAAGCAACAAACTGTGCTGACTACAGGACAATAAGTTTGATGAGTCATACATTGAAGATCTTCTTGAAGATAATTCACAGAAGGATTTACAATAAGCTCGAAGAAGGCATAAGCGACTCTCAATTCAGATTTAGGAATGGATTTGGAACACGCGAGGCATTGTTTGCGTTCAATGTTATAATCCAACGAAGTTTAGAGATGAACAAAAAAGTCTTTGTATGTTTCGTCGATTATGAAAAGGCATTCGATAAAGTGCAACATAATAAAATGATGGAAATTTTAAGAGCCAAATGCATAGACAGAAATGATGCCAGAATAATTGAGAATCTCTACTGGAAGCAAAAAGCGAAAATAACAATAGAGAGGAGTCAGACAAGGCTGCATATTATCACCACTTCTCTTTAACATGTATTCAGAGGAAATATTCAAAAACCTAGCTGTAAGACCAGATGGAGGAATTAAAGTCAATGGAGTCTTACTCAACATTAGATACGCAGATGACGCGCTTATAATGGCAAGCAACATAAATGAATTAAACACTATTATGAACAAACTTAGCGTAGAAAGTAACAAGTACGGGTTGAAAATAAATGCAGGTAAAACAAAATTCATAGTAATTGATAAAAGTCAAGAAATACAAAATTATGAATTAAAAATAAACAATGTTGAAGTACAAAGGGTGAACACCATGAAATACTTGGGAACAATAATAAATAGCAATGCAAACCCCGACAAAGAAATTCAGTGCAGAATTGAACAAGCTAGAGCAGCATTCTGCAAAGTGAAGAAAATATTGACAGGTAGAGAAATAAATCTTAATCTGAAAATAAGATTTGTCAAATGCTACATCTGGTCGGTTTTATTATATGGAGCAGAAACATGGACACTAAAAAGAGCAACGATAAGAAAAATAGATGTGGGTGTACAGAAGAATCTTACGGATCTCCTGGGTTGACAGAATAACTAACATAGAAGTCTTAAGACGAGTAGGAAGAAAAAGAGAAATAATGCTAACAATCAAGAAAAGAAAACTTGACCACACTTAGGACACATTATGAGAAACAACAAATACCAGCTACTCCAACTAATTTTACAAGGGAGGATCGAAGGGAGCAGGAGTGTCGGAGGACCGAGAGTGACATGGTTATGAAACTTAAGAAAATGGCTCAATCTTTCAACGGTAGACTTGTTTAGAAATGTCAGCAATAAACAAACACTTGCATCGATGATTTCCAACCTCCGGAGCGGAGAGGAACCATAAGAAGAAGGATGTCCTAATTCAAGAATTTTAGTTCATGTTCTTATTGAAGTAGCCTTTCTTTATTTGATAGAGATCTTACGTTGTCTTCTTCTTCTTCTTACGGCGAAGTTATGATCCGGAGTAGAAGGATCACAACCTTCCCACTTTACTGCATCCCTACTGGTCCGCTTGTGGGGTTTGCCACAGAGATCTTACGTTGTATGTGACGATTTTTAGTGTTTTTCTATTTGCGTTTTTTTTAATTTTATAAATGTTTGTATTATTATTTCTAATTGTATTTATCAATCTAGTGTCCCCCCAGGATTCCGCGGGACAGACTGAGATAAATTCAGAGCAAGATCTTGAACATTATGGTGTTCTACTTGCCTGGGGTATTCTATTTTCAGAGATTGACATTAATTCATTTGTTAGTTTAATTATTCAACTTATTCATTTGTCTAGAAGTAGCAACAGCAAAATTAGCTGAATTGAGATATTAACTACTTCCTCATCCACCCTATTCTCCAGATTAGGCTCCATGCGATTATTTCTTGTTTCCTAATATGACTCCGGCGCGACTATCCACCTTGACGTGGTGTCGGATTCCTAGCATAACCTACTTGAGGGTTATGCTAGGAACCACATCGAGCGTGCTTCCACTTCGAACAAGTTCCAGTGAAGGCCGAAAACTAAGAGATAGTCACCCCAACTCCTGTGCTGGTGTGAGCTCTTAGGAACGAAACTGTGCCAGGGATGGTAGGTTGGAGGTTAAACCAACCTTAACCCAAAAAAAAGAAATAAATAATAAAACTGATGAACTATCGCTAGAAGCAATAGTAGAAACCATCAATGCCATGGCAAATGAGACCGTTACGATGGACGAGGAGATTTCGAAGGAAATGGAGGATCATTTGCTTGGCGATCCCGAGGAGATAGTCCAGACTGACACTGCGAAAGAGCAGAACGCCAAGAAAAGAGGTCTCTCTGAAGGTATGCAGAGGCTTAGGCAGTACAAAACAGCAGTATACTCTCCGATTTGGAGAAAGAAAAATTCGCGTGGGCCGAGACATAATTAAGAAAGATCCCTTGACGAGACCAAAGGCGGTAAATAAAAACAACACAGCAGCCAGCTGCCAAGGTTGTTAAACGCAAAGAGACGCATGGAACCGAAATTAAGAAGGCGGGTCCCAGCGGAACCAAGATGCGTAGCGCTGGTGAGAGGCGGAAAGCCACACCAAGGATCGAAGCCGCTAACGCGGATCCGGGGAAAAAACCCAAAACCGCAGTCGCTAAGAAGAGCAAGGGCAGAACACCAGCGCCATCGAAAACAAATAGGAAGGAGTTTGCTTCCAAAAGGGAACGATCCCAGGAAGAAACAAATAACCCACCTAATAGGAAAAATGCCAACACAACGGTTCAGTTCAGCGGGCTGCACGAAATGATCTATAGCTTTCTGTACTGGATATCGGTAAGCCCAGCGGACAATATTCCTTAGAACGGGGGAAGTTGATTGAAAAGGTTATGGCCAACGCGATCTTCGGCCACATTCGTAGAAATATTGGTAACACTGCTCCCGCGTTTGGTCTAATTGGAAGCGCGGAATAAGTAGACTGGACTGCAAAGACCAGCTCTCCTATGACTTCGTGAAGAAGACTATACAAACTCTCAAACCCTGGGAGAGAGCTGTCCTCAAGGCAGTCCCCCTATTCGAGGTGCCAGAGAGGCCTAAGGGCAGACTGAACATACCTGACTTGGGCGTTGAGAAAGAGGAGATCCTCTGCTTCTTGACAGCACAAAATCCAGCGGTCCCTATGGATGACTGGGAAATTGTTGCGGTAGAAGACAACGAAGATGGTACCAATGGGTTCACTTTCGTATTTAGGAACCTCCAGTGGAAATGAAGAAAGAGAAACAGATGCGGCTCTTCTTTGGAGCTGATGAGTTCTTACTGAGACTCACGAGGAAGCCGCAGCCTAGTGAGACACTGAGAAGAATACCTTGACTCCCAATGAAGGTAATACAAGTAAATCTTCATCACAGTGAGGCCGCCTTGATCAATCTTTTGCTGCTCCTTCGTAAGGAGCAGCTTGACTTGGCCCTAATCCAGGAACCATGGGTTCTTCATAATCGGGTGAAAAGATTGGGGTCATACAACTATAATGTAGTGTACAATGGTAGCGAAGGTAAGGTCAGAACTTGTAGCGTTGCCAAGATCTTCACGTACTAATGCTCTCCAATTACAGCTCGGTGGATCAAACGGTGGTGGAGGTAAAGGGGAAGGACAACACGTATACGCTGGCGTCGGTATACCTACCGTACGACGAAGGCACTGACATCCCCTCGGGAAAAGTCAAATCATTTGTAGCAATTTCATTTCATTTCATTTATTTATTTAGCAATATTTCGCTATTAATATCAATAATTTATAAAGCATATTGTAATATGCAAGCTACGGCTCGAGTAGATAAAACGATATTCTGTGAAATTTATTTCTTTATTTTCTAGTCTATAGAACAATTCAAGTTCACACTATACTATTCTTCGCAAATTCTTTTTTTACAAGGTCTCTTTCATCTCTAATCACTTTATCTCCTTTCAATTACTTAATTCACAAATCCAAACTAATTACTTCTTCTTGTTAACTCTCAACTTTCAATTTATCACCAAATTACAACTTCGCCCATTATCACTTTTCCAATCTCTTCGCCACGGTTCTAAACCAACTGCCCTTTTTGATCGCCATCTGTCCTTATATAGCAGAAGTTTCTGATAGCCAGAAGCTTCTAGCAAATTCTTCGACCACTGGAACAAGAAAAATTCTGATGTAATAATTCCAAGATGACAATCATTTCGTGCAGTTATAATTCTCTCTTGTTCTCTTTTATCCGTGATATTATCCGAGCTGTGGTGACTAATTTCAGACACGAACCTCAAATGAAAAGACACTTCGGAATTCGTTGCCTGTTCGAGGGCGTAGTTATTATGCTACATTATGTTACACTGCCCTCCTCTTAGACTTGTTCGTCCCGAACAAGTGTGTCCTCACTTCGGCCATTGTATCGACTCAGTCGGTCCACATGAACCACTTTCATTTTGGCCCTTGGTCCTCGCTGGATGCGGTAGACAACATCGTTGATGCGGGTTATTATTCTGTAGGGACCCTCCCAGTTCTGCTGCAACTTAGGTGATTTCCCCTTTTGGCGATGGGGATTATACAGCCACACTAGATCTCCTTCCTGGAATCCTGACGTTGTTGCCTAATACCTGGTCTTCATGCGGTCGCTCGTTATCTTAATCTGGCTTCTGGTCCTTTGGTGTATGTCCCTAAGCTTTTCCCTAAGGTCCGCCACGTACTCTTCTTCATTTCTGGGCTCATTGGTAGGAGATCCAAATTTCACCTCACTGGGTAAACGAGCTATTCCACCAAATAAGATTTCGAACGGCGTATGTCGAGTAGTGCTATGCACGGCAATTCTATAGGCCATCTAAAACAAGGGAATCTGCTGGTACCAATCCCGTGCTGCTATATGGATGTGGTACCTGGAGAGCGACCGTCACTATCACTAGGAAGTTGCAAACGTTTGCTAATAGGTGTCTATGCTACATCTTAAGGATATTCTGGCCAAACGTATCTCTAACGAACAGCTTTTTCAGAGAACGGGTCATGAAAATATAGGCGACGACGAAAATGGCAGTGGATCGGTCACACTCTCCGAAAGGGTGACAGGTCCATATCTAACCAAGCAATGCAATGGAACCCGCTTACCCAGGATAGCAGGATATGCGGCGGTAATAGGAGTACGTGGCACAGAACAATTGAGAAGGAAGCACGACAACTGGGAAAGAGTTGGGGAGAGCAGAGGTACATTTCCAGTAATCGCACACGATGGCGACATCTACAAGGGGATACAGGATAAAAGTAAGTAAGTTCAAATACTCCAGAGCTACAGTGGCCATTCATCACGAAATACACCTCAGGCATACAACTAAATATTTATTATTTAACACTATAGAAGAAACAATACTAATGCATTTTTTTTAATTTGAATTTTTTTTTGCAACACACAAGCTGAACGAGAAAACCAGGGGACAACCAATAGATCAATCCAAGTGAACACGTAGATGACACCAGAATTAAAAACATATGTCATGGAATGTACCTATTACGATGAGCTACCAGCACATTAAGAAACATTATCCTGGGGGCGGGAAA
Organism: Pocota personata; assembly: GCA_963082735.1. NCBI lineage: Eukaryota > Metazoa > Arthropoda > Insecta > Diptera > Syrphidae > Pocota > Pocota personata. The sequence continues at coordinate 107,019,146 of OY720429.1, forward strand.
ATTATTAAAAACACTCAATTGTACATTTAACAAAAAGAAAACAAAACTCGTGAAACCAAAAAGAACATTTTGCATCGTAAACATCAGAACCTAAATTGTCAAATGTCAAAATCGCTTACATACATGCTATCTCCTTCCAACAGTCGAAATTGCCATATAAGCCGTAGTGCCGAACATTCTTGTTAGAATTTAATGATGGCCGAGTTGATGAAGGAGGTAACATGTATCCAAAAGCTCCACAAAGAACTATGTTTTATTCACTCGAACTAATAGTATTCAATATGGGGCATTAATAATATTGTAATATGCGAGCTACGGCTCGAGTAGATAAAACGATATTCTGTGAAATTATTTCTTTATTTTCTAGTCTATAGAACAATTCAAGTTCACACTGTACTATTCTTCGCAAACTCCTTCCTTACAGGGTCTCTTTCTTCTCAAATCACTTTATCTCCTTTCAATTACTTAATTCACAAATCCAAACTAATTACTTCTTCTTGTTAACTCTCATCTTTCAATTTATCACAAAATTACAACTTCGGCTGTTATCACTTTTCCAATCTCCTCGTGCGGTTCAAAACCAACTGCCTTGCCTCGATCGCCATCTGTCCTTATATAGCAGCATTTCTGATAGCCAGAAACTTCTAGCAAATTCTTCGACCACTGGAACAAGGAAATTTTGATGTAATAATTCCAAGATGACAATAATTTCTTGCGGTTATAATTCTCCGTGACGTCGTCTTAGATATTATCCGTCTCTTATCGTGGACACGAACTGTGGACACGAACTGCGGACACGAACCTCGAATGAAAAGACACTTCGAAATTATGCTCGAATGAAAAGACACTTCGGAATGGGTTGCATAGTTATAGGACCGTAGTTATTATTATGTTACACTGCCCCCCTCTTAGACTTGTTCGTCCCGAACAAGTGCATCCTCATTTCGGCCATTGTATCGACTCAGTCGGTCCACATAAACCACTTTCATTTTGGCCCTTGGTCCTCGCTGGATGCGGTAGACAACATCGTTGATGCGGGTTACTATTCTGTAGGGACCATCCCAGTTCTGCTGCAACTTAGGTGATTTCCCCTTTTGGCGATGGGGATTATACAGCCACACTAGATCTCCTTCCTGGAATCCTGACGTTGTTGCCTTGGCATCATACCTGGTCTTCATGCGGTCGCTCGTTATCTTAATCTGGCTTCCGGTCCTTTGGTGTATGTCCCTAAGCTTTTCCCTAAGGTCCGCCACGTACTCTTCTTCATTTCTGGGCTCATTGGTAGGAGATCCAAATTTCACCTCACTGGGGAAACGAGCTATTCCACCAAATAAGATTTCGAACGGCGTATGTCGAGTAGTGCTATGCACGGCACTTCTATAGGCCATCAAAAGCAAGGGAATCTGCCGGTCCCAATCCCGTTGGTAGTCACCTACGACCTTCGAGAGATGTTCGTCCAAAGTCCTATTGAAACGCTCCACAATACCGTCCGACTGTGGATGAAGCGGAGTTGTCCTTGTCTTTTTGATTCCGAGTAGTTGACACATGTCTTGGAAGATTCTTGACTCGAAGTTCCGCCCTTGGTCAGAATGCAATTCCAAGGGCACACCGAATCTGCTAACCCAATTGTAGACGATCTGCTCCAAACACCTTCGCCCTTTCCCCTGTTGCAGTCTTCAGGCAGTAGCTGTTGGTGTTGTGCAGCCATGAGCTTCTGACAATATCTCTTCTTACAATGGAGGCGGTGGCACCTGTGTCGATGGTGGCTACGCACTTCTTCTTCACATTATAACTTTTCCAATCTCTTCGCCACGGTTCTAAACCAACTGCCCTTTTTGATCGCCAACTGTCCTTATATAGCAGAAGTTTCTGATAGCAAGAAACTTCTAGCAAATTCTTCGACCACTGGAACAAGAAAAATTCTGATGTAATAATTCCAAGATGACAATCATTTCGTGCAGTTATAATTCTCTCTTGTTCTCTTTTATCCGTGATATTATCCGAGCTGTGGTGACTAATTTCAGACACGAACCTCAAATGAAAAGACACTTTGGAATTTGTTGCCTGTTTGAGGGCGTAGTTATTATGCTACATTATGTTACAATATTGTAACATAATAATAACTACGCTCCTCCAGCATATTCCAAAGTGTCTTTTCATTCGGGGTTCGTGTCTACGGTTAGTCTCCACAGTTCATGTCTATGATAAGAGACGGATAATATCGCGGATAAGAGAGAATTATAACTGCACGAAATGATTGTCATCTTGGAATTATTACATCAGAATTTTTAGGTATTTTTGTTTTTGGTCGAAGAATTTGCTAGAAGTTTCTGGCTATCAGAAACTTTTGCTATATAAGGACAGATGGCGATCGAGAGCGGGCAGTTGGTTTAGAACCGTGGCGAAGAGATTGGAAAAGTGATAATGGGCGAAGTTCTGATTTTGTGATAAAATGAAAGTTGAGAATTAACAAGAAGAAGTAATTAGTTTGGATTTGTGAATTAAGTAATTGAAAGGAGATAAAGTGATTTGAGAGGAACAAGACCTTGTAAGAAAAGAATTTGCGAAGAATAGTATAGTGTTAACTTGAATTGTTCTATAGACTACAAAATAAAGAAATAAATTTCACAGAATATGGTTTTATCTACTCGAGCCGTAGCTCGCATATTACAATATTATATATACTTCATCTTTACATAATTAACAATATTTTGCTTAAATCTAATTAAATTATTCTCTACTTTGAGTTCACTAGGTAGCAGTGGCGTGGTGTGAAATTTCAAGAGGGAAACCGAAAAAATTTTAAGTAAAATGTTTTATTCAAGACTTACCATTTTGGTGCTTATTCGAAACACAGACTTAAGATATGCAATCTAAGCCGCCTTTGTTATACTTTAAGTCATTGGAATTTACGTAGACAATGAGCTCATCTTCGAAAGAAGCCGTTCTGGGCAGAATAATCTATATAAGTTATTGACAACTCAGAGTGTTGTTAACTACAAAAATTTTAGCAATTAAAATTATGTACTACCTATTTGTACTCTAAAGCTATCCTACGATTCTTTTTTACGAATTGTGCTAAAACTCTTTCATAAAAATTTATAGTTATTTTTAATTTCTAAAAGAAGGTGCTTTTCAATAGATAGAAGTGCCAGGCCTGAGTCTTTCTTCTTTTTAGGAATTTCTTAAGTGTGGACTATTTTTAAGGTTAAAAACCTTTCACACAATGTTAGAGCTTGAGAAAAAGTATCTCTAAGCATTTCCGTATTAAAATGCTTATAAAGTTGAAAAACCTCAAGCTTTTTAAGTGAAGGGGTAGTGTATAAAACTTTGAGTTCCTTTTTTTGAAGTAGTAAAATTAAAATTTCCATGAAATAGGGTAATTAAAGAAGATATTTTGTAATCCGGAATGAATTAGAAAAATATTCATATTTTGGTTTGTTTAATAAATCAAAGAAAATATATGAACTAAATGAACTATACCTATTCTTAATCTGACTTGTAACATTATCTATAATTGTTACAAAAATTCGGCTATAATTTGTATTTGAATCAATATTAATCATTTGAGTGGAGGTTCTGAACAGTTGCTTACGCTCTCATAGATTGAGTCAAATGAGTTTAAAAATTCAGAATGAATCCATGACTCAAAACACTCGATCTCTTGCTTCGCAAGCTCTATGGCTTCTCTGCAAATGAATAAGACGTTCACTATACGCGAATGATATTGCCATCGAGTCTCTGATACACCGGAATGCCAGCTCTTGTTTTCCTAGAAGAACTACAGTGTCTATGAAACGCTTCATTAAATCGCGATTTCGATCAACTTTTCTATTATGAGCCTCATAAGAATTCCCTAAAGAAGTCTCTATGCGATATTCGCCAAATTCATGCAAATGCAAGCAGCTGCGTATATGCTTTTCCGTTTGAATATGTTTTTTGGAAGAATTAATAAAATTGTTTATATCAAAGAAACCTGTGTGACTCCAAACACTATGAGAATTACAAAAAAAGAAGACAAGGAAAACAAAACATTCTATTTAATTTACAACTGCCAGTCAGCCATGGATTCTTTTTGTAAAAAGACTCATGAAAATGTTTTTGATACCCATCCTTTCGCGTATAAACAGTTTGCATTGATGGTGTCGAGCGATCTATGTAGTTCTATAACTTTTTTTTTTTTTTTTTACAAAAAAGAAAGCTTACTGAACTCGTGGGTTTTTTTTTAGAAGAAACTCAGTTAAACAACACTCAAAATTAAGTAGAGGCATCTTGTCTAAGAATAATAAGAATGTTCAATGGGGCACCTCTTGAGTAGATTTATAATTACTTACTTGGTATATAGCTAATAACTATTCACTTAGCTCACTCACTATTTTATAATAATTTAATAATTTAAAACACTAACTTAACTACCAATATGTAATTGCTAAATTTTTAAAATTTTCTAATAATAAGCAGTCACAAAAATCACAAAAATTTGCATCCAAATTTTCAATAAATCACGCACAATTACACAACCGATTTGCAACTGTCATTTCAAATTTGCAAAAAAAAAATACCCAACAAGTAAGAAAAACCTTAAACGCCGTTCGAACCACTACATCACCCAATAAGCCGATTTTCTTCGGCTTATTTTGTTGCCTACAATAAAAAAAAACTCCTTCGAACTAAAACCCTTCTCCTCCACCAACGTTCATCCACAAAAGCCGAGAAATCGCGGGTTATTTTCCTCATAAGCGAATGTATGTTAGACAAAGAAATCGCAAATAAACTTCTACTATATGCCAGAAAGGGATAGAGCTGAAAGTTCGTACTGTGAAGAAATGAATGCATAAGCCGGAAAATGAACGGCTTCTCAAAAAAATTCATTGCACCCTCTCTCGCTAGAGGAGTTCATACTTGACTCGCCTATGTGTGCGAATTTGTGTATGAGTAAAAATGAATAAACAACCGAAGTGGTCGCAGCATTTCATCTTCGAGTGTGTATAAAGTTATGAAAAATGGTTTGATGAACAAATAATTGAAAGTGATGGTTGGCAAGTGGCAAAATAAAAACTGTTGATATTTGAAAAGGGAAGCCGGAAGGAATCGGCTTGTATGGACGCCACGCCACTGCTAGGTAGCTCATTAAGTAGTTTAAATCCATTATAAACTAACATATTCTGAGCTGTTCGAGTTCTTAGAAGTGGAAGACGTAAATCCAACCTATTCCTTACAGTATAATTGTGCACTTCTCCGACATATCTTAAATTACTACATAAATAATTTGGCAACAAACTATTTTTCATCTTAAACACAAACACTAAGATATTCATAACTGTTATTTGATTAATACTCAACCATTTCAAAACATCACGCATTACTATTTTAGGTGTTCTCCAATTACAACTTAATATTACTCTCCTAGGTATTTGATTTCATTTACGATATCTATTATTTCATTATTAATTAGAATACTTTTATCCGATTCTCCGTTAATAATCATGCCCTTTGTTTTACTTATGTTTAAACTTAACTTATTCATCGTAAACCACTTACCCAGTTCATTTAAATCTAAATTGAACTTATCTATACATTCGGTTGCATTTTTACCCGAAACATATATTAGACCATCATCAGCAAATAATTTTAATGATGCATGTTTAACAACTTTCGGCATATCATTAACTTATATTATAAAGAATAATGCTCCTAAAACTGAGCCTTGAGGAAGGCCTAGCTTGACATTTATCGTATTAGACACGTTTTCTCCAACTTTTGTCCTCCGTCTACACGCTCGCAAATAAGATTCAAACCACATCAGCTCTTTGCCTTTTACTCCATATTTCTCCAGTTTTGCTAGCAGGATCATTCTGTCGATTGTTTCGAAAGCCCTTCTAAGATCAATAAAAACAGCAGCATTTTTTTTTTTTTTTATAATTTGCACGTGTTAAAGGGGATATGAATACCCTTATACTAATTTTTTAGAACACGTGCGTTTTGTGGAAAATTGAAGAGACAGAGAGAAAGACAGAGTGGTGTGGTTTGAAACTCAGGTGGTATTAAGTTTCTGTAAACTCCAAGGGTGGCTGTCCAGATAATTGGGGAGTATTTTTGTTTGTTTTCGCTATAATTGACGTTGCTTATGATTCACAGTATTTCTTTCCGACCACCTTATGTCATCATCATGATCAAGTTGCATTTTAGCCATTGACCTTCTTTGATGCACATCAGTCTTCCAATCTGCAATAACTAAGTTTATTAGCGTCTCACCGCTGTGTTTTCCTCTGAAGCCCGATTGGCAGTCTGCAAAAAGATGGCTGTCTTCCATATACGAATAGTGGTGTATCCAGGACTCATCAACTGTTACAAAAAGCCGTAAAAATTCACTTGAATTGCGCTTGAAGAGTTTCATACCAAACTTGGTGAGCTATGTGGAAACAAAATACTTATGTATTACATACGGATATGTACCTAGTCCTGCCATGAGTTCTGTTATGCGAGTAAGGGCAAAACATTATAAAAATTAAACAACAAAACATTTTGGATTATTATTATTTTTTTTATATAATTTGCGCGCACCACAAGGGATATGAATATATTTTCCTTATATTATTTCAGGGCATGGGCGTTTTTTTTTTTTTTTTGCACATAGACATAGAGAGAAAGAAAGATTGGTGTAATGGTTTGAAACTCAGATGGTATTAAGTTTCTGTAAACTCCAAGGGTAGCGTCTAGATAACTGGGGAGCATTTTGTTAGCACCTGATGTCATCATCACGATCAAGTTGCATTTTCAGCCATACGACTACCCTGATCACTGATCGACTATTTTATTTATTTCATGTGAAATAAATAAATGATTCTTGGCATCAGGATTTGAACCGTGAACCCACAGCTTGACAAGCGATGATGTTATCACTACACTACACTACCAGTAGGCATTTAATAAAAGGCGGTTTATTCAAAGTGACCGCGTTTTTCTTTAACACATGCCCTCAAACAGTGTGACCACTGGGGTATAGCGGCACGCACGGTTTCCAGAAGTATGGGCAACGCTGCTGTGGTTAAAACTCTTTTGAGGCTATTCAAATTTCGTTGGGGTCTCTTGCGGGACATGCTCTCCAACACTGACCACAAAAAATAATCCAAAAGATTACAATCTGAGCTTCCTGAAGGCCAATCCTCGGTTGCAGTAAAAATAAGAATATTGATTCTAAGCACTGCTGAGTTATTTTGGCTTTATTTGCTGGAGCAGAGACTTGTTGGAAAACCTATCTTGCTCCATTAAAAAGGGTATTCGTCAAGCCTTTAACGGCACCTTCTGGGGCATATTTTACACCGGCGCACAACTACTCCCTCATCCAGCATATTCCCCCGATTTAGCCCCCTGCGACTATTTCTTGTTTCCAAACATGAAGAAATGGATCGGAGGTAAGAGATTTAGGTCGAATGAAGAGGTCATCGCTGAAACAAACGCTTATTTTGATGGGCTCGAGAAATCGTATTATTTGGAGGGCATCAAAAAATTGTAGAAACGTTGGATGAAGTGTATAGAGCTAAAAGGAGACTATGTTGAAAAATAAAATGTTTTTATACCGAAAAGAGTGTTCCTTATTTCATTTTTCAGGGACCTATTGACCAACCCTCGTAGTTCTGCAGCATATTTTGTACAGTTTTCTCCAATATCTTGGCCTCATTGGAAAGCATATTAACTGGTCTAAAATCCTCAGGTTTTGTAGAGTTTTTGACCTTCTCTATCGGAACTACTACCGATTCCTTCCAGCAGTCTGGGAAAATGGCCTCATTCAGGGATTTATTTATGATTTTACACAACATTGTGCCAGTAGTGCCAAACAAGTCACTTATCATATTAATACTCAACAACTTTGTATCTGTTTTATTTTTCATATTTCTTAAGATAGTCTTTAGTTCATTTATTTGTATACTGCCGAAACTAAGGGTACTGTTCACTTCTTATAAGGTCAAATATGGTACATCGGGGATGTCCCTATTTAACTTGTTTATACACATTAAATTGATTTGCCATTAGTTCACCGTCTCTTACTAACCCATTATTAAAAACAACACCCTTTATTGTACTTTTTCTTTCCTTTAGGACAAGAAATTTTATCATTCTCCACATTGATTTCTGGTCTCTCGCACCTTGAATTTTACGTGAAACATAGTCGATTTTTGCCTTATCAATCGCGGATTTAAACGTGTCATTCATTTACTGAGTCACACTACACCGCTAAATTGTTACGAATTATTTTCTTCTCTCTCAAATCTTTCAGTTCACTACTATACCATTCATTTACCACCTTCAACAACATATTTAACACACTTCAGAGAGTCAATTGCTTTTACCATATTCGAGGTGTAAACATTTGCCATAGAACTGATATCAGTGCATTCATTATTTAAAGATCCGATATTACGATGTAAATAATTACAAAATCTAATCTTATTATACGAGGGCAAGGTGAAAAGTTTTCGCCCTGACGCAGAGATGGTGTTCCAATCAGCAAAAATGTATGTTTCCTGCCTGGGTGCACTTCTCATTAGTTCGTATGACAAGTTTCAACTTGTTCTCTAAAGTAGTTTCTTTACACGAATTTTTGCAGTAAACGTCTTGCGTGTTTTTCGTTAAACTGGATAAACTTGAATATCATGCGGTGATAAAATTCTTCGACTCTGCTCCTTCCATGTCAACCGTTAAAAAGTGGGCAGCTGAATTTAAACGTGGTCGCACGTCCCTCGAAGATGACCACGTGAAGGACGACCAAAAACCGCAACCACACCCGAAACTATCGAAAAAGTGCATGATATCGTGTTGGACGATAGGCGAGTGAAGGTGATTGAGATAGCTGAGGCTGTGTGTATATCGAAAGAGAGGGTGGAAAACATCTTGCACAAAAACTTAGGGATGCGAAACCTCTGCGCAAAATGGGTGCCGCATTTGCTAAATGCCGATTCAGAATCGCGAATATTGAAACAGCACATAATGGAATTATTATTATTGAGAGCGAAGATTCGAATGAAAGAAATAGAATTAAATGCGCGATTAAAAAAGATATGGGCAAGGATTATGAAATTAAAGTACGAAATAAAATTAAACCAAGAATTATTATACCAAACATGAAGTTCAAAAATGATGAGAAAGAGTTCATTGAAAGATTGAAAAAGCAAAATAATGTTATTGCAAACAGTGAGTTAAAATTAGTGAAATATTTTGAGAATAAGAAGAACAACGTGATAAACTATAATGCAATAATTGAAATTGACGCTGAATCTTTTCCAAAAGTAATGGAAACAGGAAAACTCAGCATCGGATGGGAGCGAAGTAAGATATTCGATGGAGAGAAATCATGCGGTGTTTTAAATGTAAAGGTTTCAATCATAAATCCACTGAATGTAAGAAGAAGCATGAAACATGCCTTAATGTTTAGGTAACCATAAAACTAGTGAGTGTAACAATGAAACAGTTAATAAATGTATAAATTGTATGCGAGCTAACGAAAAACTTAATCTGGGACTAGACGACAATCATACAACACTAAATCGATTATGCCCAGTCTATCTGAATAAGCTGGAAGCCAGAAAGAAAAGAATTGGTTACTAGCAACTCAACAATATCAAAGGCGTTTACATCAACATACAGGGCTTGAGCAATAATTTCAATGAGTTAGAAATATTAGCAGACAGTAAACAGTACGAATTTATGATTTTGTCCGAAACATACCTTATTGAACAAAGAGTAATACACAAATTAGTCAACATAAAACTTAAAGGATATAATGACGTATCTTGTTTCTCGAACTCAACACATACTGGAGGTACCACAATCTACATAAAAAACAATTGGAAAGTCATAAAGGTGTTAGAAAAATCAGTCGATTACAAAAGATGGCTTTTAGCATGCAAATGTGAACGCAATAATATAGAAGTGGTCATAGTAGCTGTGTACAAAGCGCCAAAGAGCTCTGAAAGAGAATTTTGTGATTTTCTAGAAGAAAACATTGAGAAGCTGACCGAAACACCAACAAACATATTGATTGCTGGAGATTTCAACATAGATTGGAGCAAGAATACACTTTATAAACGAGAGATCAAAAGGATACTGAACGATAACTGTTTATCTCAGAAAATGACAGAATATTCAAGAATTACGGCAACTTTAAATAGCATAATTGATTATGTAGTTTCAAACATGCACAATCTTACAGTTTGTACCAATGTTAGTAATAAGATTTCAGATCATGAAAGTATTGATATATTCATAAACCAAATAAAAAACAAAAACGTTGACCAGAACAAGATAGAAGTATACAGATATAGGAAAGATCTTTTCACGTGTAAACTAAGGGAATTCGACACATCATACAATATGACAGCTAGCGTGCATGAAAATGCGAAAAATATGGATTTGAGTCTTAGGAATACCGTAAGAGCATTCATTAGCAAGAAAAATATCAAAATGGATAATAAAACAAATAGATGGTACACTAACGAACTGAAAGCTCTGAAAGCTAAGAAAACTGAAAAATATGAATTAGCTAAACACTACAACAACAACGAGAATTGGAATGAATACAAAAGAATAAGGAACCAATATAAAGTTATCATTCGAAACGCAAAAAATCGTTACATAAGGAATGTACAGAAAGAGATGTGGAGTATAATAAAAAAAAATGGTTATTGGACAGCAACAAAATGAAATAAAACATGTATTCTTCGAAGATAAAAAGTATAGAGATGAGTCCGAAATTGCAAACAAATTTAACGACTATTTTGTAAGTAGTGTAAAACAAATTGTTAAATCAATTGAAGATGTTGAATACATGAATAATATAAATGAAACAGAGAGCAAATTTAAATTCCGAGAATTAACGCTACACGAACTTGAAAAAGTTTGTAAAAAACTAAAAAACAAAGTGGATTTCGAAAAAATAAGCCCACAAGTAATAACTGATAATTGGGATATTTTAGGACAGACAGTGCTCATGATAGTAAATAAATCACTCTCAACGGGGGAGTTCAGAAACTCATGGAAGGATTCAATGGTTACACCGGTGGAAAAAGTTGCAAATACAAACAAAAGGGAAGAACTTCGACCCATTAATACGCTAAGAACGATTGAGAAAATTATTGAGATGGTGGTAAAACAACAGATGGTGGAATATCTTGAAAGCAACAATATTTTATCGATGTATCAATCTGGGTACAGAAAAAATTATTCCTCTGAGGCAGCGGTTAACCACTTAGTAAACGAATGGAAAGGCGGCGGAAAGAAAAAGAAAATAACAGCAATTTCCTTAGATTTCAAACGTGCTTTTGAAACAATTGATAAGGAAATACTTTTTAGAAAATTATATAAGTACGGAATACAAGGTAAAGAGCTTGAATGGTTTAGACCATTTTTAACAAATAGAGTACAACGGACAAAAATTAACAGAAGCGTGTCCGATTTCATTGAGGTTGAAGAAGGAGCGCCACAAGGTTCAATTTTAGGTGCACTTTTATTTATCCTCTACATCAACGACATGCCTACAATAATAACATTTTGTAAGATTCTTTTATACGCCGATGATAGGCTGATTTATGCTGAGGGAAAAGACGCTGATGAATGCAGAAACAAAATTAAGTACGATATAGATCGATTAATCGTATGGTTAAAAATGAACAAATTGAAACTGAACGAGTAAAAAACTAAATTAATGGAAATAAATCTACAGAGCGAAACAAACATCGAGATAAATGGGAAACACATTGAAAATGTAAACAGTATCAAATATTTGGGAATGATTATTGACAAGGAGTTAAATATGCATGAACATGTGGACTACATATGTAAGAAAATTGGTAAAAAAATTGGATTCTTCAAAAGGATTAGAAAACAGATGGATGACATGACAGCTATAACGGTTTATAACACCATAGTGAAACCTCACTTTGAATTTCGTGCTACAATACTTTTTTCATGCTGCAACCAAGGTCAAATAAAAAGACTTCAAGAGCTGCAAAACAAGGCTTTGAGGAGTATCCTGAGATGTAACAGATTTACCACAATAACTTCTATGCTGGACGCGCTAAGGTGGCTGAACGTCAAGCAAAGGCTGGAGTACAACACATTACTGGCTGTTTTTAAAATCAAATATGGTGATGCACCTAGGTATTTAACGAGCGAAGTCAGACCTGTTTGAGATGCGCAGCCATACCAGTTAAGAAATATAAATAATTTTAGACTACGCAATCAATCTTCAACATCTGCCCAAAATACAATTATTTATAAAGGTTTTAGTTTATTTAATACGCTACCAACTGATATAAAGAATGAGCAAAATTTTAGAATATATAAAAGTAAATGTATAGAGTTTGTAAAAAGAAGTACATAATAGAGCAATAAGACTGAATTAAATAAATTTGTTAATATGTATGTATATATATAGTAAATATGGATTTGTAAAGTATTGAATTAATACTAATAAACTTAACTAAACTAAACTAAACTAAACTAAACTACACTTACGCAATGTCTCCTTCTTTCCTTCAGCCAAGTTCACAGAAATGATGACTTCCGACGGCTTTATGACCTTCATGAGCAACTTGAACAACTTTGCTTGTCGTTCTCCCACCATTAACGTAATACTGCCTTTAAGTAAATCACACTCCGAACTATCTGAGTACAATTTGAGACCTTCGTCCAATGCACAGTTAAGGGAAAACAAGTTAAGACGTATGCCTGGCACATAGAGGACATCGGCTAAATAATTTTCTTCCAGCTGACATTATTATATGAGAAGACATTGATGTCTCTTCTGCCATATGAATTGATTGAGAACTGCAAAACAAGGCTATGAGGAGTATCCTGAGATGTAACAGATTTACAGATTTATTTAATACGCTACCAACTGATATAAAGAATGAGCAAAATTTTAGAATATATAAAAGTAAATGTATAGAGTTTGTAAAAAGAAGTACATAAGAGAGCAATAAGACTGAATTAAATAAATTTGTTAATATGTATGTATGTATGTATATAGTAAATATGGATTTGTAAAGTATTGAATTAATACTAATAAACTTAACTAAACTAAACTATACTAAACTTAATGTAAAACACAGTTCCTCCCGTATGGGTAGATAAGGAGTCACACCTCACAGACGAGTAGTTAGCAGGTCAATGGGTCTCTGTCACACACGCGAAGTCATATTTTTCAGTCACTATTATATTTTCTAGCTCATTAAAGTTATTGATTAATCCTTGTATATTCAAGGTCAGTCACTTACAAGATTTTAGTTGCTAATAAGCAACCCTTTGCTTTTCTATTAGCAACTTACTTTTAAACACCGGACAGTCAGAGCTTCTAATGTCATGATCTACATTAATATCAATCAGCTTTAGCTTCTCTTTAGCTCTACCACAGCTTATACATCTTACAATTTCACTAATACAATCCTTTACCTTATGCTCACCACCACATTTTACACAAGCTTCCTTCCCCTTGCAGGCTTTTGCTGTGTGGTTAAATCACCAGCCCTTAAAACACCTCTTAACATTCAATTCCTCATACACAATGCATCTATCCCACCCGATGTTAACTCTCTTTGCACTCATTAATTTTTTAAAATCATCACTACCTACTTCAAGAATTGCATTATACGTTTTTTTACGAGGGCAAGGTGAAAAGTTCTCGGCCTGACAATAAAAGACTGAGATTTTCAGTTAAAAAATGATATTATTTTTCTACATAATCTCCCTTGACTTCAATACACTTGTCCAACGTTTCTCCAACATAAGTATTCCTTCTCGGAAGTGAGAGTCTGGAAGGCTGTGAAAATATTCATCTACTGCCCTCTTAACTTCTGCATTGGATGCGAAGCGCTTCCCAGAAACAAATTTCTTCAAGTTTGGGAACAGATGGAAGTCTGAGGGTGCCATATCAGGTGAATAGGGGGCCGAGCAAATCGTACCCCAAATCCCGCAGTTTTCCCATCGCCAATGCATACTTGTGTACAGCTGCATTTTCCTGGTGAAAGATGATTTTTTTCTTCTTCAAGCCAGGCCTCTTCTCGCGAATTTTGGCATCCAGCTGGTCAAGAAGGTTGGAGTAATATACGCCTGTAATTGTTCTGCCTTTCTCAATGTAATCAATTAACAGGATCCCTTTCGCATCCCAAAACACTGGCCATGACCTTTTCGGCAGATGCGATCGACTTCGCTTTCTTTGGCGCTGAACCACCGGCTTCCACCCACTGCTTCGACTGCTGTTTCATTTCTGGCGTGTAGTGGTGGTTGCGGTTTTTGGCCGCCCTTCACGTGGGTCATCTTCGTGAGACCACGTTTAAATTCAGCTGCCCACTTTTTAACGGTTGACATGAAAGGAGCAGAGTCCCCGTAAACTTTTGTCAACTTTGGATGAATTTCCTTAGGGGTTAACCCATCCAAAACGAAGAATTTTATCACCGCACGATATTCAAGTATATCCATTTTAACGAAAAACACGCAAGACGTCTACTACACAAATTCGTGTAAAGAAACTACTTGAAAGAACAAGTTGAAACTTGTCATACGAACTAATGAGAAGTGCACCCAGGCAGGAAACTTAAATTTTTACTGATTGGAACGCCATCTCTGCGTCAGGCCGATACCTTTTCACCTTGCCCTCGTATTTTTTGGAGAAAGATACACTTTAATGCATTAGATATCTTTCAAATCGAATGCACCACTTCGAGCTTTAATAGCCGCAATGACATTATCTCCATCTACGTTTTCACTTAATCCACACACTAGCACTTTTGGGTTTTTTAATTTTTGGACATGTATGTCATAGTTCTCGGTCAATCACTCCTTATCGCTGTTTCCATTTTTTTACTAGATTCCTCATTACCACACACAATTACAACAGTTTCATTCTGCCTATTCGACAAACCATTTACATTTATGGCCAGTGATGAGGGATTTATTTGCTTCTTCATCTCTTCCCTAGTCTCGTCTTAGGTTTTACTATAACCTGCGGACCCTTTTAACTTGCGACTCATATGATTCTTTCATTTTTTCTCCATCAATTTTTACACTCCTTATTTCGTTCGTCAGTTCATTGACTGATTTAGAAATATCGCTGAAATCAATTAATTTCTTTAACTGGTTAGCACTTTTCACACACGCTTCTTGTACCGATTTCATTGCCTTTAGTCTTTCCATGTACCTCGACTCTACCGCTTCTAGTAAGTCTTTTATTTCCGACTCATTCTTCTTTAGTGAATTCTCCAATTCCCTCTTATATTCGTTCAAGTAGTTACTATTAATCTTTACAGCGTCTTTCAGCACAAGGTCAACGTTCTGTATATACAGAATACAGTCATCACGTATATGTATATTTCGCCCACTGGTTTATATTTAAAATGCCACTAGTATAGCTGTCTACGCCACTGCACTTTACCCCTATATGGACAATTTTTCCGCAAACACCTGCACATTTTATACCCGTTTCTCCACGAATGGAACTTCTACACTTATTGCATTCTTGTATTTTATTCGCAAATTCTCAGTAAGCATGAAAATCTCGAATAATTATTTTAACCAATTCACTAAAAAAATATGCGACTGCACCACGACGGTTAGCCCTAAAATTTGTTGTCTCAACAAGCTAAAAGGAACTTAATCTTAGGCTGTGATGCTAACGCCCATCATACTATTTGGGGGTAGAGGCGAGATTTTGTTCAATTATATCCTAAGTACTAACCTAACTACAGTGGACGCTCGATATAGTGAACAATCCAAAATAGTGAACACACAATATTTTACACAGGCTATTCTAAATAGTGAACAAAAAAAAATCTCGCTACAGTGAACTTATGTTTTTTTATTTTCTTCGAACCTCACAGCCTGCAAAAAACAGTTAAAACTTATTAGTGCCATGCAGTCGTCAGTTAGGCCCGCTGGGAAGTACATACGTTCATAGATATGTATGCATACCCATGTACAATCGTCCAAATTCACCGTTTTGTGAGAGTATCTTGCACGATTATATGCTACGCAGTTTGGGGTTGTTTGTAGTACAAATGAAAACTGCCTGTTGCTTGTTTCTTATTTTGTGAACGATCTTCTTTGTGACCATGTCTCGTAAGCATTTGACTCTTACAGAAAAAAGTGAAATTTTAAAGCAATTGTCGGACATTTAAGGTGTTGCGGTTACATTTTTGGCCAAAAAATATGGAAAAAAAATATCTACTGTGTGTAGTATCAACAAAAAAAGAGGCCATTACAGCAAAGCTGAGCGACACCGGCTATGGAACTAGCAAAAGGAAAACATTAAGGCCATCCGAACTTCCTAATATGGAAAAGAAGTTATATAAGTGGTTCTTGGAGCAACGTAAAAAAACATGTACCTGTATGTGGACTAGCCTAAAAAAAAAACAATTGATATTATCACAGACATAAATAAAAATGAATCTGGTTTCACCGCAAGTGATGGTTGGCTGCAGAAGTTTAAAAACAGGTATGGTGTTCGATACCTAAAGATATCAGGCGAAAAATTATCATCTCAACCAGAACTGGTCTGCCCTTTCAAAAAGAAACTCAGCGAGAAAATGTTAGAGCTGCAACTAACAACGGTATAACTTTACAACGCTGATGAAACGGGGCTATATTGGAAGCTTCTCCCGGAAAAGACTTATGTTGCATCGAGCGAAAAAACTGCTCCAGGGCGAAAACAGAGAAGCAGAGGATCACATGTTTAGCGTGTGCTAATGCCACAGGTCACCATAACGTCAAACCACTTGTCATAGGGAAAGCTCAGAAACCTCGTTCGTTCAAAAATGTGTCCTTGCCTGTGCATTACAGGAACTCCAAGTCGGCCTGGATGACCTCAGCAATATTTAAGGACTGGTTACATACTCTATTTGTTCCGGAAGTACAACGTTTTCTTCGCCAAAACGGCTTACCAGTTAAGGCCTTGTTAATTTTGGACAATGCCCCCAGCCATCCTCCTGAAAGTGAGCTTCAAACTCCAGATGGTAGCATTTCAGTCATGTACATGCCTCCCAATGTAACACCACTAATTCAGCCTATGGATTAAAATGCCATCCGCCTAACCAAACTTTTTTATAGAAAGAATTTGCTGCTATCAATTGTTGCTTCTGAAAAAGGTAGGTGCTTTTCACAGATATTTAAACATTTTCTTGAATGTTAAATAAAATCAGGTTTTCTCTTCAGAAAACATTTGTGAAGCTATTAAGGAAGTGTCAATAAAAGACGCTGTTTTGAACTTGGCAGCAGCATGGGACAAATTAGACTCTTCAGTCATTGCGAAATGCTGGAAAAACATCCATTTATTTGAAGCAGACCCGAAGGATGATTTTGGGGATGAAGATAAAATACCCCTCAGTATTCTTCGCAACAATTTAGAGTCTAATGCTAGCACGGTGGAAGCGGAAGAAGTGATTAATCTTCTGAACTACATACATAAAGGAGTAGCATATACGGAAGCAGATATGAATAATTGGAACGAAGATCAGATATTGTCTGATATTGAAGAAGCCGAAAACGAAGGGGAAGAAGAACAACAACCATATATAGATCATCCGATTTGTTCAGTGTCTTCTAGAGATGCTGTTCAATTATTTGAGAAAACAATTGAATGGGCAACTAGCAATAAAGTAGATTACACGGATGTTTTGGTCCTTAAAAGGTTGCAAGAAAAGGCAATACTAATTGACATAAATTCAAAGAAAAAGCAGACGAAGATGACTAACTACTTTAGCACAGCTCAAGTTTGATGTATTTTTTGTTTTTTAAGTACATGGAATGTATTATTTTTGTTACGTTTTACGATATTTTTAAAGAGCAGTTGCTCTTGTTAAAAATGAATTATTCTGTTTAATAAATATTGACTTGTTTTTAGTAATTGCAAAGAAAAATTGTTATTATATTCTATTTTCGATGTATTGCATGTAAAAACATACACATTTTGATGAAATTTGCTTCAAGGAGTCCACGCTCGTTACAGTGAACAATCTCGTTCCAGTGAACAGGCCCGGTTTTTATTAGTTCACTATATCGAGCGTCCACTGTATATGAATTCGTGGCAATTCCCCAACTTATTACAACCAATAGATGTGAGGTGTTACTGAAATTTTCAAATTCACCAAATAACGAGAAGGGCAAAGGAAACTGACTGGTTTAATACTCATGACCTTAGATCTTTTCTACCCCCTAACTCCGTTGAAATTGGCTGGTACAAGGCGAAAGTGAATGAATATTACCCCAACTCCATGCGGTGCCAAAACAGTTAACTTTTTGGGCACACAACCAAAAAATGAAATGGGAACATGATCTGCGAAAACCGATACTAATTGTACTCGAACAATGTGCGCCAATTGGGCCACATTCCTCCGCATACCTAACATGTCCAAAATACGACCAGTGTAAAGAAACGCTGAAAATTAAAACGAAAAACAAATGCAGTTTGGCCGAAGCTAAACGTATATATAAAGAACAAAATCCTCATTCTACCCACCACCACTGCAAAGCTGTTCTCTGATAAAATCAAGCAGACCGCCCAAACAAAATAAAACATCACTGAGAACGCCTCCGAAACTATTAACCTTCGAAAACCCCACCAAACCACTTCTCTCCTCCCCCTCGTTTCTTCTAGCAGCCTAAAGCTGCTCGCTCTACATGTCACCTAAACTTAACACACAAATAAAAATAACGCAACCTCAGCTTCCTAACAGCTCAAATATACAAAATCTAAATCCAGCCTTATCAAACGCAACACTCACAAACATACTACAACCAATTTTAAACTCAACCCCAAAGTCACTTATTCCCAACATTATGGACATCAATAATTACACACCCCATTTGATTAAACCCACACACAAACCAAATCCAACTACTCACCCATCTCCAAACACTTATTCCACAGCAACACCTCACCTCACTCACATAACTCACCTATATCTACTGTAACCCATTCTCTTATATAAACAAAAACGAATATTTCGTAAACCTCACCTAACTCGATGATGATATCTAAAATCAGTACCTTTACTCATAATCTGGACTCGATAATTCTCGATTGCATTAAATTTTTAAATTTAACCTTGTAGCAGCACTACTTTTCATATATTCATATAATCTTGTATTCTTATTATTTTTAATTTATATTTTGCAATCTTGTTAATTTAAATACTTATGTATATAGTGACTAATGAATTTTGTTAACTTTAGTTTTTCTTTGCCAAACTGGGGTATATCACCCTATAAAAATGCCATTAAAACTTTCGTTAAAAAGCTCCATGCCAGCTGTTAAAATTTTTTAAGATCCATTTTGTGAAAGCTCCATTGTGGCGTTTTAAAAAGCAGCCGAAATGTGTTTCGTTCTTCTTTATTTCTGAGCGTTCGAGCAAAGTACTTTAAGGTAACTTCTTAGAATATTTTGCCCGATTGCTTTTGTGTGCTTGAGTTCGGCGATTGTGAATTAGTCTTGGCAACTTCCTATGACTGTTCACAATAGTTGAATCTAAATACATAAGAGAAATTATTCCCAAGAATATACATTTGTATATGTATTTAATCTCCTCTTCTTTTCCGAAATAAATTAAGTTAAAACAAAACCCGGACTTTTACTGAGATAAAGCATCTCTACACCTTTTAATATTATCTACTTAAACTAACAAAAAACAGTATTAGGCCACACAAAATATTAGTCAAATTTGAACTAGGCAATAAGTGTTTGTCACGACCTAACCAACTGAACTCGAAATTGTGTAAGAATGCCGTTAGCTTCATAAATGTCAAATGCTGCAATTTCTCTATATCCTGATGCCCATTTTGCGCTAACCGGTTTCGACATTTTGTACAGCTCACTAAAATTTCAGGTAGAATTTGTTGATTAAAATACAGTCAACTAATGGAAAAAATTAACTCGTTTTGCAGTCATTTCGAGGTATCACTACGAATCACCTATCGATTTCTGATTTCCATACTATCGAAGACATTGCAATGTTAAAGATAATTTAATAAAATTCTATTGAACTGAAATGGAAAGTTTAGTTAGTAGACTAATCCTAGAAGATTGACTCTAGCAGAGTGCTTGGAATGCGCTAAATGCTTAGTATTCACAGATGCTAAATATCATGTTTTTGACCTGCAAGAGACCCAGGCGAATACCTTCAGCAACATAGGAACTAAACTGGAGATAGAATACACTAAACACTTGCCCAAGTACATCACACCCCAGACACCTTGGTCCTTCGATAAAGACAGCATAGTGTTGCATCTTTGCAACCTCCCATAAGAAAACACCAACAATGCAGTGTACAAATCCATGTTTCTCGAAATATCGTCAGAATTGAGCTCTAAAGGTTGGAGCTTTATATATAAACAGATGGATTAAAAATGTCTGAAAACACAGCTTTTGCAGTAGTATGTAAAGAAGGTTCTATCATAACCAAAGGAATCTTGCCAAATATCTAAGCATTACGGAAGCTATACTCGAGGCTGTCAAGATATCTTTGCAAACTGCGGGAAAATTGACAATTTGCTCTGATAGCCTCTCCGTGCTGCAAGCTATTGTCAACCCCAAACATTATTCGATACTTATTTCTAAAATCCGAGACATCGTCGTAAGGTCAGCAGCTAAAAAAAAAATTATGTGGATCCCAGGCCATATAGGAATACGTGGCAATAAACTTGCAAATATAGCCGCAAATGCCGCTCGTATGGCACCAACCTGCACATTTGAACATTACAGTAAAAATAGAATGTAATCGACTCAAAGAATGGGAAACATACACACTATTACACAATTATCAATCTAAAAAACATCCATACATAAATGTATCAAAGGAAATGATTCAAAATTGCATTCGCCTACGCCTAGGTCATACATCCTTGACACACCAACACTTCCTTAAAAGAGAACCAACTCCGACAACGGTAACCATAGCTGCTCACCTACTTAGCAGATGTTTTCTAACAACAAACAAAAACGTACTCCCTCCTGATAAAACATTAAGTATTATGGAAATATTAAGCGAACCAAGCGATAAAAACATAATTATAATAAATTGTTAGCTACACTTAACATTATCATTTAGCAACATAAACAATATCAACATAGAGCCGAAAGCCTTTGCTGCTAGCGCTCTTATTCCCCTTATCAATAATAAATTTCTAATTTGTTATTGTTATATACAAATCAATAAATAAATAACATAAGGAAAAGAATAAGTTGAAATATCCTGTAGTATTGCAACAATTACAGGACATTTAACTTTTACTAATTTACGTATTTAGCTTGCAATTTTGATCTTGTTCAGCTTATCTGCACGATGAAAATAAAAAAAAAATAAAAAAAAAACGATTTGAAGATGATACGGTAAAGTGAAATCTATTGACTTCTTTTTCTCGCTTCATAGGCTAGAAAATATAAATAAATTTAATTTTTATTTGCAGGCAAGGTATAATGGAAAGTGGCTCTCAAATCTCTCAATTGGCTATTACTGCCGCTGGCATGGATTGCATCTCCCTTTATTCATCTCTTCGAACAATCTTACTTACACAGGTGCTGAAATCCCCTGGTGCCACAACAAGATTATCCAAAACTCCTTGAACTTTTGAAACCAGATTAGCTATGGTTGTCTGCTCAGTTGGGGAGGGACTTAAATCTTGGTTCCGTTTCAACAAAGCCTGTTTAGGAATAATTTAGTTAATAAAATTTCTATGGACCAATTAGTAATAATCACAGAAGTCAATGCTGCATCGTCAGCGATTGGCGAGACCTTAGGAAATAGAACTTCCGCCAAAGTGAGGTCGAAAGGATGACGCGGTACAAATGTCTTTTTGAATGGCGGTCGTATTCCTCCGCGCATCGCACCTCGTCCGCCTCTTATTACTCCACGCACCATTTCTTAAGTATGTATTTTCTTACTTAACTTTTAATTAAAACATTTACTGGTTTAAAATATAAGCTTAACAGCATCAACCCCTTTAACAAGTTCCTTAAAAACCAGTCTACTAAACCGGGAACAGAAATCAAAATAAAATAAAGAAATAAATGAGTAGAGATATCAAACTTTCCCGTGACTTAAGCTGCCCAAACTAATTTACGCATATTCTTACAATTCCACGCACATTTGTATAAAATCCGAGAATTCACCCCCAAAATTCGTGAATTCACCCCAAAATTCTTGGATTTATATAAAATCAGGAAACTGCAGGTGACCTATTTGAGGGTGTTCGCATAGGATGACAGACCGGGTTTTTTTAACGTTTATCGGCAAAGGGGGAAGTTGAGAGGTAACATGTTACGTCAAATTGGATTTTTAGATATGTTAAAATTTTAGGATTTTTTGTTCCGTTTGAAAATGTCAATCAGTAGTCACTCGACAAGTGTAAAAAAATAATAAATAAAAAAAAAATAATTATTTGCACTATCACTCATTGTTTAATTAAATATCTTCAAATTTGCGAAATAAGCAAAAAAAGGAAAGAAAACATCCAAACCGGAAGTTTTCAGACAGGACTATTGTCCGACTCACAATGCAGCGTGAGAGCGAGACTGGAGCGAGGCGAGAAATCCTCGTCCTCATAAAATCGTTTCCCAGTTCACAATGAAGGCGATACTTTTGACAGCGAGCCTGTATTATCTATCTAAAAGCAACAACGGCAACACACCATCTTTCTCTTTCTGGCTACATAACAAACTCCCATCAACCTGCTGACAGGCTATCTCGTCGCGAGAGTTTTTCAATTTTCCGAATAGAATGCGTTGCGATAGAACGAGTCTCGTATCATTGTGTATTGTTTCATACATTTGCATAGATCGAAATTTTTTTGACAACTCGCGCTAGACTCTTGTCGTTCTCACGCTGCATTGTGAATCGGGCATATCAGTCTGCCAAGAAATGTCAAAAAAAAAAAGTCCGTCAGTCCAGTGTGAACACCGTATTTTGTTACCAAGTAGTGAAGGAGTTCCAACCATTAAGCATCGTTGAGGATGTAAAATTTAAAAAAATCGTAAACATGCTAAAATCTGCCTTAATTAAATGCGTTGAATTTCCACAGAGTCACACCGCCGATTTACAACGCATGATTTACGTCGTGATTTACAACGCATTTTTGTGGAATGGGGAATTGAGAGTAAGATAACTGCTATAGTGACCGACAATGCCGCCAATATTGTGTCAGCAGTTCAGAAAAGAAACTGGCGTCACCTACCCTGCATGGCACATTCTTTAAATTTAGTTGTGCAAGATGCGCTTAGGGAAATAAAAGAATTTCAAAGCAGAGTTAAAAGAACTGTGGAATATTTTAGAAAAAGTCCACTTAACAGCTCTATGCTTTGCTCCACACAAAAGCAAATGAATGTTGAGCCTATAAAGCTGAAGCAGGATGTGGTGATGGCATTGGAACTCTACGTATGACATGCTGAAATGCATTTTGGCAATGAGGGATAGTGTTGTGTCAAGTTTGGCTCTTTTGAATGCCAAAAATATTTTATTAATTGATGAAGACTGGATAATAATTCAACGAGCTTGTTCAATTTTAAAAGTTTTTGATGAGGTAACTAAGGAAATTTCAAGCGAAAAGGATGTCACATTGTCGAAAGAACTTATTTTGATTAACGGCATCAGGTCATTGCTACGAGAGGTCATCCTGGATGATCCTCAAGAAATTCGAGTCCTCATTTCAAAGCTTATTGATGGCTTGAATAAGCGCTTTAAAAATTTGGACGAAAATCAGCTTGTTCTTGAATCCACTCTTCTGGATCCTCGGTACAAGAGCACGTATTTCCTTATGAAACTGAATTTAATAAAGCATATCAGCTTTTGAGTAGAAATACGAGTGGTATAATATTACCACAAGAAGCTGTCTTGCCTGAAACACCTTTCCCAGCAACAGCAACAAGTCAAGATTGGCTAAAATTTGAAGAAAAATTGAGGGCAGGAACAAATGTTTCAAACATAACTACAGCAGATCTTGTAGAATTAGATCAATATTGTAATATGCAAGCTACGGCTCGAGTAGATAAAACGATATTCTGTGAAATTTATTTCTTTATTTTCTAGTCTATAGAACAATTCAAGTTCACACTATACTATTCTTCGCAAATTCTTTTCTTACAAAGTCTCTTTCCTCTCAAATCACTTTATCTCTTTTCAATTACTTAATTCACAAATCCAAACTAATTACTTTTTCTTGTTTACTCTCCACTTTCAATTTATCACCAAATTACAACTTCGCCCATTATCACTTTTCCAATCTCTTCGCCACAGTTTAAAAACTACTGTTTCTTTTTTTGATCGCCATCTGTCCTTATATAGCAGAAGTTTCTGATAGCCAGAAACTTCTAGCAAATTCTTCGACCACTGGAACAAGAGAAATAATTCTTGCATTTATAATTCCCTTTTATCCCTGATATTATTCGTCTCTTTCGTTGACATGAGCTGTGGAGACTTCGTCCCAGACACGAACCTCGAATGAAAGGACAGTTCGAACCAAAATTCTGCCAGAATGAAAAGTCACTTCGGAATTTGTTGAGTCATATTTTTAGGGGGCGTAGTTATTATTATGCTACACTGCCCCCCTCTTAGACGTGTTCGTCCCGAACAAGTGCATCCTCATTTCGGCCATTGTATCGACTCAGTCGGTCCACATGAACCACTTTCATTTTGGCCCTCGGTCCTCGCTGGATGCGGTAGACAACATCGTTGATGCGGGTTACTATTCTGTAGGGACCTTCCCAGTTCCGCTGTAATTTAGGTGATTTCCCCTTTTGGCGATGGGGATTATACAGCCACACCAGATCTCCTTCCTGGAATCCTGACGTTGTTGCCTTGGCATCATACCTGGTCTTCATGCGGTCGCTCGTCATCTTAATCTGGCTTCTGGTCCTTTGGTGTATGTCCCTAAGCCTTTCCCTAAGGTCCGCCACGTACTCTTCTTCATTTCTGGGCTCATTGGTAGGAGATCCAAATTTCACCTCACTGGGTAAACGAGCTATTCCACCAAATAAGATTTCGAACGGCGTATGTCGAGTAGTGCTATGCACGGCACTTCTATAGGCCATCAAAAACAAGGGAATCTGCCGGTCCCAATCCCGTTGGTAGTCACCTACGACCTTCGAGAGATGTTCGTCCAAAGTCCTATTGAAACGCTCCACCATACCGTCCGACTGTGGATGAAGCGGGGTTGTCCTTGTCTTTTTGATTCCGATTAGTTGACACATCTCTTGGAAGATTCTTGACTCGAAGTTCCGCCCTTGGTCAGAATGCAATTCCAAGGGCACACCGAATCTGCTAACCCAATTGTAGACGATCTGCTCCGCCACGGTTCTGGTTTCCTGGTTAGGGATCGGAAACGCTTCCGGCCACTTACTGAAGTAGTCCATCACTACGAGGATATACCGATTACCATTGTCAGTTTCCGGAAAGGGCCCTGCGATGTCAATGGCGATTCGTTCGAAAGGTGCTCCCACGTTGTATCTTACCTCGAGTTTTGATTCTCGGACCCTTGCTAGCTGCACACACGTCGCATTTTCGGCACCAGTCTTCGATATCTTCCTTCGCTTTTAACCAATAAAAACGTTCTCGTACCTTTTCTAGCGTCTTATTCACTCCCAAGTGGCCTCCGGTCGCCCCGCCATGCATTTCCTGTAACACCTCCTTGACCCTCGTCCGCGGTACGACAAGCTGCATTACAAACTACTTTCCGTCGGAGGATTCCCATTTTCTTCTCAGAACACCTTCTTGGACATGGAGGGAGTCCCACTGCGCAAAATATGCCTTTAAGGTCGGCCTTCTGTGAGAGATGTCCTGATGATCCGGTTTCTCCATGTTCTCCTTCCAGGCCAGAATCGGCTCGATATCCGGGTCTTCCTTCTGAGCGTTCCGGATCTCATCTACGCTCCAGCCGGCGATAGGTTCGGCTCTCATTCTTTGGATGGAAACCAGCTCCCGTTCTTCCTGACGCGCACAATGTTTACAATCCGTTCTGCATGGTCTCCGGGACAGTGCATCCGCATTAGAGTGGAGTTTTCCTTTACGATGCTGTATTTCGTAGTCGTAGATTTGCAGCCTTTCGATCCATCTTGCGACCTGACCCTCAGGACTCTTGAACTG
This sequence comes from Pocota personata, assembly GCA_963082735.1. Taxonomy (NCBI): domain Eukaryota; kingdom Metazoa; phylum Arthropoda; class Insecta; order Diptera; family Syrphidae; genus Pocota; species Pocota personata. The sequence continues at coordinate 107,045,263 of OY720429.1, forward strand.
TAATAGCCATTTTAAGGCTGCATGGACTGTGCGAAGAACGAACTTCCTCCCGTAGAGGTATTTGTGGAAATGCTTCGTAGCCAAGATCAAAGCTAGAAGTTCCCGCCTTGTCACGCAGTAGTTCCTTTCTGGCTTAGAGAGCACCTTGCTGAAGTACGCAACCACCTTCTCTTGGCCGTCATGCACCTGGGAGAGTACGGCTCCTACCCCGACATTACTAGCATCTGCATCCACAATGAACGTTTCCCCGGGAGTGGGGTAAGCCAGTATCGGGGCATCGCATAGCCGTTGTTTAAGTGCCTTGAAGCTCTTCTCGCACTCAATTGACCATTTGAATTGTTTTCCCTTTTCCGTCAACTGGTGCAGGTTCTTTGAGATCCCGGCAAAATCCTTCACGAACCGTCTGTAGTAGGTGGCTAGGCCCAGGAAGCTACTTAGTTGGTGCTTATCCTTGGGGACTGGCCAGTTTTTCACCGCATCGACCTTCTCTGGATCGGTTCTCACTTCTTTCGCTGAAATTATGTGCCCCAGGTACATGAATTCCGCTCTAAACAGGGCGCACTTCTTGGGGTTGAGCTTCAGGTGGGCACTTCGAAGCCTTTGAAACACATCCCTTAGATTGTCTCGGTGTTGCGCAAACGTTTTTCCTACGACGATGACATCATCCAAGTATACCAAACAGGTTTTCCATGTTAACCCTTGCAGGACACATTCCATCAATCGCTCGAAAGTCGCCGGAGCATTGCACAGCCCGAATGGCATTACCGTGAATTGCCATAGCCCATTTCCTGCGGTGAAGGCGGTTTTCTCCCGGTCTTCTGGATGGATCTGTACCTGCCAGTAGCCACTCTTCAAGTCGAGAGTGGAAAACCATCGGGCTCCTGATAGTGTGTCTAGCGTGTCGTCAATCCGTGGCAGAGGGTAGCTGTCTTTCTTGGTGACGTAATTGAGCTGCCGATAGTCCACGCAGAACCGCGTGCTGCCATCTTTCTTCTTAACCAGTACAACCGGTGATGCACACGGACTTTTGGAACTTTCAATCACACCTTCTTTCTCCATTGCCGACAACATCTCTGCAACTTCTGTCTGCTTTGCCAATGGAAGGCGCCTAGCAGGCTGACGAATTGGTCTAGTATCACCAGTGTCTATTCGATGTTGTACCAGGTGTGTTCGGCCGTATTCTCCGTCCTGTGAGGCAAATACATCAGCGTACTCATTGATAAGATTCTCTGCCATAGTTCGCTGCTCCTGATTCAGCTCACTGGACTGGAGAATCGTCTCTCTCGTTTCCGCTGTCCAAAGTGATGGGAGAGGTTTTGGAGCATCACGTTCAGATATTGTTGCGACGGCGGTAATCGGCGTGCATTTTCCAGTCACATCCCCTCGCCTTAGTTTGACAGTGTGTGGTCTTGCGTTCAAAACCCTCACTGGAACCATGGTGTTCTTTGGTTCGACTAACGTCTTTCCCACGATGTAGTCTTCAGAATTCTTCTCTGGGTCTGGTTCTACTATGTAGAATCGGTGGCTCCCAAGATCACCTTCCAGCTTCGTCCAAATGATTGTCTCTGAAGACGGCGGCAAAACTTCGTCTTTGCTGATGACTGTCCTGAGAGTTACGGCATTCTCATTTCCGTACACCATCGGAATCTCCACATTTCGATACCTCAGTACTTGCATCCCGATGTCCAAGATTACTTCATTTGCTTTCATGAAGTCTACTCCGATAATGCACTCGTCGCATATATCTGCCACCAGAAACGCATGGGAGAACGTCAGTCCTGCCAGAGTAATCGTAAGACGAACTTCTCCAAATACCTTCGCCATTTCCCCTGTTGCAGTCTTCAGGCAGTAGCTGTTGGTGTTGTGCAGCCAGGAGCTTTTGACGATATCTCTTCTTACAATGGAGGCAGTGGCACCTGTGTCGATGGTGGCTACGCACTTCTTCTCGTTGATTAGTGCCTCCACTGTCAGGCTCTTGTTACCCCGTTTGGTTTGCGAAACTTGAATGGTGGTCCTGGGGGCCTCGATTCCAGTAACCAACTTCTGCCCCGCGAAGTTGGTCCTTACGCATCTCCCGACTGCTGGTTTTGGGAAGTCTGACCGACAGGATGCTTCCTCTCTGCTTCTCCTACTTCCGCAATGTGGACAATTTCCTCGTCTAGGTGCACTTCTGCACTGCCGTTGTAGGTGTCCGGTTTGGTTGCAATTCCAGCAACGGATTTGACTTCCGCGAGCTTTGACGGCTGTTCTCTGGCATGAGCATTCCACGACGGACATTTCCCTGACACGGTGTATTCCCTGGTATGCTTGGTCCACAGCCTTCATTGACAAAGCGAATGCCAATGCCTCGGGGAGTGTTCGCTTTTCAGCCATCCTTACAGCCATTTGCAGTTGTATAGCTCCTCACCGGCTTTAGGGTATGAAAGATGGGCTAGTCGCTCTATATCCGCTTGCAACTGTTGGAGCGTTTCCCCCCTTTTCTGGACTCGACTACGCAGCTGAACCCTGTACACCTGCTGCATGTGTTCATCCCCAAACCGCATCTCGATAGCCTGAACCAGAGAGTCGTAGTTCTGCTGTTTATCTTCCGGGATGGTCTGCAAGAGCTCCGCAGCTGGACCCCTCAGTGCAAGTGTGAGTGCAATGGACTTCTCTTCATCGTCCCAGCTATTGGTCATTGCGGCCGCTTCGAATTGCCTTTTATAAATTGGCCATGATGTTTGACCATCGAAGATAGGAGGCTGCATCTCCTTTCTTCTCAGACCGTCAGTGGAATATTCCCGTGCTTTCTGTCTCTTCACGTTGCTGAGCTCCTTAGCAAGATTTTCGACTTGCTTTCCTACTATATCCACTTTTTCAAACTGAGTCTCTATCTTCCCGAACTGAGTTTCATGTTTCTCAAAATTTTCATCGAATCTGGTTTCGACTTTTTCGAGTTGCGTCTCGACCTTCTCGATTTTCTCTTCGATCACTTCGAATTTGGATTCCAAGTTCTTGTTTTGCTCATCAAGTTTACTTTCCAGAGCATCTAGAGAATTCTTTTGTTCGTCCATTGCTTTCTTTTGTTCATCCAGCTTAAGTTCTAGAGAATTCTTTTGTTCGTCCATTGCTTTCTTTTGTTCATCCATTGCTTTCTTTTGTTCATCCAACTTAAGTTCTAGAGAATTCCTTTGGTCGCCCATTGCTTTCTTTTGTTCGTCCATCGCTTTCTTTTGTTCATCCATTGCTTTCTTTTGTTCATCCAGCTTAAGTTCTATAGAATTCTTTTGGTCATCGAGCTTATGACTTTGATCTTCTATTGCTTTCTTTTGTTCGTCCATGACTAACTTAAGTTGCAGGAGCAGACTTGTTATACCCGGGTCGGCTACTGTACTTGCTGGTTCCTCTTCCACGTCAAACTCTATGTCATGCCGATTTTCACCTTCCTGTGTTACTGCTTCTTCCAGACGAATCAGTAGGGCATCTTTTCCCCCAGTTGTGTCGAGATTCCGCTTACTGAGTTCTGCCTTTAGTTGAATGATAGTTAGTTTTCCCAATTTGCGACCCATTTTGCGCAACTAATTAACTCAACGCAGAAATGGTTTTTTTTTTTTTTTTCTTATGCAATTTCACACCACGGAAATAGTTATTCACAGAATAAGTTTTATCCCAGCTTCTGACACCAATGTAATATGCAAGCTACGGCTCGAGTAGATAAAACGGTATTCTGTGAAATTTATTTCTTTATTTTCTAGTCTATAGAACAATTCAAGTTCACACTATACTATTCTTCGCAAATTCTTTTCTTACAAGGTCTCTTTCCTCTCAAATCACTTTATCTCCTTTCAATTACTTAATCCACAAATTCAAACTAATTACTTTTTCTTGTTTACTCTCCACTTTCAATTTATCACCAAATTACAACTTCGCCCATTATCACTTTTCCAATCTCTTCGCCACAGTTTAAAAACTACTGTTTCTTTTTTTGATCGCCATCTGTCCTTATATAGCAGAAGTTTCTGATAGCCAGAAACTTCTAGCAAATTCTTCGACCACTGGAACAAGAGAAATAATTCTTGCAGTTATAATTCCCTTTTATCCCTGATATTATTCGTCTCTTTCGTTGACATGAGCTGTGGAGACTTCGTCCCAGACACGAACCTCGAATGAAAGGACAGTTCGAACCAAAATTCTGCCAGAATGAAAAGTCACTTCGGAATTTGTTGAGTCATATTTTTAGGGGGCGTAGTTATTATTATGCTACAATATGTCCAAGAAACGTATGCCCTCCTTGATTTCAACCCTTTAACCTGGTGGAGTAAGTATCCGCCAATATTTAAAGTGTAATGAACTAGGAATATATGAACTTATGCCAACTTGGCAGCACCGATTTGGTGATGCCTCAGACATGTGTGATTATCCGGAAATTTTTCTTTGTTTTGACAGAAGCTGAACTAGTACATTGCGGTTAGGTCCTTTTTCCCTTTTTTGAGATTGAGGTTAAGTCTTTTTCCCTTTTTGTAATTGGAACATGTGTAAATTCTAAAGAATAAAAATCCGAAAATAATCTGGTGATCCAGAGTTCATTACAATTCAGAAGTGGGAAACGAAACCAGAACCGCAGGACAAAGCGAATAAAACAAATATTAATGGCATACATACAGCGCCAAGTATTAATAGAGGCATTAACCGCGGCCAACGTGGATTTTGCGGAAGGAGCAACGGTGGCCGAGCTGAGACTACTTTACGATACGGTGGTGGCCAGGGAGCGAGCTGCAGCAGACGAAGACCGATGTCCCGATGGAAACCGATGGAAACCGATGCCCAGTTGAGGATCGATGCCCAGAAGAAAGCCGACGCCCAGATGAAAACCGATGCCCAGATGAGAACCGATGTCCAGACGAGAACCGATGCCCAGACGAAAATGAATGCCCAGAAGTTAATGATAATGCACCACCGCGTAAAACACCATAGATTGCGACGTCGAGATGGCCCATATGGAGAAAGAGATCCAGCTGCTCCGCAAGCGACGCGAGCTGCAGATACTGAGAGGAACTCGGGACAGTGGAGGCCAAAAAGTTTGATTTTTCTGCCTTTGAAGCCATGGTGTACCCTTTCAGTGGTGACGACACTTACGGCATCAAGAAGTGGTTTTATGGTGCTGAAGATGCTTTCCATGTGTTCGGATGTAGTGAGCGGGACAAATTTATAAGTGTTCGACGTGTTTTAATATGAACGGCGAAAATGTTCCTGAGGACAATTTCAGCACACACCTACGCCGAGCTGAAAAAAGCCCTAGTTGAGGAGTTTGGCCGGGTTTACACTATGAATGAGGTGTTTCAGCAGTTGAAGTCGCGTGGAGGGGATTCGAAGAAGTCGCCGAGAAGATGACGGAGTTCCAAATGGTAAATGTTGCCTTTATCGACTATCGTAACAAGTGCATTGAAGTTAAACCTTATTTTTGCCTTTTTGATTCCGGTAGTCCAAGTAGTTTCGTAAAGAAATCTTTAGTCCCGTTCATCTGCGGAGAGAAGATGTCAACGCGGTTCAGAGGGATGGGAAACCAACCTTTAAGTACATATGGCACAGTAAATTGTTACATTAAATTCCGGGGTAAAACAGTAGTTCATTCGTTTATCATAATTCCAGACGGCGAAACTTTCGTACCGATGCTTCTGGGACGCGATGCTTTACTAAAATTGAATATACACCTTTGTCGGCTAAGACTACGTTATAATCGTGAAACGTTGTATAGTTTGAACAAACAATTTTTGTCTAGTAAAACCTATGAATAATCTAATAAAATTGTCAGAGAACTTGTTTCATTTGATTTGTTGAAGAACCCAAATGTTTTAGAGAATAGTGTCGAAACAGACCCGATAGAAGTAGTTAAAACAATACCGTAGTAAGTGTAAATGCAAATCCTAAAGTTCTAACAGAAGATGCCGCGCATACTTCGAGTGAATCAGAATTAGAACTGGTAAAACTTGTAGGTGACAGGGGTATGGTGAACTTTATTGACTTAGGCCGGCTAGTGAGTGCGATTGGGACTTGCGCGAGAAATAATGAGAAAATAAATATAAATGAGTGTTGGTCCAAGGCTCATTCATGCGTTGTCAGAGCGACAGTAGATGAGCACTATGTTAGTTCGAAAGTTAAAGCAAAAGTGAATGATTATTCGCTGAAGATAAGCTTAACCAGAGACGTGCCAATATATTGTTTACCGCGGCGACTTTCATTTTACGAGCGTACCGAAGTTCAGAACACTGTTGATCGGTTGTTAGAGAAGGGTATAATTAGACCAAGTAATTCGCCTTATGCTTGCGCTTTAGTATTAGTAAGGAAAAAGAATGGAGAAATACGAATGTGCGTAGATTATCGAGCTCTAAACAAACATACACTGAGAGATAATTTCCCGCTCCCATTAATTTAAGACTGTTTCGGATACTTTGCGAACAACAAGATTTTTACTGCCCTAGATTTGAATAAATGGTTCCTCCATATAAAAGTTTATGAAGAATCGATTAAATACACGGCATTCGTTACCTCCTTTGGACAGTTTGAATACGTGTACATGCCCTTTGGCCTTAAGAACGCCCCCGCAGTTTTTCAAAGATATATTTACTTAACGTTAAAACCGCTGATTGATAAGGGCTTAGTCATTGTCTATCTTGATGACATTTCTTTCGCGACCTCGGACATAGAGACCCATGTTAAAATTCCCGCCGAAGTACTGCGTGTATTGAAAGAAGCCGGTTTAGAACTAAACATGAGAAAGAGTAATTTCGCGTTTAGTGAAATTGATTACCTTGGTTACTGTGTCAGCGAGGACGGGATCCGTCCTAATATAATCACTTAGAAGCGATTCGCAAATACCCGATGCCCCGCAATACCAAAGAAATCCAGAGATGTAATGGTTTGTTCTCTTATTTTCGCCGATTTGTCCCAAGATTTTCTTGCATAGCCAGGCCTTTGACAAATTTGCTGAAGAAAGATGTTAAATTTGTTTGGACTGATGAGAGTACCGCTGCCTTTAAAGAGTTAAGAAGTAGATTAGTTTTAGCGATATACGATCCTAAGCGAGAAACAGAATTACATTGTGACGCGGGTTCACATGGTTTTGGAGCCGTGCAAAAACAAGACGACAAGAAGTTTCATCCGGTAGCCTTCCTTTCAAAAAAAAAACCACTTCCGAAGAGTCAAAGTTAATTAGCTTCGAATTAGAGACATTGGCCGTTGTTTATGCCCTAGAACGTTTTAAAACTTTTCTTGACCGCTTACCATTTATTGTTGTTACCGACTGTGAAGCCTTGTCACAGACGCTTAAGAAGAAAGATGTGAATCCACTAATAGCCAAGTGGGCTTTAGCATTTGAAAATTATAATTATCAAGTACAGCATCGGAAGGGAGAAAGGATGGCTCATGTTGAGGACTTGGATCGGAATATCCAAGTGGCTCAGGCGCGTGATGAGGACATATGGTCTATCCGAGAAAAGCTAGAGAGCGAAGAGGTACCCGGGTACGCTTTAGAAGATGGTCTAGTTTTCCGTGTCGGGCCGCAGAATAGACGTCAACTTTGTGTTCCTAGGGAACTGGAAGAAGACGTCATACGTATCACTCATGAGAAATGTGGGCACCTAATTATTGATAAATGCACGAGTCAAGTTCTGAAGCATTATTGGATCTGCAATGTGAAAAAAAGCTAAATCGGTCCATTAGAAATTGTCTTAAGTGTATTTTTCATTCTGCGCCCCCTCGAAACACTGAGCGAAGCCTGTATAACATAGTGAAATGATCAGAACCTTTCGATACTATTCATATAGACAACTTCGGTCCGCTGCCTTCTATTAATTCGAGAAGTAAGTACATTCTTGCAGTCATAGATGCTTTCACGAAGTACGTCAAACTATATCCCGTTAACACTCCCGGGACGCGCGAGACAATAAATGCTCTGGAGCGGTATTTTGAATACTACAGTCGCCCGCGTAGAATTATTAGCGATCGTGGTACCAGTTTTGCGTCACAAGAATTCAGCAATTTTGTGAAGAAATATAATATTGTAATATGCGAGCTACGGCTCGAGTAGATAAAACAATATTCTGTGAAATTATTTCTTTATTTTCTAGTCTATAGAACAATTCAGGTTCACAATATACTATTCTTCGCAATTCTTTTTCTTACAATGTCTCTTTCCTCTCAAATCACTTATCTCCTTTCTTCTACTTAATTCACAAATCCAAACTAATTACTTCTTCTTGTTAAATCTCAACTTTCAATTTATCATAAGATTACAACTTCGCCCATTATCACTTTTCTAATCTCTTCGCCACAGTTTAAAAACTACTGCTCCTTTCTCAATCACCATCTGTCCTTACATAGCAGAAGTTTCTGATAGCCAGACACTTCTAGCAAATTCTTCGACCACTGGAACAAGAGAAATTCTGATGTAATAATTCTTGCAGTCATAATTCCCTTTTATCCCTGATATTATCCGTCTCTTTCGTTGACATGAGCTGTGGAGACTTCATCCCAGACACGAACCTCGAATGAAAGGACAGTTCGGACTAAAATTCTGCCAGAATGAAAAGACACTTCGGAATTTGTTGCATCATACTTTTAGGGGGCGTAGTTATTATTATGCTACACTGCCCCCCTCTTAGACGTGTTCGTCCCGAACAAGTGCATCCTCATTTCGGCCATTGTATCGACTCAGTCGGTCCACATGAACCACTTTCATTTTGGCCCTTGGTCCTCGCTGGATGCGGTAGACAACATCGTTGATGCGGGTTACTATTCTGTAGGGACCTTCCCAGTTCCGCTGCAATTTAGGTGATTTCCCCTTTTGGCGATGGGGATTATACAGCCACACCAGATCTCCTTCCTGGAATCCTGACGTTGTTGCCTTGGCATCATACCTGGTCTTCATGCGGTCGCTCGTCATCTTAATCTGGCTTCTTGTCCTTTGGTGTATGTCCCTAAGCCTTTCCCTAAGGTCCGCCACGTACTCTTCTTCATTTCTGTGCTCATTGGTAGGAGATCCAAATTTCCCCTCACTGGGTAAACGAGCTATTCCACCAAATAAGATTTTGAACGGCGTATGTCGAGTAGTGCTATGCACGGCACTTCTATAGGCCATCAAAAACAAGGGAATCTGCCGGTCCCAATCCCGTTGGTAGTCACCTACGACCTTCGAGAGATGTTCGTCCAAAGTCCTATTGAAACGCTCCACCATACCATCCGACTGTGGATGAAGCGGGGTTGTCCTTGTCTTTTTGATTCCGAGTAGTTGACACATCTCTTGGAAGATTCTTGACTCGAAGTTCCGCCCTTGGTCAGAATGCAATTTCAAGGGCACACCGAATCTGCTAACCCAATTGTAGACGATCTGCTCCGCCACGGTTCTGGCTTCCTGGTTAGGTATCGGAAACGCTTCCGGCCACTTACTGAAGTAGTCCATTACTACGAGTATATACCGGTTACCATTGTCCGTTTCCGGAAAGGGCCCTGCGATGTCAATGGCGATTCGTTCGAAAGGTGCATACACGTTGTATAGGTGCATATTACCTCGAGTTTTGATTCTCGGACCCTTGCTAGCTGCACACACGTCGCATTTTCTGCAACAGTCTTCGATATCTTCTTTCGCTTTTAACCAATAAAAACGTTCTCGTACCTTTTCTAGCATCTTATTCACTCCCAAGTGGCCTCCGGACGCCCCGCCATGCATTTCCTGTAACACCTCCTTGACCCTCGTCCGCGGTACGACAAGCTGCATTACAAACGACTTTCCGTCGGAGGATTCCCATTTTCTTCTCAGAACACCTTCTTGGACATGGAGGGAGTCCCACTGCGCAAAATATGCCTTTAAGGTCGGGCTTCTGTGAGAGATGTCCTGATGATCCGGTTTCTCCATGTTCTCCTTCCAGGCCAGAATCGGCTCGATATCCGGGTCTTCCTTCTGAGCGTTCCGGATCTCATCTACGCTCCAGCCGGCGATAGGTTCGGCTCTCATTCTTTGGATGGAAACCAGCTCCCGTTCTTCCGGACGCGCACAATGTTTACAATCCGTTCTGCATGGTCTCCGGGACAGTGCATCCGCATTAGACTGGAGTTTTCCTTTACGATGCTGTATTTCGTAGTCGTAGATTTGCAGCCTTTCGATCCAACTTGCGACCTGACCCTCAGGACTCTTGAACTGTAATAGCCATTTTAAGGCTGCATGGTCTGTGCGAAGAACGAACTTTCTCACGTAGAGGTATTTTTGAAAATGCTTCGTAGCCAAGATCAAAGCTAGAAGTTCTCTCCTTGTCACGCAGTAGTTCCTTTCTGGCTTAGAGAGCACCTTGCTGAAGTACGCAACCACCTTCTCTTGGCCGTCATGCACCTGGGAGAGTACGGCTCCTACCCCGACATTACTAGCATCTGCATCCACAATGAACGTTTCCCCGGGAGTGGGGTAAGCCAGTATCGGGGCATCGCATAGCCGTTGTTTAAGTGCCTTGAAGCTCTTCTCACACTCAATTGACCATTTGAATTGTTTTCCCTTTTCCGTCAACTGGTGCAGGCTCTTTGCGATCCCGGCAAAATCCTTCACGAACCGTCTGTAGTAGGTGGCTAGGCCCAGGAAGCTACTTAGTTGGTGCTTATCCTTGGGGACTGGCCAGTTTTTCACCGCATCGACCTTCTCTGGATCGGTTCTCACTCCTTTCGCTGAAATTATGTGCCCCAGGTACCTGAATTCCGCTCTAAACAGGGCGCACTTCTTGGGGTTGAGCTTCAGGTGGGTTCGAAGTGCCCTTTGAAACACATCCCTTAGATTGTCTCGGTGTTGCGCAAACGTTTTTCCTACGACGATGACATCATCCAAGTATACCAAACAAGTTTTCCATGTTAACCCTTACAGGACACATTCCATCAAACTCTCGAAAGTCGCCGGAGCATTGCACAGCCCGAATGGCATTACCGTGAATTGCCATAGCCCATTTCCTGCGGTGAAGGTGGTTTTCTCCCGGTCTTCTGGATGGATCTTTACCTGCCAGTAGCCACTCTTCAAGTCGAGAGTGGAAAACCATTGGGCTCCTGATAGTGTGTCCAGCGTGTCGTCAATCCGTGGCAGAGGATAGCTGTCTTTCTTGGTGACGTAATTGAGCTGCCGATAGTCCACGCAGAACCGCGTGCTGACATCTTTCTTCTTAACCAGTACAACCGGTGATGCCCACGGACTTTTGGAACTTTCAATCAGACCTTCTTTCTCCATTGCCGACACCATCTCTGCTACTTCTGTCTGCTTTGCCAATGGAAGGCGCCTAGCAGGCTGACGAATTAGTCTAGTATCACCAGTGTCTATTCGATGTTGTACCAGGTGTGTTCGGCCGTATTCTCCGTCCTGTGAGGCAAATAAATCAGCGTACTCATTGATAAGATTCTCTGCCATAGTTCGCTGCTCCTGATTCAGCTCACTGGACTGGAGAATCGTGTCTCTCGTTTCCGCTGTCCAAGGTGATGGGAGAGGTTTTGGAGCATCACGTTCAGATATTGTTGCGATGGCGGTAATCGGCGTGCATTTTCCAGTCACCTCCCCTCGCCTTAGTTTGACAGTGTGTGGTCTCGCGTTCAAAACTCTCACTGGAACCATGGTGTTCTTTGGTTCGACTAACGTCTTTCCCACGATGTAGTCTTGAGAATTCTTCTCTGGGTCTGGTTCTACTATGTAGAATCGGTGGCTCCCAAGATCACCTTCCAGCTTCGTCCAAATGATTGTCTCTGAAGAAGGCGGCAAAACTTCGTCTTTGCTGATGACTGTCCTTAGAGTTACGGCATTCTCTTTTCCGTACACCATCGGAATCCAAGATTACTTCATTTGCTTTCATGAAGTCTATTCCGATGATGCACTCGTCGCATATATCTGCCACCAGAAACGCATGGGAGAACATCAGTCCTGCCAGAGTAGTTTGTAGTTATCAGGAATGTGGACACTTCTGTTTGGACTAACAAAAAATTAATTCCTAAGTATCGCAGTCCATATGTAGGTAAATAGAAGTTAGAGCACGATCGCTATGTAACAAAGGATGTTGAAGGTTTTCAAGTTACGCAGTTGCCGTATCACATCATCCTAGATTCGAGTAGATTGAAGAAATGGGTCGAAGATAGTAATGAGCTAGAATAAAACATTTGGATTCAAAAGGTAGCACTTACACTTAGCTTTAAGTTATACAATCGAGGTAGATTGAAAAGTCAGAATGGCCGAACTGTAATGAACTAGGAATATATGAACTTATGGTAACTTGGAAGCACCGATTTGGTGATGCCTCAGACATGTGTGATTCTCCGGACATTTTTCTTTGTTTTGACAGAAGCTGAACTAGTTCATTGCGGTTACGTCTTTTTCCCTTTTTTGAGATTGAGGTTGAGACTTTTTCCCTTTTTGTAATTGGAACATGTGTAAAATTTAAAGAATAAAAATCCGAAAGTAATCTGGTAATCCAGAGTTCATTACAGTATATATATTTTTTGGTTGCGCAGTAACGTTTCAGATAAATTCCTGCGCTACTTTATTGCTCGATTTTTAAAACGTTTTTTTTGTAACTCAATTTTAACTCAAGTTGCAAAAAACTTAGCAAATACTGGATTTGTTCGTCTTTTCTAACGACTCACATACAACTGTGAAACGATTTTGTTTAAGGTTATAAGCACCGAACGTAATGCTTCCGATCCGGTCCATTGTAGTATTTCCGGAAATTTAAAATTTCAACACAAAGAAGAAATGCTAGGAGATTCGTTCCCCAAAGTTCATTAACAATGCTCAAGGCCAGATTCTTGTGGAAGACGATAAATTTCTGCACAGATGGCGACAGTATTGTGAAAGACTTCTGAACGAAAAGTTTCCCCGGGTATACTTTCCAAAAGCGGCTCCTAACCATGATGAAACATCCGACATTACTGTCGAAGAAGTTAGAAATGCGGTCAAATATTTAAAAAAAAAAAAAAAGGTTGGGCCAGACGAGATACGAGGACCCTCTGAGTTCTGGAAAAAAGATGGGAGACATCGGGTCCAGATGGCTCATGATTCTTATCTCCAAATTTGTGAGCGGTGATCCAATGCCTAATCAGTGGAGGGAAAGTTAGCGGGTGTTGAATGGCCGACTGCGAAAAATAATACGGCTTTCTGATGACCAGTGCGTGTTTGTCTCGGGTAAATCAACAACAAATGCAATCCAAAGTATAAGGATCAAAATGCAAAAACATCGTGATTCCTTGCACATGATGTTGGTTGATTTTGAAAAAGCCTTTGATAGACAACCAAGCTTACGGGTTGCGCTAGGGCAACGAGGAGTTCCAGAAACCTACGTATTTTACGTATTTTTATAATGTTAAATACGTGAATAATGTGATGAATATTGACGTTTGAGAGATGATAGGCGAGAGTGTGGACGGATATGCTTTTGCAGGTTGAAAGAACTCTTTTGCAGGAAAGAAAGTGAAACATGGTAAGAGTAAGGTTTTATTGGAAAGGATGATATGGGTAGGTAGGTAAGAGTGGCGGTTCTGTTAGGAAGAACCCAATTAGCACTAGGTGCCGTTTTGTTACCACACTCATATAACATGGGTGTTACGGTGTGTTGGTGAGGAGTCTCTAGATCCAACCTATGTAATTCAAAAAAGTAATAAGTTCCTTGATGTTTTTCTCTGAGACTTCCTCTAGAGAACTGAAGAAGTATTTTCCTAATGCTCGTTGTCTGGCCCTAGCTAGTGCCGGATAGGCGCATAAATAGTGGATACGGGTTTCTCTTCCAGTTGCGACATTGCAACTGTGACAGTGTTGGATTCATAGTTTGACTGCTCGGTCTCCTATAGCCTAGAGACTTGTAGTAATCGCTCCTACTAGATATGACACAATTTGTTAGCATAATTCATCTGAGGTTGACTTTTATAAGGAATATTGAGGAGATTTCTGCCTTGACCGCTCCAAGTGGAAAGTAGTCTGATTCCGCAAGTGAGTGGTGGAGCGCTGAGCTCTGCCTGTCTTGTTCATCAGCGAGTTCATTTCTAGAAACGTTTCTATGCCCTTGAACCCAGATCAGGGTTGCTTTGAATTGTCCATCTAGCGAGCCTAGCTCATTTCGACATTCTAATATTAGTTTATAGGATATAGTGACCGAGGCGATGACTTTGATAGCAGCTTGGCTATCAATGAGTGGCAATCTTTTGCCTTGCCGTTATATTTGTGCGTAATTTGATCTGGCAACAGCCTTCGCGAATAGCGAGTAGTTCCGCCAGGAAAACACTGGCATTATCAGGAAGTCTGTACGATTTTGAAATGTTTAAGGATTCGGAACCATCATCGCAGTCTACCCATGAACCGTCTGTGTAGATTACCACGTCAAAGTCCTTAATCACACGCCCATCTTGCCATTCTCATCTCATGGGGAATTGTACGTCGAAACGCATTGTGAAATTCAATTTGGTGATAATGTAATCTGTTGAGGGCGATACGAGTTCCCTCTACTATGCACAAAGGGTTTCGCAGTCTAGCACCCAGACTCTCTGAGTCTGATCGTGCTATGTGCTGTAATACTTGTTATGTGTAGGTCTAGAGGTAAAAGATGCAGAAGGACTGTTAGAGCATCTGACGGCGTAGACCGTAGAGCAACTGCAGTGCCTATGCATGCTGTTTTTTGCACATTGTTAAGTTTGGTTATATTATAGGCATTTTTAGAGCCGGCCACCATACCAGCCACTATACTATTGAAGTACCACAGCTGTGAACCATCCATAGGGTCAATCCTGGTTCCAAAGCCCCATTTGTTGCCGAATGTTTTGTTACAGGCGTAGAAGGCTATACATATGCGAAGTCAGGTATTTTAGTTTTAGTGGTGAACAGCATCAGTTCAGTTGTGCTCGAGTTAACGCCAAGATCAAACTTTTTGGCCCGGATGCTTACCTTAATCAGAGCATTTTCATGATTACGCTTATCACATTTATTTACATTCACTTACAACCGTCGTGGTGTTCGGAAGTGTACAAGTAGAAGCGGCGCTAAGTAACTCGCAAACGGTAATACTACGATAATACTACACACAAAACCAAGAACTTAAAATGGATAATGATGAATACATGTCGGATGAGGGGAAAAGAAAGAGGAACGAACCGATTTCGTCAGAAATTTTCAAAAAAACCGAACAAATTTTAAGATCCCCTGTGAAAGAAAGCAAATATGAAAAAATTGACGTTTAACAGAGATGATGGAGGAATTATTAAGAGACAGAAAGGAGATTAAAAAAGACTAAATAGGAGGAGGAAGAAGAGAAGAGCTAAATAGGATAAAAGAAGAGAACAAGATACTACGTAAAGAAAATGCTGAATTTAAAAGAGAAATGGAAATTATGCAAACAAGAGTTGAAAGAATGGAGAAAGAGAATATAAAGAGTAATATGATGATGACGGGTATAGACATTGGCACGAAGCAGCGTGGGGAAGCGAGAAATGTTATGCAGAACTTTTTCCAGAAAGAGATGAACATACAAGTCAATATCAGAGAGGTCATAAAGCTGGGACACAAAACGTACAAAATTGAAACAGAACACATCAATGGAAAGCAACAAGTAATGGAGAATAAACATAAACTGAAAAACGACTGGGAAAGAGTATATATTGTAACATGCGAGCTACGGCTCGAGTAGATAAAACAGTATTCTGTGAAATTATTTCTTTATTTTCTAGTCTATAGAACAATTCAGGTTCACACTATACTATTCTTCGCAATTCTTTTCTTACAATGTCTCTTTCCTCTCTAATCACTTTATCTCTTTTCAATTACTTAATTCACAAATCCAAACTAATTACTTTTTCTTGTTCACTCTCAACTTTCAATTTATCACCAAATTACAACTTCGCCCATTATCACTTTTCCAATCTCTTCGCCACGGTTCTAAACCAACTGTCTTTTTTTGACCGCCATCTGTCCTTATATAGCAGAAGTTTCTGATAGCCAGAAACTTCTAGCAAATTCTTCGACCACTGGAATAAGAGAAATAATTCTTGCAGTTATAATTCCCTTTTATCCCTGATATTATTCGTCTCTTTCGTTGACATGAGCTGTGGAGACTTCGTCCCAGACACGAACCTCGAATGAAAGGACAGTACGAACCAAAATTCTGCCAGAATGAAAAGTCACTTCGGAATTTGTTGCGTCATATTTTTAGGGGGCGTAGTTATTATTATGCTACAATATTAATAATGAGTTAACAAAAGGCGAACTTGATATACAACAAAAATTAAAGAAGATTGCAAAAGAAGAGAAGAAAAATGGAAAAAGAGTAAAAATTGCACACATGAGACTAATCATAGATGATATAGAATGGAACTGGAACAGAAAAGAAAATAGATTACAAAAAACAGAGATCATTGATAGGCAACGCCGCCGTAAGCAACATGGCAATAACAGCAATAAAAACAGAACCCAAAAAAATACTGGAGCAAAAACTAGTAGAAAAGAGGAAAGGAATGCTAGTAAATAAGGATGAAGGATTAGTTAAGCAAGACATCAATCAAAGGAAAAGAATATATAAAAAAACGAGAGAATGGAAAATAGGAACATGGAATGTAAGAGGAATTAAGGCTAAAGAATTAGAAATTATGAATTGTTTTACAAATTCGAAATTGGATATACTCGCTGAAACCAAGAAAAAAGGTGTAGGCAGCCTTCTGATGGAAAAAGGAGAACTAATGATATACATAGGAGTGGATGAAAACGAACAAGCAAAAGCAGGGGTGGCCTGTATAATTAAAAATGAATTAATAAGTCAAATTACTGAATGGGAGGCAATAAATGAGCGATTGCTAATGATAGAAATAGGAAAAGAAAAAGATAGGAAAAATATTTTGGTGGCATATGGCCCAAATGAGGACGGAAGAAGTGGAGAGAAAGAAATATTCTGGGAAAGCTTACAAGAAGCCAGCGATAAAAAGAAAGGTAAATTGGTCATTGCCGGGGATATTAAAAATTATTACGATAAAAAAAGCTGAAACGGGGTAATAGGAAGCTATGGAGAAAGTAAGATAAGTCGAAATGGAAAAAAGTTACTAGAATTTTGTAATATTAATGATTTGGTAATTGTCCATACGCTTTTTGAGCATAAAGAAATACATAAGTACACCAGAGAAGTAGCAAGTAGAAAAGAAAAATCAATTATAGATTACGTAATAGTAGAGCAAGCACATAAAAAAGAGGCTATAAATGCTAGAGTTAAAAGAGGATACGGAACCGATCACTATCTTTTTGAAGTAACTATGAAAGAAGTATAAAACAGGTCAACAAAGGTGGAAAAGTAACAGAATCGAGGAAAAAGATGCGAATTAAAGCGTATAAACTAAGAAAGGATGAAACGAAAGGAAAGTATATGAAGGAGGTAGAAGAAGACATAAACCGATATGCAACCTTAGGAAATGAAGATATAAATGAAAGATGGAATCGATTTAAAGAAACGTTACTCAAAGTTGCTAAAAAAGTATGCGGTCAAAGCAAATTAAATGATAATAAGAAAGGAACAACGTGGTGGACCGAAGAACTAAAGACAGAAATTAAATTGTAGGAGAAATTATGGAAAGACTGCTTACAGAATAGGAGTAACATGAAGTACGAGGAATACAAAAAACAGAGGGAAGTAGTAAAACAAAAAGTTCTTAGAGCCAAAATGAAATCATGGGAGGAATTTGGGAAAACCATTGAAAATAGTAAAGAAAATTCCAAAATATTCTGTCGTTTATTAAAAATCCTGAGAATAAAAAAGACTTCAAACTGCAAAATATAAAAGCAATTAATGGAAAAATATTAACGAGTGAAAAAGAGATAGTCAAAAGATGGAAAGATTGCTTCGAAGAACTGCTGAACGGGGAGGAGCCTAACGCATATAGTGAAGCAGAAGGAACAATAAACCACCATGAAGGAAATGAGCAAGAACAATTAAACCTGATTACAAAAGAATTCTGTTATTAAGAAAGTGAAGAATGCGAAGGCCCCTGGCATGGATGAGATGGCACCAGAACTACTTAAAAGCATTGGCGAAAATGGCATAGAAAAATGTGTGACAATTTTAAATCTAGCATGGAAGAAAAAAGAAATACCAAGAGAATGGAAGTACGGAATAATTCTACCTATCTACAAGAAAGGAGACACAAAAGATTGTAGTAACTATAGAGGAATTACCCTGCTACCCATTGCACTTAAGATATGTGAAAAAATAATAGAACAAATTAAGAGGTATAGTAGAAGAAAAACTCCTTGATCTACAAAGTGGGTTCAGACCAGCCCACAGTATCCAGGACCATACTTTCACAGTTCAGCAAATCATTAAAAAAAATCTAGCGAAAAATAAGGAAACATACTGCTGCTTCATAAAAAAAAAAGCTTTTGGCATGATAAGCAGGCGGAACATATGGAAAAGTCTACGTAACAAAGGAGCCTGAGAAGATCTCACTGGTGCGATCCAAAGCATATACAAAGAGACATACGACAAAGTAAGAACATGTAATATCTTACCAGAAGAGTTCGAAACTGAAGAAGGAGTGAGACAGGGAAGCTTGCTAAGCCCTTTGCTTTTCATATGTGCAATGGATGAAGCAATAAATCAAGGTAAAAATAACATGGAGAGATTCCTGGTAGGAACAACAACAAACAGCTTCAACCAATACAATTATATGCTTGCGCCTTTGCCGATGATATCATACTATTTGGTAACTCAGAGAAAAATCTAGAGAAAAATATAAAATCTTGGAAACACATTTTAGCAACACAAATTCTACAACTTAATACCGAGACAACGAAAGTAATGGTAATCGGCAGAGAAGAAAGGAACATCGAGGTGACAGTTGATGGAGTAAGATTAGAACAAGTTTCCAACTACAAATATTTGGGTAGCATTTTAAATAGCAAGGGAGATATAGAAATGGAACTAAGAACGAGAATCAAAATGGTAAACCGAAATTTTACAGTCCTGCAAAAGAAATTCATCGATCATAAGGAGATCAATAGAAACACAAAAATTTCGATCTACAAAACAATGTATCTCCCCGTCTTACTACATGTAGCAGAAAACTGGTTTCTTACAGATGGGCAATGTAAAAGCATTTGTAAAAGTAAATGAGTCGCCGCCAGTGCGGAGTAAAAGGGGCGACTTTCAGAAGTGCGTCAAAGAAAATACACCGTGAATTTTACTTCCAAAAAATATGTTTATTTAACAAAAACTATTCACACTCAAAGAATATACAAAAAAGGCGTGCTGTCCGTGGCGCAGTTGAATCCAGAAGAAGGATGACTAAGATCAAAAAATTAATGGAAAGCCAAGAACTGCTTGGGTAGCGTTCCACAGTAAAAGGCCTGATGCATCGCTAAAATGTAGAGAAGTTGTAGGGAAGAGTTCCGAGTTATAGTGATGTGTAGGGGAAGAGTTCCGAAATGTAGCGAAGTTGAAGAGAAGAGTTCCGAAGTGTAGCGATGTGTAGAGGAAGAGTTCCGAAGTGTAGCTCGTCCGCTACACATTTAAGCTATGGAAATGAAATATCTAAGGAGAGTATTAGGAGTAAAAAGGAATAGACAAAAGAAGAAACGAAGATATCCGAAAAGAATTAAAAATAGAATCAGCCAGAAGGATAATGGAGAACAAAAAATTAAGATGGTTTGGACATCTCGTAAGGATGGAAGAAGATAGACAAGTCAAAAGAATCTGGGAGGCGAGAGCATCAGGGAGAAACAAGAGAGGAAGACCCAAAACGTCGTGGAACAGGACACTGGAAAATATACTAGTGACAGAGGGACAAACGTGGAACTCGGGAAAAGCTATAGCAAGAAATAGAACCAAATGGAAGAATTTCGTGAAAGAAAGCAAGACAGAGCACAGGAGAAACCTCGACACCTTAGGATAAAAGGGGATTGGATTATGTTTGTATGTACACTTATCAGAGAGGGAAACATTCCTGACAGTAGTATCACCATATTGTTCGCATACTCGACTACCTTAATTCTTTCTAGTGCTAAGCATAGGAACAATCAGATGTCTTTATTCCCAGCTCCGTTAGTGACTCTGGAATTGCTTCAGTGTGTACATTATTAAAAGCTCCTTCAATGTTCAGAACGGTAGATAAATCGTGAAGGGCTGCTCTTTGTCGATTTTACTTTGAGGTATGCATACTGCGATTTGGACAGGGATGGTTCTTCTATTTTATTCCGCAGCTGGTTGTCCAGGAGTAGCTCGATAGTCTTTTGTACAAGAGAATTTAGACTGATTTTTCTGAAATCTTTCGAGTTTTCATGACCGCGTCTACCTGCCTTTGGAGTGAAAGCCACTCTCATTCATCTCCATGATTGGGGTACATGGCTATTTAATAAACAGTTCCTGAAAATCGGTATTAGCCATGGAATTGCTACATCTTCCGACTTTTGTAGCATAATGCGCAGAATGCCATCCAGGCTCGGCGATTTATAAAGAGCGAAGCTATTTAAAGCCCAGGAAATCTTTTCTTCGGTAATAGTGGATATTATTCTTTCCCAGGTTCTAGATTGCAAGCACTGAGAGCTGATAGGCTCTGCTTTGTTATCTTTGCAGTTCTAAAGATTCTGCAGTTAACTCAGTCCATTTCCCATCTGCCTTCCTCAGGAGAGATGGATTGGAGTGTTCTTTCGATAAAATTTTACTGAGTCTTGTAGAGTCCTAGAGGGCCTCAATAGATTGACAGTATTCTGTCCATGACTGTTTCTTAGCCACTCTGACAAATTGTTTGTATAATCTAAGCCAGTCGTTATAAGTCTGCCAGTATTTACACCTGTGCCAGATATTGAAAGTCTCTCTGGTCAACTTTCTGAGATTAAAGAGTTCCTCTTTCCACCAAGGAGGGAATGGTTTTTTGCTATATCTGATTATCTTTACTTTTGTGTCGAGTTCTGTAATTGGCGAGGTTTTCAGGTTAGGGTTTTACGGAGCATTGAACTAATAGCCTGTCCAAACTTTGCCCAGTCAATTCTTTTGGGGTTTCTGAAAGGCCTAAGAGTCTCGATCTCGAGATTTACATTGAAGAGGGTCCAACTATGGTCTGAGAAGGATTTCAGATTGGTTACTCTTCAATTTTCAACTTTCATATTATTCTTGTTGTTAGAAAGTGTAACATCAATAACATCTTCCCAACCGTTAAAACCTTACTGTTACCTTTGATACAAATCGAGAGGTTTTCCAAGCTGCCCCATACCGTATGTCTGGCATTGGTATAGCAGACTATCAGCAGGATAGTGTTTGACTTTGAGGTGGTGGTTATCATTTCATGGACTTCTTCTGGCGGTGCTTGTCAGTCGTGTGCTATGTAGACGGATGCGATTAGAAAGTCAACGCTGCCAGCGTTCTCTATTCTAACGACTTCTAAATCAGACGAGCTAAAATTTTGATATACAAAAGCTTTAATATGTTTTTTTTTTAGCTAGAATGCAGGTTCTATGCTTACCATGGTTGATGTTATTACGTTTGTAGTACAGGCTATATTGATTATTATTTAAGCCTTTTATGTTAGGGTCATTAACCCAAGGTTCTTGAATAATGCTGATGTCGATGTCTTCCTCTTTCAGAAAGACCATCAAATTATCTGTAGCACAAATCGAGTGATGCAGATTAATCTGTACGACTTTCAGTATTGGATGAGTTTTGAGTTTGATCGGTGGATTGGGTGGTGTCGATCCTAATGTCCTCCTTCAAATCGTGGGGGCCTGAGGGTCTTAAGATTTTAACGTTGGCAAGGGTGCTACCAAAGCGAAGTTTGCAGCCGATCTTCTCAATAGAGACGGCGCTGTCTTCGGTGACCAGCACGGCGAAAGAAAGAGTATTATTATGCAGTTCCTCAGCCTTGATGAGTTTCCAGTCATCCGTGCGAACCTCGGATAGCTTGACCCCTATGGCACCTCACGCGTTAGCCATTGCCTTTTCGCCGCTTGCAGTTCCTGTTGCATGGGGCACCGCTTTGTCACTCGGTTTATCGGTAGACACCTTTGCAACTTTGCTCCGTTGGGAGCCAGACTTTACAATCTATTGGGAGCGGTTGTACTTCGCCGTTTCAGATCTACATGGTTGTAGTTGTGGAGCCTTACGGGATTTAATGTACTCATCAACAACCGTTCGTATTTGTTTTTGTCAGCTAGGTCCGGCGCAGAAGCCGTGCTGGCCTCTTCGTTCCTGGCAATCTTACCCAAAATGAAGTTGGCCTTCTGGCACGCGCTTTTTCTGCGGTTGCTTGCCGATTTGTAGATATTTACTGCGCATTTTCGGGCACAGAGTCTAGAGCCCTACGCCGCAGATGTGGAAGGTGTAGGTGGTTCGCGGAGGGAGCTTTGAGTGGAACTAATATCAAAGTCCTCGCTTTCCACTAAAGTCTCCTGGCTGGAGGCGAGCAATTCATGTTCCGATGAAGTGCCCGGATTTTCGTTTTTATTAGTTTTTCTTGTTTTATTGTCCATTTAGTTTTTTAAGTGGGTCAGTCAAGACAGCGCCGTTATATCGGGGTAAGGCTAAATACTACAAACTTCGCCTGTGCGCCTGAAGGAGCTCGTTAGAGTCTGGTTTAATCCCCAACTTTGCATTCTTGGGCACTCTTTCGTGCGTTGACGCGCTCACACCACCACTGAAATCAGGTACCTTCATTCGATGGTCAAAAAAGCATATATTTATATATAGTTAGACTATTGGAGAGTTAAGAATCCTCTTTGGCCTTAGCTAACCCCATTTTGACATCGCACAGGACTATTGTGGTGGTTATATCCGGGTGTCAGCCAAAGATGCCATAATGCAGGTAATTCAAGATGTTTGTGCGCCAAGTGAATGAGTGGCCAAATCTGAGTCTGATGCATATCTTTAATTTCTTTTGAGAGAGTGGTTTAACGCAGTTAGTTTTAAAGTTTTTGTATGTGTGGTTGTAATTTGTCCAAACGTATTTGGCATTTGCAGCGCAAAAGATTAGGGAAGAATTCTTCTACTTTTACATTGTACCAGATAATGATGACAGTACTAGGACAAAAACCATCAAAAGAAAGGAGAAAAGGACCGGTGGCCTGAAGTATGTTTTCAGAAGTGTTTTTAATTCTATGAACCTTAGTTACTATTGGGATCGCATTTCTCTGGATATCCCTCCTTCGGACACTTCTATTAGGCAAGGAGCGTATACAGTATCTTTGCAAGTGTTCAAGAGTTTGTAAAGTAAAGGGGACGGTTGTGGAAGTGTGTTAATGAAATCGCTGCCCGATGAATTTACTTAAAACTGTTTATTCTAAAAGGGAATTAAAAACTTATATACACAAAATACAAAAAGCGTGTTGGCTGTAGCGCAGTAAAAATCAGAAGAAGTAAAAAGAAAAATGGAATGGCGAATAATTACTTTGATCGCGTTATACAGTAAAAATACTGATGCATCGCTAGAATGTAGCGAAGTTGCAAGGAAGAGTTCCGAGTTGTAGCGATGTGTAGGGGAAGAGTTCCGAAGTGTAGCTAGTCGGCTACAAGTTTAAGTTAGAATGGATTTTGACTGAAATTGAACACGATTAGCAAGTGTTTTTTTTTAAGAAAGGATATTTCTCACTCAACTAAGAGAGCGAAATGACTAGGGAATTTTCAATACATACAAATCTATGTATTAGTACCGACTGAAAATGATTTAAATTTTTTATTTAGAGTTTTTGGAGTTCGACAAAAAGTTAAATTTTCTCAAATAATATGTTAATTAGGTTTTATTGAATAGTAAAATAACTACAATATTTACTATAGCTTAAAGTGAGTATAATAAATAAAATCTACAGGCATTTTTCCGAGTATGCTCTGGTCTCACTTTTTCAAAAGGCAGCTCTGCTGTTAACAAAATTAGTTCAGCTTGTTCTGTGAGTCGGCCAGTTCCACAACGTATTCATGTCGTTTGGAGCTAGGTCATAGACATGACAGACCGACTTCCTGATCATGATCAATGTGTTAAGCGGGATTAGCCATTTAAGTCTGTTACAGGTATAATTGACTAAATAAAATTAGTCATGGAATGATCAAAAATGTGGAAGTGCTTCTAAGAAGAAGTTCAATATATATACTCCGAAAAGCAGCAATATCTCATCATGTTACGCCAAAACTAGGAGACTGATAAAATATTAGATATCTGGATAGCGAGGGGCCAGGGGCACGTTCATTAAGAGTTTTTTTTTTTTGCTTTAAAAAAGCGCAAACGTTTTCAGTAAAAGACAAATTTTTTTAATTAACTATGATTTTTAGAACAAAAAATTGGAGTATCACGAAATGTATAATACATTTATGATTTTAAAATTATATTAAATTAATCAATGGAGTGTGGGACTATATTACACTTGCGAAATTGAAGGTTGTCGGTTGTTGTAGCAGTTAAAAACACCACTTGTTTCTTTGACAGAACTGTGCCGTACAACAGCAAACGTTAATAAATTAACATAACGTTAAATAAAAATAATAGTAACTGTATTCTTAGCTATGTATGATATATCTATACAATTTAAATTTTTTTTATGTGAACTTAAATTAAGAGGAATGAAAGAAATCAGAGATTTTTTTTACCGATACACAAATAATTGTTCCATTATCTTCTCTCTCTTCCACTTTATGTCAAGCACCTAATTTAAAAACTGAAATCAAAGAGATACGGTTATGCTTTCAAACAAATGGTCCCGAAATATAAAATTGGACAAAGTACGTTAAAAAAAATGGTGATTGTTATTTTTTTTATAGTTAATCTGTTGCAGCGGATTAAAGAAATGATAATAGAATTTTTATGTCTGAGTTACGAAATAATTAGTTTATCTAGTCAAACTACAAAAAATAAGGGACAGACCCCTGTGTGTAAGAAAATATAATCGAAAATGAGGAAAAAAAATATGAATAATTGGAATTGTTCATAAATTGTTGAAATACAAAAAAAACGACTACAAAGGGGCAAAAACATTTTCGCTATCGGCTCACAATTTCTCTGCAAGCCTAGAATTTATTTATTACTGCAAATAAATAGACCAATTTAGGCAAATCAAATTTGTTTGTAAACCCTTGGAATAAATAATTGAACGTTCATGAAGCAAAAGAGTTTTATAAGTAGCTGAGTCTGGATGTGAATTCAAAATTCCAAAATATGAAATGATGAATTCAAAATACATTTGCAATCCTTAAGCTCACAATTCGCGAATAAAAGAATTGTGTATTCTAAATCCAAGATCGACAATGCCATCCATCTAAGTTTCTTTTGATTAGTTTTAAGGGGACACTTCCCGGGGTGATCGATAAGGTAATGCTCGATAGATATATTAAGATGGGAAATAAAATACCACCCGCGGACTACACATCAACAACAAAAACCCTGCACCTTGAGCTGGCAACCAGATAACATGTAGGTGCGCGGCCTTGATTTAAACTTGCCAGGAGGTATAAAATGAAAAATTCCAAACCGTATGTAGTATAATTGAAGAAATTAATCTGGGCTTGAGCTCAATAACTCAAACGATATTTTGACGAGAGACAAAATTAGCTAAAAAATTAAAGTACAAACAATGGCACCACATATTTATTACCTAAGGCAATGACAACCCTGTGAATGGTCTCCAATAAAATCTCCCCCACCCATATACTAAATAATGACTACATGCAATAACTTGATTATATGTATAACTTAGATTTGATCACATCGACCGGAATATAAAAACATTTTACTTTCGGCAAACAAAACGGGTACTTTATTCGACGATCACTTAGGTTATATATCCCAAATCCTACCAGAACTCCACCATAGTTTCCATTCTGGAGTAGTATTACATTTTTTGTTCATATTTTTCTTTCCTGTTGATTTCCCACGGAAATCAAGTACACTCGCCTTGCATTCGATGCACGCGCAGTGCTTTCTCCTTATCCTCATATTCGTAATGCGCGCAGTAACTGAATCCGCAATCTCTAAATTTCATAAAATAATTTCTCACCGTTTAAAAGCTGAGGTAGCAAGATAGAATTAACTTAAGAAATAAGAGAATAATGTGTAAGTTAGTCCGTAAGTGATCGTCCTATAAAGTACTCGTTTTGTTTGCCGAAAGTAAAAAGCAGTTTTTTTTACATTCCGGTCGTGGTGATCAAATCTAAGTGGTGCAGTCGGTCATAGAGAACGAATCTAAATCGGGAGTCAAGTTAAAATTGCCGTCAGTCTCATAAAAGTGAAAGCAAATCCAGTGACTCTAGTGCACAAAGTCAAGTGTAAATTGACACAACCCCTAGATAAAAAAAAGTTAAATCAGTGATTCTTGTGTACCAAGTCAAGTGCAAATTGACGTAGGATCCAGATAAGTGACTTCAAAATTAAGAAAAACAAAACCGTCACATTTTAGCAAAAACAAATCGAGGAAGAAACAAACGGGCAACTAGCGGACCGTTTAACAGCCGTATTAGAGGTGTTGGCAATTCAAAATAGTGCGCCGAGTTCAAGCAGAGCGGTTCATTGGATGAAAGAAATTGCACATATCAAAGAGTTCGATGGAGATAGGGAAAAGCTAACACAATTCCTAACCATAGTGGATACGCATATGAACGCAGTTGAAGCACCATTAAGAGGAGAATTTGGCAAGCAATATACAACGTAAAAATTGTGCGTGGAGCGAGGAGCTGCTGATAAACAACCCAACAGAAGGATGGACAACAGCGAGGAACTCTTGTAACAACACTTCTGACCAGCCTGTAACTACGAAAATATTTCAAGGAAGATTAGTAACTTAAAAGTAAGTTCCATTTATGATTTAAATTTAAGAATTGAAGAGCTAGTAAAAAATATTAATACATTTACAACTTTTGTGTTAAATACTCAAGAAACGAAACAAACATTTTAAGTACTCTTAGTGAACCGTATAAAACAAGTAGTATCAGGGAATTTATCAAGAGATATTATAGATGAATTTGACATACACAAAATCAAAGAAATTTTATATTCGTATGTAGGGTATGATAGTAACAATTTAGAAGAGGAATTTGCAACCCAGGAGAAAAGGAGTATATCACATTCTAGTAACAATTGTCAGAATAATAGAAATGTCGGGAGTAACAGTCGAAATTATCATAGGCCAAATTCAGGACAACAACCAGAACCTGGATGTTGGATTAATAACTCAAAATAATCAGGCTAATATTCGTGAAGAAGAGATACAGAATATAGAACCCGATTTTTTTCTAAACTAAGCCTCGGAGAGAAATTTTTAGACCTTACCATCAGCTGAAAGCAATGTAAGGGACTAATTGATACGGGCTCAACTATGAGTATCATAAATTCTAACTCAGTCGATTGTAGTAAAATCAAAGCATTTGGGAAAGTTAATATGAGGCTCCAAAATATCAATAATATTACAACAGAAATAATAGATAGAATAGTAACTGATATACCTAAAGAATTTAATTATAGCTCAAGAGGGGTCACAAGGTGGTATAAAAGGGATTTAGGAAAGAAACCATATCATGTTCTGCTAGGAATGGATTTGTTAAGTAAAATTGTCAAGACCCTTGATTTTGACAATAAACTGCTCACACTGAAAAATAACACAAAAATTGCACTTTATTCCAATAAAGCCGAAGTAACTTTTGATTGCTTTTAACTTAAGGGAGACGGAAGGGAAGTAGATTTGAGCCACTTGAATGAAGAAGAAAGGAAAAAGATGCAAATATTGTTAGGACAATTTGAACATTTAATATAACAAGGGGGTGATCTATTAACCAACACCGACTCAACGATGCATGAAATAAAAACAACAGTTGACCAACCAATTAACGGTAAACTCTATCGATTAGCTCCGGAGCACGAGGAGGAAGTTAGAAAGCAGGTAAAAGAAATGGAGGGACAGGGAATAGTTAGAAAATCCAGTAGCAGATATGTGTCACCTATTGTGATAGCAGCTAAAAAAATACATAATTCAGGGCAACAGAAATTTCGTCTCTGTAGGTAGTTTCGGTAGTCTACCGAAAATTAATTGAAATTTCAATTGATGACAGGTATCCTTTACCGAACATCGATAGTATATTAGATAAACTGGGAAGAGCCCAGCACTTTTCATAGATCGATCTCGCAAAGGGCTACCACCAGATAAAGGTTCACCCCGCCGATGTAGCGAAAACTAATTGCCTCTATGAATAACTTAGAATGCCTTTCGGGTTGATAAACGGGCCGGCGACTTTTCAAAGATTGATGAATGATATATTGAGAGATTATTTGAATAAAATTTGAGTTGTCTACGTAGATGACATTTTAATTTTCTCAACTACCTTGAAAGAACATTTGTAATCGTTAAAACTGATTTTCAAAAAACTTTCTGAAAATAATTTAAAAATTAAATTTGATAAATGTTGTTTTATGAAAAGAAACACAGAATTTCTGGACCATATATTGACAGCAGAAGGAATGAAGCCCAATTACAATTAAATTAAATATATTCAGGAATACCAAATACCAGAGAGACAACTGAAAGGATTCCTTAGAGCTACAGGCTACTACAGGAAATTCGTTAAATATTACTCGAAGATAGCTCACCCAATGATGAAGTACCTAAAAAGAGATAGAAAGATTAATGTTAGTGACCCTGAATATATTCAAGCATTCGAAACACTCAAATTAAACATTAGCAGGCTCCCAATACTTAGATTTCCTCACTTTGAAAAGTCATTCACATTATTCACGGATGCAAGTAATTATAAATGACCACGAAAAAAATTTCAATCACAGACAAAGAATTTTTAGCCATTGTCTGGGCCGTGACTTACTTTAGACCTTATCTGTGGGGAAGGCGATTTAAAATAGTAACAGACCATTTACCGATTAAATATTTGAATAAAAAATACACAGGAAAGGAATCAAAAGAAGAAATCAAATTGAAATTACAGGAGTATCAATTTGATATCGTATACCTGAAGGGAAAGGAAAATAAACTCGCTGATTTCCTGAGTAGGATTCCTGAAGGCAATAACAGTAAGACAACCGAAGATGACCAGTCAATGAACGACGTAACTGACAATGCAACAACTTATTCTCAAGAGGAACAACAATTAGATCACATACCCATTTTAGAGACGATAGTTAACAAATACAAAACTCAACTTATACTGACAAATGACGCTAACAAGGAAATAGAATTATTGCATAACAGAAGAATAATCTTCATTGATATGACCAGAGATAGAGAATATGGGATAGATTTATTGCCAAGGTACATATATCAAATCAGGGCTAATAGGCATATTTACAGAACTGTCGTATCTTTTTAGCCATGATAAGTAAATAAAATTCATTAAGACAACTTTAAGAGCAAGGGAAATAAGAACTTTAGAGGAAGCACACAAGCAGATAGCACTATACCACACCGAAGAGTGTTTACACAGTGGGATAATAGAAACCTACCATAGCTTAAATGACAAGATATACTATCCTCATTTAGTAAAAGAAATTAAGAAGAAATTAATTAAAAAATTAATAACTGTGAAACCTGTATAGAGACAAAGTATGAACGTAACCCGATTAGACCCAAATACAACATTAGCAAAACACCTAACAGACCGAACGATATACTGCACATGGACATATATTACTTCAGGAAGCATCTATTTTTAACTCTAATTTATAAACTCGAAAAGAAAGCATATGCTTACTTCCTACCAAACGGGAACAGGACGAAAAAGATAGAAACGCTAGAGGAGCAGTTCTCCAAATTCGGGAAATCATCAGAAATTATAACGGATAATGAGTTTAAGTCAAAGCATTTGAAAGAATTTCTAAGAGAACAAGAAGTTGAACTCTACCTAACTAAACCCAATACTCACACAGGCAATAGTGATACAGAGAGGTTCTATTCTACGTTTCAGGAAATACTAGTAGCTATGAGGAATTTAGATCTAACACTTATTCAAAAAGTACATAGGGCAGTAAAGATATGCAACAATAGATACCATTCCACTGTTAAAATGACGCCTGAAGAAGCAATGTTTACGGACTTTGCAAGTTTAGTTAAAAACATACAGACCCAGAAAGAAAAACGAACCCAAAAACTAAAACAGAATAGTGAAAATTACCAGGAAAGGAAGATATACCAGTTATACAAAGTTAATAGTTTCAATACAAACTATAAAAGGTATTAAAATTGAAGGAGTTCCTTGAGGAACTAAATGAGTAAATATATTGTAACATCGTCTAAAAGTATGCAACAATAATGTAGAATAATAACTACGCTCCTACAGCCCATTCCAAACTGTACTTTCATTCGAGGTTCGCAATAGCTGACAATGCCACGGATAAAGAGAGAATTATAACTGGAAGAAATGATTGTCATCTTGGAATTATTTCCAGTGGTCGAAGAATTTGCTAGAAGTTTCTGGCTATCTGAAACTTCTGCTATATAAGGACAGATGGCGATCAATAGGGAAGACAGTGATTTTTAAACTGTGGCGAAGAGATTAGAAAAGTGATAATAGGCGAAGTTGTAATTTTGTGATAAATTGAAAGTTGAGAGTTAACAAGAAGGAGTAATTAGTTTGGATTTGTGAATTAAGTAATAGAAAGGAGATAAAGTGATTTGAGAGGAAAGAGACATTGTAAGAAAAGAATTGCGAAGGATAGTACAGTGTGAACCTGAATTGTTCTATAGACTAGAAAATAAAGAAATAAATTTCACAGAATATTGTTTTATCTACTCGAGCCGTAGCTCGCATATTACATTGGTGTCAGAAGTGGGATAAAACTTATTCTGTGAATAACTATTTCCGTGGTGTGAAATTGCACAAGCAAAAAAAAAAAAAAAACGATTTCTGTGTTGAGTTAATTAGTTGCGCAAAATGGGTCGCAAATTGGGAAAACTAACTATAACTCAACTAAAGGCAGAACTCAGTAAGCGGAACCTCGACACAACTGGGGGAAAAGATGCCCTACTGATTCGTCTGGAAGAAGCAGTAACGCAGGAAGGTGAAAATCCGCACGACGTAGAGTTTGACGTGGAAGAGGAACCAGCAAGTACAGCAGCCGACCCGGGTATAACAAGTCTGCTCCTGCAACTTAAGTTAGTCATGGACGAACAAAAGAAAGCAATAGAAGATCAAAGAAATTCTCTAGAACTTAAGCTGGACGAACAAAAGAAAGCAATGGACGAACAAAAGAAAGCAATGGACGAACAAAAGAATTCTCTAGATGCTCTGGAAAGTAAACTTGATGAGCAAAACAAGAACTTGGAATCCAAATTCGAAGTGATCGAAGAGAAAATCGAGAAGGTAGAGACGCAACTCGAAAAAGTCGAAACTAGATTCGATGAAAACTTTGAGAAGCATGAAACTCAGTTCGGGAAAATAGAGACTCAGTTCGAAAAAGTAGAAAAACAAGTCGAAAATCTTACTAAGGAACTCAGCAATGTGAAGAGACAGAAAGCACGGGAATATTCCACCGACGGTCTGAGAAGAAAGGAGATGCAGCCTCCTATCTTCGATGGTCAAACATCATGGCCAATTTATAAAAGGCAATTCGAAGCGGCCGCAATGACCAATAGCTGGGACGATGAAGAGAAGTCCATTGCACTCACACTTGCACTGAGGGGTCCAGCTGCGGAGCTCTTGCAGACCATCCCGGAAGATAAACAGCAGAACTACGACTCTCTGGTTCAGGCTATCGAGATGCGGTTTGGGGATGAACACATGCAGCAGGTGTACAGGGTTCAGCTGCGTAGTCGAGTCCAGAAAAGGGGGGAAACGCTCCAACAGTTGCAAGCGGATATAGAGCGACTAGCCCATCTTTCATACCCTAAAGCCGGTGAGGAGCTTATCAACGAAATGGCGGTGGAAGCTTTTATTCAGGCCATAGAGGACAGACAACTGCAAATGGCTGTAAGGATGGCTGAAAAGCGAACACTCCCCGAGGCATTGGCATTCGCTTTGTCAATGAAGGCTGCGGACCAAGCATACCAGGGAATACACCGTGTCAGGGAAATGTCCGTCGTGGAATGCTCATGCCAGAGAACAGCCGTCATGGATGAAGACAGAGCTCGCGGAAGTCAAATCCGTTGCTGGAATTGCAACCAAACCGGACACCTACAACGGCAGTGCAGAATTGCACCTAGACGAGGAAATTGTCCACATTGCGGAAGTAGGAGAAGCAGAGAGGAAGCATCTGGAGGTGATAACATCCATCCTGTCAGTCAGACTTTCCAAAACCAGCAGTCGGGAAATGCGTAAGGACCAACTTCGCGGGGCAGAAGTTGGTTACTGGAATCGAGGCCCCCAGGACCACCATTCAAGTTTCGCAAACCAAACGGGATAACAAGAGCCTGACAGTGGAGGCACTAATCAACAAGAAGAAGTGCGTAGCCACCATCGACACAGGTGCCACTGCCTCCATTGTAAGAAGAGATATCGTCAAAAGCTCCTGGCTGCACAACACCAACAGCTACTGCCTGAAGACTGCAATAGGGGAAATGGCGAAGGTATTTGGAGAAGTTCGTCTTACGCTTACTCTGGCAGGACTGACGTTCTCCCATGCGTTTCTGGTGGCAGACATATGCGACGAGTGCATCATCGGAATAGACTTCATGAAAGCAAATGAAGTAATCTTGGACATCGGGATGCAAGTACTGAGGTATCGAAATGTGGAGATTCCGATGGTGTACGGAAACGAGAATGCCGTAACTCTCAGGACAGTCATCAGCAAAGACGAAGTTTTGCCGCCGTCTTCAGAGACAATCATTTGGACGAAGCTGGAAGGTGATCTTGGGAGCCACCGATTCTACATAGTAGAACCAGACCCGGAGAAGAATTCTCAAGACTACATCGTGGGAAAGACGTTAGTCGAACCAAAGAACACCATGGTTCCAGTGAGAGTTTTGAACGCAAGACCACACACTGTCAAACTAAGGCGAGGGGAGGTGACTGGAAAATGCACGCCGATTACCGCCGTCGCAACAATATCTGAACGTGGTCCTCCAAAACCTCTCCCATCACCTTGGACAGCGGAAACGAGAGAGACGATTCTCCAGTCCAGTGAGCTGAATCAGGAGCAGCGAACTATGGCAGAGAATCTTATCAATGAGTACGCTGATGTATTTGCCTCACAGGACGGAGAATACGGCCTAACACACCTGGTACAACATCGAATAGACACTGGTGATACTAGACCAATTCGTCAGCCTGCTAGGCGCCTTCCATTGGCAAAGCAGACAGAAGTTGCAGAGATGGTGTCGGCAATGGAGAAAGAAGGTCTGATTGAAAGTTCCAAAAGTCCGTGGGCATCACCGGTTGTACTGGTTAAGAAGAAAGATGGCAGCACGCGGTTCTGCGTGGACTATCGGCAGCTCAATTACGTCACCAAGAAAGACAGCTACCCTCTGCCACGGATTGACGACACGCTAGACACACTATCAGGAGCCCGATGGTTTTCCACTCTCGACTTGAAGAGTGGCTACTGGCAGGTACAGATCCATCCAGAAGACCGGGAGAAAACCGCCTTCACCGCAGGAAATGGGCTATGGCAATTCACGGTAATGCCATTCGGGCTGTGCAATGCTCCGGCGACTTTCGAGCGATTGATGGAATGTGTCCTGCAAGGGTTAACATGGAAAACCTGTTTGGTATACTTGGATGATGTCATCGTCGTAGGAAAATCGTTTGCGCAACACCGAGACAATCTAAGGGATGTGTTTCAAAGGCTTCGAAGTGCCCACCTGAAGCTCAACCCCAAGAAGTGCGCCCTGTTTAGAGCGGACGTCAAGTACTTGGGGCACATAATTTCAGCGAAAGGAGTGAGAACCGATCCAGAGAAGGTCGAAGCGGTGAAAAACTGGCCAGTCCCCAAGGATAAACACCAACTAAGGAGCTTCCTGGGCCTAGCCACCTACTACAGACGGTTCGTGAAGGATTTTGCCGGGATCGCAAAGAACCTGCACCAGTTGACGGAAAAGGGAAAACAATTCAAATGGACAATTGAGTGCGAGAAGAGCTTCAAGGCACTTAAACAACGGCTATGCGATGCCCCGATACTGGCTTACCCCACTCCCGGGGAAACGTTCATTGTGGATGCAGATGCTAGTAATGTTGGGGTAGGAGCCGTACTTTCCCAGGTGCATGACGGCCAAGAGAAGGTGGTTGCGTACTTCAGCAAGGTGCTCTCTAAGCCAGAAAGGAACTACTGCGTGACAAGGAGAGTACTTCTAGCTTTGATCTTGGCTACGAAGCATTTTCACAAATACCTCTACGGGAGGAAGTTCGTTCTTCGCACAGACCATGCAGCCTTAAAATGGCTATTACAGTTCAAGAGTCCTGAGGGTCAGGTCGCAAGATGGATCGAAAGGCTGCAAATCTACGACTACGAAATACAGCATCGTAAAGGAAAACTCCACTCTAATGCGGATGCACTGTCCCGGAGACCATGCAGAACGGATTGTAAACATTGTGCGCGTCAGGAAGAACGGGAGCTGGTTTCCATCCAAAGAATGAGAGCCGAACCTATCGCCGGCTGGAGCGTAGATGAGATCCGGAACGCTCAGAAGGAAGACCCGGATATCGAGCCGATTCTGGCCTGGAAGGAGAACATGGAGAAACCGGATCATCAGGACATCTCTCACAGAAGCCCGACCTTAAAGGCATATTTTGCGCAGTGGGACTCCCTCCATGTCCAAGAAGGTGTTCTGAGAAGAAAATGGGAATCCTCCGACGGAAAGTCGTTTGTAATGCAGCTTGTAGTACCGCGGACGAGGGTCAAGGAGGTGTTACAGGAAATGCATGGCGGGGCGTCCGGAGGCCACTTGGGAGTGAATAAGACGCTAGAAAAGGTACGAGAACGTTTTTATTGGTTAAAAGCGAAGGAAGATATCGAAGACTGGTGCAGAGAATGCGACGTGTGTGCAGCTAGTAAGGGTCCGAGAACCAAAACTCGAGGTAAGATGCACCAATACAACGTGCTAGCACCTTTCGAACGAATCGCCATTGACATCGCAGGGCCCTTTCCGGAAACCGACAATGGTAATCGGTATATACTCGTAGTGATGGACTACTTCAGTAAGTGGCCGGAAGCGTTTCCCATCCCTAACCAGGAAGCCAGAACCGTGGCGGAGCAGATCGTCTACAATTGGGTTAGCAGATTCGGTGTACCCTTGGAATTGCATTCTGACCAAGGGAGGAACTTCGAGTCAAGAATCTTCCAAGAGATGTGTCAACTACTCGGAATCAAAAAGACAAGGACAACCCCGCTTCATCCACAGTCGGACGGTATGGTGGAGCGTTTCAATAGGACTTTGGACGAACATCTCTCGAAGGTCGTAGGTGACTACCAACGGGATTGGGACCGGCAGATTCCCTTGTTTTTGATGGCCTATAGAAGTGCCGTGCATAGCACTACTCGACATACGCCGTTCGAAATCTTATTTGGTGGAATAGCTCGTTTACCCAGTGAGGTGAAATTTGGATCTCCTACCAATGAGCCCAGAAATGAAGAAGAGTACGTGGCGGACCTCAGGGAAAGGCTTAGGGACATACACCAAAGGACCAGAAGCCAGATTAAGATAACGAGCGACCGCATGAAGACCAGGTATGATGCCAAGGCAACAACGTCAGGATTCCAGGAAGGAGATCTAGTGTGGCTGTATAATCCCCATCGCCAAAAGGGGAAATCACCTAAATTGCAGCGGAACTGGGAGGGTCCATACAGAATAGTAACCCGCATCAACGATGTTGTCTACCGCATCCAGCGAGGACCAAGGGCCAAAATGAAAGTGGTTCATGTGGACCGACTGAGTCGATACAATGGCCGAAGTGAGGACGCACTTGTTCGGGACGAACAAGTCTAAGAGGGGGGCAGTGTAACATCGTCTAAAAGTATGCAACAATAATGTAGAATAATAACTACGCTCCTACAGCCCATTCCAAACTGTACTTTCATTCGAGGTTCGCAATAGCTGACAATGCCACGGATAAAGAGAGAATTATAACTGGAAGAAATGATTGTCATCTTGGAATTATTTCCAGTGGTCGAAGAATTTGCTAGAAGTTTCTGGCTATCTGAAACTTCTGCTATATAAGGACAGATGGCGATCAATAGGGAAGACAGTGATTTTTAAACTGTGGCGAAGAGATTAGAAAAGTGATAATAGGCGAAGTTGTAATTTTGTGATAAATTGAAAGTTGAGAGTTAACAAGAAGGAGTAATTAGTTTGGATTTGTGAATTAAGTAATAGAAAGGAGATAAAGTGATTTGAGAGGAAAGAGACATTGTAAGAAAAGAATTGCGAAGGATAGTACAGTGTGAACCTGAATTGTTCTATAGACTAGAAAATAAAGAAATAAATTTCACAGAATATTGTTTTATCTACTCGAGCCGTAGCTCGCATATTACAATATGTTGTGTATGATTTAATCATCCATAAATTATAAAGGCCAATCATAAAGGTAAAGCTAATGATAAAGTTAATACTAAGTGACTTGTTCTTGTGAAAATATAAGGAAATAAATCTATAAAATTATTAAATAAAATTAAACTAAATAAAGAAACAAAAATAAGTGTTGTTCCTTTTTGATTAGGATTTCCTAATAAAGTTTTAAATTCTTTATGTAATGTAATTAAAATATTATTTCAAATAATATGATATCGTGAGGCTATAAATCAATATATTGTAGGAATTATTAATAAACCAATAAAAGTTCTTAATCAATTAAGTGATAAATTTAAAATATTAGATGAAGGATATATATTTGTATTGAAACTATTAGTATAATTCTTAACTGGAAGTTATACCAGTTAAGAATTATAAAAGAAATTATTATAAAAAGGAACCTAGGTATAGACTGAAACAAATGGATAGGGAACACCCAATAAACATTAAAACACCTCGTATGACTGCAGGTGATGACATCAGTGTTTATCATACTGATAATACTAATAACGGGATAAACAACGGCAACACTAACGATTGATAAGATTACAACAGACAACGGTTACGTCGAAATTAACATGGGATAAACAGAGATAATACAGGGCACAAAAACTGTATAACATATTGTTTGAAAGTAATTGTTATCTTTTTTTTTTGTCGGGGCGGGTACTACCTACTGGAGCACTCAGACTCAAAAACAGGACCATTGTACAACCAGGCAGAGAACCCCATTTTAATGTGTTTTTTTTCGTCTTTTGTAAAAATACGAGTAGACGCATCAGTGATGAAGAGCTTAGGTCATCACCAATCACCACATCAGCGCCGAAAATCTGCCACCTGATCCGAGCAAAGACAGGACAATCACATAGGAAGTGTTCCGCAGTGTCATCGCCCTCTCCACAGAAGTCCCAGACAGGGGTAGCGCTCAAACCTAGCACATGGAGGTGCTTGGCAAAGGCGAAGTGGCCCGTAAGAGCGCCAGTAAGTTGTCTGCAGTCTTTTCTGATAAGAGATAGCAAGAAAGCGCCGGATTTCTTACAGACGACGGGGACCTTTCGTTTAGTCTGCCTGTATCCTGGAGAATCATGCCACCTTCGATTGTGTTCACTGAAAACCCAGTCGTCAATGGAAGCCCTAACCGAGGACGCTGGCAAACCCAACGTGGGTTCATATCCAGAGAAATTCTCTTCTGAGACTTGTCTATCAAGCTCGTCAAAGATCTCATTTCCTGTTATCCCTTTGTGTCCTGGGACCCAAACCAGATTCAGTGAGTTCAGTCTTCCGACCGAATTCAAGGATGTTTTGTATTCTCGAACTATTTTGGAGGTGGTTAAAGGATTGAGCAAGGCTTTAAGCGCAGCCTGACTATCACTACAGACGCAGATACTTCGCCCCTTCCAAATGTTCTTACCAATATAGTCCGCAGCCATTAGGATAGCATATATTTCTGCCTGGAAGACAGATGTGTGCTTTGTCAATGAGAAGTGAAGCCTCATGTTGTCGCATTCCACAAAAACACCAGCACCAGACCCCTGTCCAATTTTAGAGCCACCCGTGAAAATGCGACTACATTCCTTTCCTGGCTCAGACTCCTGCCAAACCCAATCCTGAACATGGGGAAAGTTGACCTCAAATTTGCACCGCAGCCCTAATTCAGGTGTCATTGCATCAGATGGCATGTCCATGAGACAGGGGTCGTAGGATAATCGTCGCGCAACGTCGTCAAAACTCCAGTGCGAATCGTGCCAGAAACCACTTCGTTTTAAACGGAAAATTTTATATCATGGTGTACACCCCATGATATAAATAGCAAGGGGGGGAGGTTCATCAAGGGGTCTAGAGCAGAGCCAGGCATACTGGAGAAAGCTCCCAAGCCCCCGAGACAGACCGTTCTTTGGAGTTTGGCGAAAGCAGCAGTAACGTATTTACGTGAGAGCTTATTCCACCAAACAACTGACGCATATGAGAGGAAGGGTCTTATCATTGCCGTGTAGATCCAAAGACTTTCCTTGGCGACAATCCCGATATTTTGCCGAAAGACTGACAGAGCTTTGAAAGTTTTCAGCTCGACATGTTTCGTCCAAAGAAGCTTGCTATCTAAGATTACTCCTAAAGATTTGGTTTCCTTGCAGAGTTCCATAGTGACGCCTTTTAGCACTGGCTGAGTCAGACAAGTCAATTTCCTCCTTCTCGTAAAGAGATCCACCTCGGTTTTGAGAGGATTAACTGAAAGCCCATTCCTAGCGCACCAATCGTCGATTGCGTCTAGGGCCACCTGCACCTTAGAGTAAACAGTCGCTAGGCACTATCCGACAGAGAGAACGGTGACATCATCTGCATATGCTTGAGCGTAGATGTTAGAACTATTAAGTGTGTTCAACAGGGAGTGAATCAGCATGCTCCAAAGCAGTGGAGACAGAACACCGCCTTGTGTGCAGCCCCTATTTACACCTGCCATCATACGCCGGCCACAATCTGCATCTACAGTCAATGTTCTGTTCACCAGCATTGCTTTTATCCACAACACTAGTGTTTCTTCTACCCCGTGACTTCTGGCGGAGCTACACATGCTGTCAAAAGTCGCATTGTCAAAGGCACACTCAATGTATATGAAAACTCCTATCGCGTATTCTTTCCTGTCAAGTGCACATTCTATTCTTCTGACCAGATTTTGAAGAGCAGTCTCGAAGGATTTTCAACGTTGATAGGCATGTTGCATCCCTGACAGAGGATGTACCCTCAAAGCAACTTTGCGCACATGTAGCTCAACCAGTCTTTGCATGCTTTTCAGCAGGAAGGACGTCAGACTAATAGGTCTGAAGCTCTTGGCGAGAGAGTAGTCATCTCTGCCTATTTTCGGTATGAAAGCTACTCTAACTGTTCGCCAGGGGGTTGGTATATATGCCAGTGCCAAGCCAGCAGTGAAAATTCTCTTCGGAGTTGGCATCAACTGACTAATACCTTGTTTCAAATTAACCTCTTATATTCTCTTTGCTTCGATCGGTAAAGATTCCAGTCCACCTCCGAATTTGTCTTGAGTGACATATTTAGAACGACTTCCTCTACCTTTTGAATCGTTCTAAGTTTAGGTAGATCTTTAATGGATTTGCCTAACCCTTCCTTAAACCATATCCAGTTGTTTTTTCTCGCAAAGGTGTAGTTTCGCATTCGATTTGGAATTCAATGTATCTATGGTCTGATAGGGAAATTTGTGGCGAAATTCTCCAGTTGGTAATAGGCTTGAAATACCTGTTGGACAAGGTCAAGTCAATTGGGGCTACTGCCCCAAACAGAGTTTTGACCATTAGTATCGCAACATATCACAAGACCTATCTTTCTGGTAACAAAATATTCTATGAGCTCGACCACTGCTCTTGGTGGTGGGGGCAGTATCGAGTCATATAGTAAGCAGAAGCAACGACAACAACAGCGACTAAGTCCTGTCCAAACTTAGTTGCTGATAGGGAATTTGGTCCAATAAGTCAAGCCCAAGGCCTTTCGGACCGCTCATCATAAAGTAAAGTGATATCACGCCACAAATGCGCTTGTTCCGCACTCAAGGCTCCTGGATAGATATTATGTGAGGTTTGGTTCTACTAGCTGCAAGTCTGCTACTTATAAGAGCGGTAGCAGCCTCGCAGTATTGTAGGTTGATCTGAGTAAATAACATTAAATATTAGGGTTTTTTTTTTGACCATTGTCGCACTACTTGGTATCGAAGCGGAACTGAATCCTATCAAGATGCAAATATGGTCACATTTCTTACCTAGACTTAACGGCCTCGGCAGAACCATTGTCCAAACTCACAACCAGAGTAGAACAATCTTTATTTTGACGATTCTGTCTCTCCCTGTGTGAATGAATAGTCCACTTGAATAAATAATATCATCGGTGTCATTCGGAATTTGTGCGCGAGCAACGCTACCAATAAGTGGGGTTTTAGCGACATTCAAGTCAGTGGATTTCCCTGCGACATCCAGTTTCTGTCCACCGGTAATACTGCCATTACTGGCTGTAGCGCCCGTCTTCAGACCTCTCTTGCCTACCGGCAGAAGAGCTTGAAACCTTCTTCCTTCATTTGCTCCGGTTCAAGCTATTAGAAGAGGAGGCAGCGTAGGGTCCAAGTGACTTACCGGTTTCGGTTGGGGTAACTTCCACCAACCTGCTTCTTTTTACCGTCTCTGCCAAAGGACTGTTGTCAGCACTTGCGCCTTCAACTTCTGCAGCATCTTTGCGCCGCGCTGCCGCCAGTTTTCTTCGTTTCCTCTTCTTCTGGCTTTTGGACGGAAGCCCATCGGAGAGTGCCGCTTCTGGAGCTCGTTCAACTTTTTCAGTTTCCCGAGGCAAGCCTCCAGCAGCAGAGCTACAATCAGCCCTCTGTCTAATAGGATGAAAATTAAGCGTATCAGGTTGGACCTCTCCGCTACTTTCTCCACCTTGCCAGCTCAACTTACCGAACGTGTCGGGAAGAGAGCTGCAGGAGTCTTCAGAGTACAGAATTCTTGCTACTCCTATATACGCGCCAGTGTT
The DNA here is from genome assembly GCA_963082735.1 of Pocota personata. Lineage (NCBI taxonomy): Eukaryota > Metazoa > Arthropoda > Insecta > Diptera > Syrphidae > Pocota > Pocota personata. The sequence continues at coordinate 107,086,202 of OY720429.1, forward strand.
GGCGGGGGAGGGTATGATGGGTAGGGCCTCCAGAATCCTTGCAATAGCCGCAGTCGAGAAGACCACGGGTGGATTATAGCTTTCGCGAGTGCCACCTGGAGTAGTCATATCATTTGTTTTCTCCATTCATACGTTCTCTTCTTTTAACGTCAAAGTCGGACGCCTTCAGCGCTTAGTTCGATGTCTCACCTGGGATCTTTTCGAACCCTTAGGATCTTTGACTCTTAAGCCTTCCCACCACGACAAGGCAGCTGAAAGATGGGAAGGATTGTTATCTTTAGTCAATGTAATTAATTTCATTTTAGTCAAATTCTGTTCATTTATATACGAAAAATTGTGAATCCCTATATTGTCGAAAACCAAAGCAGAACCTCCACGTGCCAACATCATTGCGGACCATCATCGACCATCGCCCCCCTAAACCCACATCCGCACTTAATGCATCACGCATCTTCGCGATTGATCGTGCTAAATGTGCATACAATCTGGGTGTAACGAATAAATGTGTGTATATCCCGCGATCGGTGATGGTTGTTGATGGTTAGTAATCCAACTGCTCAGCCACTTGGATTTTGGACGCATACGAGACTGGTCTAGTATATTGTTATCAGTAAAATAAAGAAATTATATTATTATAATATATTATATTATATTCAGTTCAATAAGAATGTCTTCGTGCGCATAGACGGTTTATTTTTTCGTCCGGCATTAGCAACAGATTTTTATTTAATTCCATACCATTGATTAAAAATTGTGCGAAAATATTAAACGTTAAGTTGATCGGTGTGGGCGTAGTGGCGTAGTGGTTAGTGTATCGGATCACTACGCAAGAGGTTCCAAGTTCGATTCCCAGAAAACACCAAAAAGTTTTTTCACGATCCCACCTCTCGCGAACGTCTGACAAACATCCGAGAGTATTGTTATCACGAGAAAGCTTCTCAAAACAAATTGCCCTCCGGATACGGCACTAAACTGTAGGTCCCTTCCATTCATGTGCAAAATATAACGCACACAACACGAGTGGTTGCGAGAAGCTAGGCCCTGGCACTTAAAGAGCTGTTGCGCCAAATATTATATTATATTATAAGTTGATCGGTGTACTTATAGCCAATTCAAAGTTTAAAAATTTGTTTTTTTCTGTGCTTATTTTTGAAAAACAAACGTCAAACTTTTCGGAGATTATTTTCGTTTTATTTTTTTTATTCCCGCTTACGAATACTACTAAATTGCTGACAAACCCACACTATGTCCAATCTTAAGCTGAGATCTGAAGCAAAGAACCAACCTTCAACGCCCTCGGACCTGAACTCTCCTTCACTAAAACAAAATGCCAATAATAAGGCCATTATCATTAAAATTTTGGAGGATCGATTAATAAAGCTGAGCGAATCCATTAGAACGAGCCTTATCGAAGAATGCCACAAAATCCGCAGTGACAACTTTCTAAAAATCGATCAAATCGAAAAGAACTGGGAGGAACGCCTAGGGAAAGTCAACATTTCCATGCCCAGCATAGAGCAACGTATCGATGCCTTGGAAACCAAATCAGCAGTCAACTCAGCTGGAAAAGATTCTACAAGTAAGCAGATGATCGCTCTTCAGCAATAAGTTGATCTCTTAGAGATCTTATACTGCACGATGTTGGAATTGAGTCCGACAGCAAGTGTTACTTCAACCAGAGCTTAACTAAAACAGTACGCTCTATATTGCATACTGCCACCCGCTTGAAGAAGAAGAAATAACTGTTCTCTGTGTATACTAAATTTGGCTCAGTCTACGTAAGAAAAACTCCAACCGGTAAAAGCTCTCTCATTGAAAGCTTTGTTACGAGGGCCTGTACCTCGTCCAATAACACCAAAATAAAAAAAAAGGAAGGAAAATTAAAATTAAAACAGGTACCTGGACCCAGACAATTTCTCCGGCGATCCCTCGATGGAAGTTGATATCAGCATCCTTTCCTCCTGGCTGATTGTTCCCCTGTGCGTCCTCGCACACACACACACCCCATTCCAGGGGTGGGTTTTGGTGTTTTAAGAAATTAAATTGAAATTAAAACTCAAAAATGAATCACAATAAAAAAAAAAAAACAATAAAAATGTTCTGTGTGATGTGCCTGTCCTATTTGTCGTATCGCCTTTTCCTTTTTTGCAGATTGTGCTGGATTTTTTTTGCCTTTTTACAACACCCAATCCAAGGGTGGGTTTTCGTTTAATTTATTTAAACAAAATAAAGAAAAAAGACAATTACAAAAAGAAACAGCGATTCGCCTCGCAAAAAAAAAAAAAAAGAAATGTCAACAATCAGCTGACATGAGGGAGGGAGATACACCCGTCTCTCTCTCGCAAAAATATTAATGGCGATCGGGAAATTATCTGTGGTTCAGGGCTTAGGTAAAGAACGTAGAATTCGTTTGTTCATTATTTTTATATTATATGTTTATATATTTTTTTTGTTGGTCAGTACGTAGGTCGTACTAGTTAGATTAGGTAAGCTAGTTATCAATAGTGTATGTCGGCGTTAGTGTATTTATGTATATCGGTCAGGATTTTTTTGTTTAAACGAACGACGTAGGACATTGGAAAGGGAAATTTCTCATTTCAATGTCCCGAAAAAAAAAGGAATAGACCACTCACAGCTGACAAAGACAAAACATGACAAAGAAAAGGGGAAAATAGGATAATGGGAAACATATAACCCAGATTGATATCAACGGGTAGAGCATCGACCCCGAGAATCATTTTTAAAAAAAATCAAGAGACGAACAGCTGGCCGCTGCCGCTGATAGTGGAATTTTTTTTGTCTGTTAAAGAACTAAATCAGATACAGTAAGGCGGAGTCCCTCTGTGAAGAACATTATTTTTTTTTGTTAATTCCCTTTTTTTTAGGTGAGTTTGGCCAGATCAAATAATAAAATTAATTAGGATAAAATCAATTAATTTCAATTAGACAAACTTGAAGACGCAGTGAACACCAGTGAAAGTGAAAAAAAAAAAATTTCAAATTTAAAATTTATTTTAAAGTGCTAAATACTATTCCTTCTGAGTTCTTTTTAAGTCCCTAGTGAACTTTTAAGGCTGCATAGCCCTGCTATTAAAATCTCCCTTGATTTTTTTTGGTGATTTAGTTATTTAAATTTTCAATTTTAAAGGAACCTAGTTGTTTAAATTTTGAATTTTAGTTGAATTTTACTTGTGTAATTTTGTATTAGTGACCAAATTAGAGTAAGGTTAGGATATAGAGTGAAAATTTGTGACTTTCTGCTGAGAATTGTGACGGCGGTTTTTTTTGTCGTTGGCGGTTGCGTTTTTTTTATCTCCGCAATAGGAAAGTATCTACCTTCATCGTGCTGGCGGCAGGACAAGGAGGGGCCAGAAAACCATAAAACCGTGTGTACATTTTTTTGGGTCAATTGTTTTAAACAAAAAAAAAAAAAACATTCTTAGCAGAAAGTATAGGAGTTTAATTTTAATAGTAGATTTAAGTTTCAAATTTTATAATAAATTGAATAGGGCAATGAGCCTATCAAAATTTCAGCGGTTTGTTTAGACATAGATATGTGTGAGTAGGACTTATTTTTATTTTGTGTGTGGATGGCCGGTCGGACCGTCCTTCTGTAGATGAACGGTGACAAGACATGACTATTATGAACAATCATTGGCCACCAGACACAAAGGGTGGGCAGGCCAGCTTTTTCTACTTCCACTAGGCATACTTCGGGTACTTGATGAACCCGTTTGGCGAGGAGAGAAAAGGGGAAGGACAAAGTGCGCGATAGGGAGTAGCTGTAGGTTAGTTTAAGATAAATAGGTTTAGATTAGGATTTAGTCTAAGACATTAGGTTAGTTAGGTTTAGTTTAGGATAGTTAGGGTAAGCTTCGCGGAGTCCCTACCAATCTTTCTCCTGACCATGGGCACAAGTCCTTGAATTTTCCTTCTTTACTTTCTTTTTCTATCTTTTGAAGTCCGTCTGAAGTCTAAGTAGAGTAGCTTTCTTCCTTCTTTTGTTTTTTTTTTTTGATCATAATGGCACGAGATTTCGTGTGCTGAGCAGGTGGTGTGAGCCGAGCAACCGCGAGCGTGCCGCCGTCCTCCTTACTCGCACCGAAGACGCCTCCGGGGCCAACCCTAGCTCACAACAGCTTCCAAAGTTTGTTCGCTTTCGCCGAGAGGCAACATGTTAACAACACCGGCTGTGGAAGTAAATATTCGACAGAAGATATCACCGTAAATAATTAGTAACACATTTTTATTGAATTTTGTCTATATATGTACATACATATTGAAGTTTTCTTATTTTAACTTCATTATTATGTTAGTAAGCCTTATTCACTTTTTATTTTACCAACTTCCCTACCTTTACTTGTAAATGCCATTGCCTCTTCTCGGCTATCACTTATTCTCCTTCCTCTTTCTCCTTTTCGACTGCTGTTAACGCGTGTTCTTATAAACCAACCTTCTAATGTTGGCGGAATTATTTGTAAAGAGTTTTGTTTTGAGTATGGATAATAATTTTGTATGGAATGTGAACCGTGATGTGAATGAAAATCACTCGTAATGTTGAATGTATTGTTGAAACATAGAGATGGACTTAGAGTGTGCCATATCAATGCGCGAAGTCTTAACTCTCGCAAGCTTGATTATTTAAGGTATTTCCTTTGCAATTCGTCTATTGATGTTGTTTCTATTGATGAGACCTGGTTTCACTTGGATGACTCAGATGAATTATACAAAATTGATAACTATAATTTGTTTCGTAATGACAGAGTAACAAGTACCACCGGTGGAGGCTTGGCAATATACTGCAAATCGTCATTAAACTGCAGAATGATTCTTAAATCGCATAATGAGTCAGTGGAATATTTGATATTAGAGATATATGATGTTTGATCTCATGCTGTTATATTCCTGACCGAAGTTTTTCACCGGAACAATTTTTTTCTGCGTTATCAGAATTTTCACCAATATATGACAATATAATAGTGTGCGGTGATTTCAACGCTAGTTTGCTAAAAAGAGATTCTCGTGCTCACCAAATGAAGGACTTCTTGTCCTCTTGTTTTCTTACTGTATTCAATGACTCAGTTCCGCTGTCCGAATGCTCCGCCCAGTCTTCTCGATTTTATTATTGTATCTAATCCTTCATCGGTTCTGCTTCACGATCAGCTATCTCTTGAAGGTATCTCCGAACATGAGCTTCTGTTTTGCTCGTATAATACTAGTTTTTCAAATAATATTACCCCGCGGTCATTTCATTTTAGGACTTTCGTGCTATTGATTTAGATTCGCTACATGCTGCAGCATCCTCGATTCCTTGGGAGCACTGTGGGCTTAAGTCTGGTCCCAACGACGAACTGAAATGTTTTCAATTATTTTTGGCTAATTTATATGATACATATATATAAATAAAAACTGTTACCATTCGGAATACTGCATGTCCTTGGTTTATTTCGGCAGTACTTAGTGCGCTTAAAAGCAGGAACAAGCTATATAGTAAATGGAAACAAAATGGGTCCCAGCTTAATTGGGCTGCATATAAAGTGGCACGCAATAAGGTGACATGCATTGTTCGTCAGTCTAAGTGGAATTACTACTCCTCTAAGTTGAGCACCTCCCTACCTCCAAAAATGCTGTGGAAAAACCTGCGCGATATTGGTATCGGCAATAATGGTAGTAGAAATTGTTCCTTAGATCCTGATGAACTCAACAATTACTTTCTGGCTAATGATGCAGAGTCCAGCCGTCTGGAGTTTGATTGGAGCTCTGATACGCATGCGCAACATCATGCTGAATTCGAAGCGGTCTCGGAGGATGAAGTTCTAAGTATTCTTGCATCAATTAAATCGAATGCTACGAGTGATGATGGAGCGCCTTTACGTTTTGTGAAAATAATTTTGCCACATATCTTAAGTCATCTTACTCATAAAATTAACTTCTGTATTATGACATCAATTTTTCCTCAAGTATGTAAGAGTGATACCAGTTGCAAAAAAGTCGAATGCTGCCATTGCCAGCGACTACAGGCCCATCAGCATTTTGCCGTGTCTGTCAAAAGTTTTTGAAAGGATACTGGCAAAGCAAATACAAAATCATCTCTTCGTTAATTCCTTATTAAGTCCGTTTCAAACGGGTTTTAGAACAAGACATAGCTGTTCATCTGCAATGGTCAATATCTAGGATGATGTATGCCTAGAATTTGATAAGGGTTTCGTAACTTTGCTATGCCTGTTAGACTTTTCTAAGGCTTTCGATAAAGTCAATCACAGTATCCTCTGCTGGAAACTTAAACACTTTTTTGGTTTTGGTGAAAGAGCTGTAAGACTATTGAAAAGTTTCTTGTCAAACAGGTGGCAAAGAGTTGTTGTCGAAGAAAAATGCTCCACACTAAAACCCCTTACTCAAGGTGTACCCCAGGGTTCAATCCTTGGACCAATTTTGTTCTGCATTTTTGTTAACGACCTGCGCTTGGTATGCAAACATGTCTCAGTATATTTATACGCTGATGATGTTCAACTCTGCCTATCCCAACACTTGAATAGAATAGATGAACTAGTTTCACATCTCAATGTGGATTTGGCTGCCATCAATTACTGGTCTGAAAAAAATGGTTTGTTTCTTAAACCAGCAAAATCCCTTGTTAAACCTATCTCAAAAAGGCTCTTCGATTTGAGTTTCGTCCCTGACGCAAGGCTATCCAACAACAAGCTGCAGCTGGTAGAATCAGTCACCACCCTTGGCTTTGTAATTAGCCGCAACTTGTCTTGATACAACCAAGTCAACCTTGTAATAGGCCGTATCTACGGGTGTCTGCGAAAACTTTGGCTCACTGCCAGCTTTACTCCGATTGAAACTCGTACACTAATCATCCTGAGGTCGTGTACTGTAGCCTTGACTCGCTATCACAACATAAGCTTCAGGTTGCTTTTAGTGATGCAGTGCGATATGTTCATGGTCTTCGTAGGTATGATAGAATCTCAGTTCTCTCTAGGAACCTGCTAGGTTGTACATTACAGCAGTATTTAAATGCCAGAGCTTGTATATTCCTTCAGAAAATTATCACATCAAAATCACCATCTTATTTATTTTGCAAGCTAGAATTTTCCCGTTCTCGCAGGACTTTTAACATCAATATACCACGCTTTAAGTATCTTAACTCCTCTAGATTGTTTTTCATTCACGCCATTAGGTTATGGAATTCCCTACCTTTGAACATCAAAGGTACGTTAACAACCGCAAACTTTAAAATCCCTATATTTTATCACTTTTCGTCGCACACAGTAGAAGAATGTCATCAAATTGTTCTTTCCTTTTCTTTATTCCTTTTCCTTCCTCCTTCTTTTTTTCTCTACTTTCTTTTTTTTTTTAGAATAAGAACTCTTTGTTTAAGAATATTATGTTACAATAATATTGCAATTTCAACAGTTATGTAATATAATTTTAGTAGTATTTCTCAGTACTATAAGAGACATTGTCTTAATGTACACACCACAATATAATGAAATAAATTGAAATTGAATTGAATTGAATTAAACATTATTAAATTGTTGTATTTCACTTTATATTTCGAATTCGTTTGCATTTCGATCGACCCTATTTTTCGATTTTCTTTTATTTCTCTGGGTCGAATCCTGAACATAGTAAATTTGGTACTTCTGAGCCGAATATAAAGTGAATAATTATTCATATATCTTATATATGTAGATAATATCTACATACTTTTAGATAATTTTTGCGCGTCGTTCGTTGGAATCTAATTGAAAAAATAATAATAAAATGAATTGAGTTCGATTAATCTAAGACGCGGCAAAGTTAAAGGTCGTTTAACACGTGCAGTGGCCTTTGTCGAGAAAATTAACTCCGAAAGCACGCTCGAGATGCTAGAGATTCGACTGGCCAGTGGGAAGAAACCTGGTCAGAGTTTTCTGCATTGCACAAGGAAGCATTGGAAAATGCCACTAGTGATCAGGTTGACGAGTTCGAACTCGAGTTTGAGAACTATGAAAATCTGTTTTTCAACAGCATTCATCGTTTCAAAAAAGCATTCGCGAAAGACAGTCAAAGACGGTGAACGAAAGTTCGGTAGTGAAACAGCTCGCAAACCAACAATCAAAGTTTCTCGAAAAATTGAACTCTGCTTCGGAAAGCACGTCGTATTCGATTCAGTTGCCTAAATTGACGGTGCTATCTTTTCCGCCGTCATTCCGCGATACGTTTACCGGTACAGTTGACAACAAGCCAAATTTAACCGCCAATTTAGTAAGGCATATACCTATCTCCGAAGCAAATTATTTAGAAGCCTGGGAACGGCTTGAGAAACGGTATGATTGGGTGCACTTAATTGTGCAATAGTTCGTACAGACCTTTCTGTCCCTTCCGTCCGTCACTAGTAGCAACTCGACCACCTTACGCAAAATTACGGACGGTCGTGGGCTGAATGCGATCGATTCTAATAATCGCGACCCGTGTCTAATCTACCTCCTTGTTAGGAAACTCGATGCCAAAACATAGCAAAGTTGGGCAGAAACCGTCGGTTCTCGAGATGACGTCGAATTCGATGAACTTCTTGAGTTCTCGCAATTAAGATGTGATGCTTTAGAGTCAATCGCTCACGCGATATAGTGCTTCCAGGAGCAAACCGCAGGGAACAATTCGTACTCATTTCGCGAAGTCGCTGTCGTTTGGTCAATCGTGCTCGTGCCCTAACTGTAAAGGTAACCACATATTACCACAATGTAAACAATCTGTAGCCCTCGATGTGGAATCGCACAGCGCGTTTGTGAAAATGAACTCCTTATGTTTTAATTGTCTTCAGGCAGGCCATACTGCAAGTAAATGTCGTTCGTCATTCCGTTGCGCTGCATGTAACTTGCGTCATCATTCATTAGTACATGCAGATTTAAATAATGCGCCCGTATAGCATCGGTTCAAACTCCTCGCCTTATTACTACAAATACACCATCCTCGTTCTCGTCTGTACATCCGTCAGTAAACAACCACTCTTCACTCAACGTTGGCCCATGCAGGCAAACAATTCTACCCACCGTGTTAGCTAACGTTGAGGACAGCTAAGGTATTATGGTAAGCTGTCGGGTGCTCATAGATTCGGGTTCGCAAATTTCCTTTCTAGTAGAATCGTTTGCTCAATGTCTAGGTCTGCCTCGCAGGCACGCAAGGATTCCTGTTCTGGGTTTGTCATCCACAGATGCAGGTCTAACTAGTGGTTGTATTTTTTTAGTCGTCGACGCTTTTGTGTTAAGCAAGCTGACGTCGAATCTACCCTCGCGGTCATTTGATGTCTCTGGTTGGTCCCAGATCCAAACTCTAAATCTTGCAGATCCCAACTTCAAAGTACCTGGCTCTATTGACATGCTGCTTGGAGGTGACAAGTTATGGTGTATACTCAAGGGGGAACAAATTTAAGGTTCAGATGGTTTGCAGATAGCTCAGAAGACATCCTTTGGATGGGTAGTCACAGGGGAGTTGTTGGGTGCGGATTACTCCCAACATGTGTCAATTTCTTCCCTCCATTCCACGTCCACACACTATTGCAAAGATTTTGGGAGCTTGATGAAGTGAAGTGAAGTCGTTCAATGATGACTCCTTTAGCGATGACGAAGCCGAACAACACTCTCGGAAAACCTTCTCGCGTTCACCAGACGGAAAGTATGTCGTGCAACTTCCGTTTAAAACTTCTTCTCCTTGTTTAGGTTATTCAACTAACCATGTCATTAGTCGACTACGTTCGGTGGAGTGTCGGTTCCAAAAGGACCCCAATCCATGCAAGAATATATAGCACTTCGTCATATGGTTCTTGTATCCTCCGCTGAACTGCAAACCAATCCTGGGAAAACGTTCTAACTACCCCACCATGCCTTTTTGAAGCCAGATAGTTCGTCAACAAAATTGAGGGTCGTATTCGATGGTTCGGCTAGTGATTCGCTATAGAACTCGCTAAACAGTCAGCTGTTGATAGGTCCTCCGATTCAATGGGATTTGGTAGGAGTTTGTTTACTTTTCCGGCAACACAAATATGTTTTTTGGCTGATGTGGTGAAGTTGTTACGCCAAATCTGGATTGATAGCCAACATAGAGACTTCCAGCGCATCGTTTGGCGTGATAACCCGTCAGACGACGTAAGGCATTTCCGGCTTTGTACTGTCACCTATGGGACTGCATTCGCACCCTTTTTGTCGGTTCGAGTGTTAAAGCAAATAGCGTTGGACTACTAAACGCAATACCCGAATGCACCGCGTGTGTTATTAAATGACGTGTACGGAGATGACGTAATGACTGGGGCAGATTCTGTGGAAGAACTCATCAGCTTACAGTCGGAGGTTGTAACTTTGTTATCAAAGGCCAAACTCGAGCTTCGGAAGTGGACCTCCAATTATTGGGCCTTACTAGCTAGGTTACCTAAAGATGACTGTGAATTCTCTTTGTTCGATACAGTACGGTCAAAGTCGATTATCAAAATACTCGGTATGCATTGGAACCCGACATATGATCAGTATTCGTTTCGTATGGTTGATGGAAACCTATGTGCTTCTCCTACAAAGCGTTCGTTGTTGTCAGAAATCTCTCGAATCTTTGACCCTCTAGGATTTATGGCCCCATCGGTTGTACCATTTAAGGTTCTATTTCAGGAGTTGTGGTCGACCAAACCTAATCTTGCCTGGGATGATCCACTTCCATCGCAATTGGCTGATAAATGGATGCGATATCACCACGAATTACACTTCTTCGAACAAATACAAGTGCCGCGTATTACCTTCGCTTCGAAAGGAGACATTGAACTACATGGTTTTTCAGACGCGTCATCGTTGGCTGTTGTTTATGCTCGCTGCAAAGTAAAGGCTAATCAATTCCAGGTTGTTATTGTCGCAGCAAAAACCAAGGTAGCACCAATCAAACCTATTTCGATTCCTCGATTGGAGCTATGTGGGGCTCTACTTCTTTCTCGGCTTATTAATTCCATAAAGTCATCGATTCCGAAGGTTTTTAGGGTTTTTGCTTGGTACGATTCGGAAATCGTTCTTCATTGGCTTTCCTCTCCACCCCGTCGTTGGACTACGTTCGTTGCCAACCGCAGCATATCGCATCGGAGTCTAACCCGGCAGATTGTGCATCTCGATGAATTTTACCATCCGTCCTAGTCAATCATCCGCTATGGTGGACCAGTCCTCCATGGCTATCGCCGTCACAGGAATATTGGCCAGTATCAACGTTCTCAGTGCCTCAACCGGATGATGCCGGACTAATCTTAGACGAGAAAACAACACCGAAGCAGACTTTAATTATCACTCCAGAAACGGATGCCCTTAAAACTCTTATCTCTAAGACTTTTTCGTGGACTCGGTTACTTAGAATTATCGCGTATTGTGTTCGGTTTGTAAACAATTCGATAAACCCATGTGTGGTTTGACCGTCAATGAACTTCATGTGGCAGAGGTCTATATTCTAAAGATAGTGCAACATGAGACATTCGGGAATGATATTCGCCAACTAATAAATGATCGCGAACTTAGCCCTAAATCGAAATTGTTAAAATACTCTCCTTTCATTGACCAAGAAGGCATACTTCGTGTAGTAGGCCGAATAAAAAATGCTAGTGTGTCGTTTGATCTAAAATACCCCATAATTCTCAATAATAACCATGTCTCTTCTCGTCTAGTATTAAACCTACATGTCAACTATTTACATCCAGGAGTTTCGGAGACATTTGCCATAGTTCGTCAGCGGTATTGGATATTGGTCAGCCGCAATCTAATTCGGAAAATAGTCTATCGGTGCAAGCCATGTTTTCTCCAGAGGAAATTAACCAGTACGCAGCCTAACCGTTGCCGCTACAACGCGTTCATCCAAGTCGACCTTTTTCTAACACCGGGTGTGACTGTGCTGGTCCTTTTAACATCAAGTTGTCGAATGGTCTTATTCCCAAGTTATCCAAAGCGTATCTTGCGCTCTTCGTTTGTATGAGTACGAAAGCAGTTCACCTGGAGCTGGTGAGTGATCTGACCACCGATGCCTTTCTCGCTGCCCTCCGAAAATTCGTAGCTCGGCGAGGTAAATGCTCAAATATTTACACGGATAACGGGACCAATTTTCAAGGGGCACGTCGAATCCTCAACGAACTGCACTCATGGTCTTATCACAAACAAACAATGAAGACATCGCTAGTGCTCTTGCTATGGATGGAATCGAGTGGCACTTTACTCCCCCTTCGGCACCGCACTTTGGTGGTTTGTGGGACGCTGGGGTAAAATCCGTCAAGCTTCACCTTCGCCGAGTTATTGGAAGTTCCATTCTCACATTTGAGGATCTCAACACAGCTTTCACCCAAATCGAAGCTGTTCTTGGCTCCCGTCCTCTGTTTGCTCTCTCTGATGAAGACCTAAATGTACTAACGCCTTTTTATTTCCTTATAGGAGAACCTCATACTGGTGTTCCAGAACCAAGCTATTTGGATATTTCGATCAATCGGTTGTCACACTGGCAACACCTCCAGAGCATGGTCCAAGGATGTTGGAAGCGATGGCAGGCTGAATACCTCACCAGTCTGCAGGAGAGCCCAAATGGAAAACACCGCAGGATGATCTTAAAGTTGGAGATGTAGTCGTCCTCAAGGAGTCCAATCTGCCTCCAGCAAAATAGCTTCTGGGCAGAGTCGAAACTGTTGATCCTGACCTAGACAACCGAAAGAGAGTGGTAACTATCAGGACTAGCAGAGGACAATTCGTTCGTCCAGTCACCAAAGTAGCGGCACTCCCACTGTTCTGAAACTTGTTCCAGGGGGCCGGAATATTTGAAAATAATTGTTGTCCTTAGTCAATGTAATTAATTTCATTTTAGTCAAATTCTGTTCATTTATATAAGAAAAATTGTGAATCCCTGTATTGTCGAAAACCAAAGCAGACCTCCACGCGCCAACATAATTGCGGACCATCATCGACCATCGCCCCCCTCCACCCCCATCCGCACTTAACGCATCACGCATCACGCATCTTCGCGATTGATCGTGCTAAATGTGCATACAATCTGTGCGTAACGGATAAATGTGTGTATATCACGCGATCGGTGATGGTTGTTTGGATGCATACGAGACTGGTCTAGTATACTGGTGTCAGTAAAATTAAGTAATTATATTATTATTTTATTATATTATTAAATTGTTGTATTTCACTTTATATTTCGAATCATATTTAATTTTGCATTTCGATCGACCCTGTTTTTCGATTTTCGTTTATATCTCTGGGTCGAATCCCAAACACATATTATAAATTCTAACGAATTAAGACAAACCATTAACTCTATTGGAGATAATATACAAAGACTACATGTAGGTAACGACTCAACAATAAGAAAGGAGCTCCAAACTCTCTATGCAAAAACAACAGCAATTGAACCATGAAAATCCTTCAGACAAAAAAGAGGACTAGTGAACTTGAACAGCACAAAAATGGTTATTCGGAACAATGGACGACAACGACAGACTAGAAATTACAGAGCATATAAAATTGTTGAAGAAAATAACAATAACGCAATCAGTAACCTTAATAAGCAGATTGAAATCAACTCCCATTTTAATGAAACAATAACTAATCTTAAAAATATTATAGAAACTGATAGGAAACAATTAAGCCAAGCATATGAAGAACTAACAGCTAATGAATAACGAATTATATTGCATCAGCTAAAAACAGATCAAATAGAAGAACAGAACAGAACTGGGCGTTTACAAAGTGCAAAACGTAAAAGTAAGACTACTAAAATATGACAGAGACAGACTGATTCTAGCATTGAAAATTCCACACTCGTACAAGCTTGTAGACTCTAAACTAATTACAGCAATACCTACGAAAAACATTATGGAAATAATAACAAATGATCAATATATTGTAGAGATAGTTTTTCATCTATGATTCTTAATTGCAGTATTTGATTTGTTTTTAGCTGATGCAATATAATTCGGTTTTCATTAGCTGTTAGTTCTTCTTATGCCTAGCTTAATTGTTTCCACAGTTTCTATAATATTTTTAAGATTAGTTATTGTTTCATTAAAATGGGAGTTGATTTCAATCTGCTTATTAAGGTTACTGATTGCGTTATTGTTATTTCCTTCAACAATTTTATATGCTCTGTAATTTCTAGTCTGTCGTTGTCGTCCATTGTTCCGAATAACCATTTTTGTGCTGTTCAAGTTCACTAGTCCTCTTTTTTGTCTGAAGGATTTTCATGGTTCAATTGCTGTTATTTTTGCATAGAGAGTTTGGAGCTCCTTTCTTATTGTTGGGTCGTTACCTACATGTAGTCTTTGTATATTGTCTTCAATAGAGTTAATGGTTTGTCTTAATTCGTTAGTATTTATAATATGTGTTGAGGATTCGACCTAGAGAAATAAACGAAAATCGAAAAACAGGGTCGATCGAAATGCAAAATTAAATAGATTCGAAATATAAAGTGAAATACAACAATTTAATAATATAACAATATAATTTCTTTATTTTACTGATACCAATATACTAGACCAGTCTCGTATGCATCCAAAATCCAAGTGGCCGAGCAGCTGGATTGCTAACTATCAACAACCATCACCGATCGCGGGATATACACACATTTATCCATTACGCACATTTAGCACGATCAATCGCAGGGATTCACAATTTTTCTTAAATAAATGAACAGAATTTGACTAAAATGAAATTAATTACATTGACTAAGGACAACAATTATTTTCAAATATTCCGGCCCCCTGGAACAAGTTTCAGAACAGTGGGAGTGCCGCTACTTTGGTGACTGGACGAACGAATTGTCCTCTGCTAGTCCTGATAGTTACCACTCTCTTTCGGTTGTCTAGGTCAGGATCAACAGTTTCGACTCTGCCCAGAAGCTATTTTGCTGGAGGCAGATTGGACTCCTTGAGGACGACTACATCTCCAACTTTAAGATCATCCTGCGGTGTTTTCCATTTGGGCTCTCCTGCAGACTGGTGAGGTATTCAGCCTGCCATCGCTTCCAACATCCTTGGACCATGCTCTGGAGGTGTTGCCAGTGTGACAACCGATTGATCGAAATATCCAAATAGCTTGGTTCTGGAACACCAGTATGAGGTTCTCCTATAAGGAAATAAAAAGGCGTTAGTACATTTAGGTCTTCATCAGAGAGAGCAAACAGAGGACGGGAGCCAAGAACAGCTTCGATTTGGGTGAAAGCTGTGTTGAGTTCCTCAAATGTGAGAATGGAACTTCCAATAACTCGGCGAAGGTGAAGCTTGACGGATTTTACCCCAGCGTCCCACAAACCACCAAAGTGCGGTGCCGAAGGGGGGATAAAGTGCCACTCGATTCCATCCATAGCAAGAGCACTAGCGATGAGATATTTCGGAATACCTATACCTATATATAAGTAATTTGGTTTTTTGTAGAGGGTTGATCTTAGCGACTTGCTGAGGCACAGGAACTATGGATACACAATTAAAGAAATATCCAATCTAATTTAAGAGATGCAATAAGATGGTGTCCACAAATTACTTAGGATGGCCCCAAAATAATAATAATAATAATTATTATTATTCATATTATTATTAACATTATTATTATTATTTATTGGTATTTATATTATAATATTAATATTAATATTATTATTAATATTAATACTGTTCCCACTTATCGGGAGAACTTGGGAAGTCGAGAGTTTTCCGGATGAGTGGAAAAACGGAATCATCGTTAAGCTCCCTAAAAAACTCAATGTAGTGCGAAAACTGTAGAGGTGCTGCCTGCTGTGGCGAAGACAATAGCTAGAATCATCCTGGAGCGAATCAAAGAACACCTTGAAGACACACTCGACGCCGAAAAAGCAGGTTTCCGCTCTGGATCCTCCTGTGTCGACCCCATAAACACTCTGCGGATCATCATCGAGCAGTGTGTTGAATATCGATCACCACTTCACCTGTTGTTCATCGATTTTGAAAAGGCGTTTGATAGTGTCAATCGGGAATTTATTTGGCGTGCCTTCCGCAGGAGAGGCATTCCTGATAAACTAATAGCAATTATCAAGGCTACATATGATGGGTGCACATGTCACGTTTTGCACAGAGGAAGACTGTCTGAGGAATTCGAAGTTCAAAGTGGGGTTCGGCAAGGCTGCATACTTTCACCAAAACTGTTTTTATTGGTGAATAGCGATGTGTTGAGTACGGCCTTATCAACAGTAAATGGAGGAATTTGATGGACTCTCACATCTGAACTCAAATACCTCGACTACGCCGACAATGTGTGCGTACTGTCTCACAGAATAATGGACCTTCACCAAATGACAGCAAGTGTGGAGAGGGAAGCAGACATCGTTGGGCTGAAAATTAACTCGGCAAAAACAAAAATGATCAGAATAGGACCAAACTCATCAACTCATATATGCATTGCTGGACAAATGGTTGAGAGAGTAGAAAGTTTCCAATACCTTGGGGGTATTGTCTCAACTGATGGCGGAACCGAACTGGATATAACCAGCCGAATAGGTAAAGCCAAATCTGCGTTTGGGATGCTATAGTTTGGCGAAGTAATGCAATTAGCTTAAACACCAATCTACGACTGTTCCATTCCAACGTTGAACCCGTGCTGCTATATGGATGTGGTACCTGGAGAGTGACCGTCACTATCACTAGGAAGTTGCAAACGTTTGCCAATAGGTGTCTATGCTACATCTTAAGGATATTCTGTCCAAACGTATCTCTAACGAACAGCTTTTTCAGAGAACGGGTCATGAAAATATAGGCGACGACGAAAATGGCAGTGGATCGGTCACACTCTCCGAAAGGGTGACAGGTCCATATCTAACCAAGAAATGCAATGGAACCCGCTTACCCAGGATAGCAGGATATGCGGCGGTATTAGGAGTACGTGGCACAGAACAATTGAGAAGGAAGCACGACAACTGGGAAAGAGTTGGGGAGAGCAGAGATACATTTCCAGTAATCGCACACGATGGCGACATCTACAAGGGGATACAGGATAAAAGTAAGTAAGTTCAAATACTCCAGAGCTACAGTGGCCATTCATCACGAAATACACCTCAGGCATACAACTAAATATTTATTATTTAACACTATAGAAGAAACAATACTAATGCATTTTTTTTAATTTGAATTTTTTTTTGCAACACACAAGCTGAACGAGAAAACCAGGGGACAACCAATAGATCAATCCAAGTGAACACGTAGATGACACCAGAATTAAAAACATATGTCATGGAATGTACCTATTACGATGAGCTACCAGCACATTAAGAAACTTTATCCTTTATTCGAGGTAACATGTATCCAAAAGCTCCACAAAGAACTATGTTTTATTCACTCGAACAAATAGTATTCAATATGGGGCACTAATAATATTGTAATATTCGAGCTACGGCTCGAGTAGATAAAACGATATTCTGTGAAATTATTTCTTTATTTTCTAGTCTATAGAACAATTCAAGTTCACACTATACTATTCTTCGCAAACTCCTTCCTTACAATGTCTCTTTCTTCTCAAATCACTTTATCTCCTTTCAATTACTTAATTCACAAATCCAAACTAATTACTTCTTCTTGTTAACTCACATCTTTCAATTTATCACAAAATTACAACTTCGGCTGTTATCACTTTTCCAATCTCCTCGTGCGGTTCAAAACCAACTGCCTTGCCTCGATCGCCATCTGTCCTTATATAGCAGCATTTCTGATAGCCAGAAACTTCTAGCAAATTCTTCGACCACTGGAACAAGGAAATTTTGATGTAATAATTCCAAGATGACAATAATTTCTTGCGGTTATAATTCTCCGTGACGTCGTCTTAGATATTATCCGTCTCTTATCGTGGACACGAATTGTGGACACGAACTGCGGACACGAACCTCTAATGAAAAGACACTTCGAAATTATGCTCGAATGAAAAGACACTTCGGAATGGGTTGCATAGTTATAGGACCGTAGTTATTATTATGTTACACTGCCCCCCTCTTAGACTTGTTCGTCCCGAACAAGTGCATCCTCATTTCGGCCATTGTATCGACTCAGTCGGTCCACATAAACCACTTTCATTTTGGCCCTTGGTCCTCGCTGGATGCGGTAGACAACATCGTTGATGCGGGTTACTATTTTGTAGGGACCATCCCAGTTCTGCTGCAACTTAGGTGATTTCCCCTTTTGGCGATGGGGATTATACAGCCACACTAGATCTCCTTCCTGGAATCCTGACGTTGTTGCCTTGGCATCATACCTGGTCTTCATGCGGTCGCTCGTTATCTTAATCTGGCTTCCTGTCCTTTGGTGTATGTCCCTAAGCTTTTCCCTAAGGTCCGCCACGTACTCTTCTTCATTTCTTCCGCCCTTGGTCAGAATGCAATTCCAAGGGCACACCGAATCTGCTAACACAATTGTAGACGATCTGCTCCGCCACGTTCTGGCTTTCTGGTTAGGGATCGGAAACGCTTCCGGCCACTTACTGAAGTAGTCCATCACTACGAGTATATACCGATTACCATTGTCGGTTTCCGGAAAGGGCCCTGCGATGTCAATGGCGATTCGTTCGAAAGGTGCTCCCACGTTGTATTGGTGCATCTTACCTCGAGTTTTAATTCTCGGACCCTTGCTAGCTGCACACACGTCGCATTTTCTGCACCAGTCTTCGATATCTTCCTTCGATTTTAACCAATAAAAACGTTCTCGTACCTTTTCTAGCGTCTTATTCACTCCCAAGTGGCCTCCGGACGCCCCGCCATGCATCTCCTGTAACACCTCCTTGACCCTCGTCCGCGGTACGACAAGCTGCATAACAAACGACTTTCTGTCGGAGGATTCCCATTTTCTTCTCAGAACACCTTCTTGGACATGGGGGGAGTCCCACTACGCAAAATATGCCTTTAAGGTCGGGCTTCTGTGAGAGATGTCCTGATGATCCGGTTTCTCCATGTTCTCCTTCCTGGCCAGAATCGGCTCGATATCCGGGTCTTCCTTCTGAGCGTTCCGGATCTCATCTACGCTCCAGCCGGCGATAGGTTCGGCTCTCATTCTTTGGATGAAAACCAGCTCCCGTTCTTCCTGACGCGCACAATGTTTACAATCCGTTCTGCATGGTCTCCGGGACAGCGCATCCGCATTAGAGTGGAGCCTCCCTTTAGGATGCTGTATTTCGTAGTCGTAGATTTGCAGCCTTTCGATCCATCTCGCGACCTGACCCTCAGGACTCTTGAACTGTAATAGCCATTTTAAGGCTGCATGGTCTGTGCGAAGAACGAACTTCCTCCCGTGGAGGTATTTGTGAAAATGCTTCGTAGCCAGAATCAAAGCTAGAAGTTCTCTCCTTGTCACGCAGTAGTTCCTTTCTGGCTTAGAGAGCACCTTGCTAAAGTACGCAACCACCTTCTCTTGGCCGTCATGCACCTGGGAGAGTACGGCTCCTACCCCGACATTACTAGCATCTGCATCCACAATGAACGTTTCCCCGGGAGTGGGGTAAGCCAGTATCGGGGCATCGCATAGCCGTTGTTTAAGTGCCTTGAAGCTCTTCTCACACTCAATTGACCATTTGAATTGTTTTCCCTTTTGCGATCCCGGCAAAATCCTTCACGAACCGTCTGTAGTAGGTGGCTAGGCCCAGGAAGCTCCTTAGTTGGTGTTTATCCTTGGGGATTGGCCAGTTTTTCACCGCTTCGACCTTCTCTGGATCGGTTCTCACTCCTTTCGCTGAAATTATGTGCCCCAAGTGCTTGACTTCCGCTCTAAAGAGGGCGCACTTCTTGGGGTTGAGCTTCAGGTGGGCACTTCGAAGCCTTTGAAACACATTCCTTAGATTTTCTCGGTGTTGCGCAAACGTTTTTCCTACGACGATGACATCATCCAAGTATACCAAACAGGTTTTCCATGTTAACCCTTACAGGACATATTCCATCAAACTCTCGAAAGTCGCCGGAGCATTGCCCAGCCCGAGTGGCATTACCGTGAATTGCCATAGCCCATTTCCTGCGGTGAAGGCGGTTTTCTCCCGGTTTTCTGGATGGATCTTTACCTGCCAGCAGCCACTCTTCAAGTCGAGAGTGGAAAACCATTGGGCTCCTGATAGTGTGTCCAGCGTGTCGTCAATCCGTGGCAGAGGATAGCTGTCTTTCTTGGTGACGTAATTGAGCTGCCGATAGTCCACGCAGAACCGCGTGCTGACATCTTTCTTCTTAACCAGTACAACCGGTGACGCCCACGGACTTTTGGAACTTTCAATCAGACCTTCTTTCTCCATTGCCGACACCATCTCTGCTACTTCTGTCTGCTTTGCCAATGGAAGGCGCCTAGCAGGCTGACGAATTGGTCTAGTATCACCAGTGTCTATTCGATGTTGTACCAGGTGTGTTCGGCCGTATTCTCCGTCCTGTGAGGCAAATAAATCAGCGTACTCATTGATAAAATTCTCTGCCATAGTTCGCTGCTCCTGATTCAGCTCACTGGACTGGGGAATCGTGTCTCTCGTTTCCGCTGTCCAAGGTGATGGGAGAGGTTTTGGAGCATCACGTTCAGATATTGTTGCGACGGCGGTAATCGGCGTGCATTTTCCAGTAACCTCCCCTCGCCTTAGTTTGACAGTGTGTGGTCTCACGTTCAAAACTCTCACTGGAACCATGGTGTTCTTTGGTTCGACTAACGTCTTTCCCACGATGTAGTCTTGAGAATTCTTCTCTGGGTCTGGTTCTACTATGTAGAATCGGTGGCTCCCAAGATCACCTTCCAGCTTCGTCCAAATGATTGTCTCTGAAGACGGCGGCAAAACTTCGTCTTTGCTGATGACTGTCCTGAGAGTTACGGCATTCTCGTTTCCGTACACCATCGGAATCTCCACATTTCGATACCTCAGTACTTGCATCCCGATGTCCAAGATTACTTCATTTGCTTTCACGAAGTCTATTCCGATGATGCACTCGTCGCATATATCTGCCACCAGAAACGCATGGGAGAACGTCAGTCCCGCCAGAGTAATCGTAAGACGAACTCCTCCAAACACCTTCCCCATTTCCCCTATTGCAGTCTTCAGGCAGTAGCTGTTGGTGTTGTGCAGCCATGAGCTTCGGAAGATATCTCTTCTTACAATGGAGGCAGTGGCACCTGTGTCGATGGTGGCTACGCACTTCTTCTTGTTGATTAGTGCCTCCACTCTCAGGCTCTTGTTACCCCGTTTGGTTTGCGAAACTTGAATGGTGGTCCTGGGGGCCTCGATTCCAGTAACCAACTTCTGCCCCGCGAAGTTGGTCCTTACTCATTTCTCGACTGCTGGTTTTGGGAAGTCTGACCGACAGGATGGAGGTTATCACCGCCGGATGCTTTCTCTGCTTCTCCTACTTCCGCAATGTGGACAATTTCCTCGTGTAGGTGCACTTCTACACTGCCGTTGTAGGTGTCCGGTTTGGTTGCAATTCCAGCAACGGATTTGACTTCCGCGAGCTTTGTCTTCATCCATGACGGCTGTTCTCTGGCATGAGCATTCCACGACGGACATTTCTCTGACACGGTGTATTCCCTGGTATGCTTGGTCCGCAGCCTTCATTGACAAAGCGAATGCCAATGCCTCGGGGGTGTTCGCCTTTCAGCCATTCTTACAGCCATTTACAGTTGTCTATCCTCTATGGCCTGAATAAAAGCTTCCACCGCCATTTCGTTGATAAGCTCCTCACCGGCTTTAGGGTATGAAAGATGGGCTAGTCGCTCTATATCCGCTTGCAACTGTTGGAGCGTTTCCCCCCTTTTCTGGACTCGACTACGCAGCTGAACCCTGTACACCTGCTGCATGTGTTCATCCCCAAACCGCATCTCGATAGCCTGAACCAGAGAGTCGTAGTTCTGTTGTTTATCTCCCGGGATGGTCTGCAAGAGCTACGCAGCTGGACCCCTCAGTGCAAGTGTGAGTGCAATAGACTTCTCTTCATCGTCCCAGCTATTGGTCATTGCGGCCGCTTCGAATTGCCTCTTATAAATTGGCCATGATGTTTGACCATCAAAGATAGGAGGCTGCATCTCCTTTCTTCTCAGACCGTCAGTGGAATATTCCCGTGCTTTCTGTCTCTTCACGTTGCTGAGCTCCTTAGCAAGATTTTCGACTTGCTTTCCTACTATCTCGAATTGCGTATGCACTTTTTCAAACTGAGTCTCTATCTTCCCGAACTGAGTTTCATGTTTCTCAAAATTTTCATCGAATCTAGTTTCGAATTTTTCGAGTTGCGTCTCGACCTTCTCGATTTTCTCTTCGATCACTTCGAATTTGGATTCCAAGTTCTTGTTTTGCTCATCAAGTTTGCTTTCCAGAGCATCTAGAGAATTCTTTTGTTCGTCCATTGCTTTCTTTTGTTCATCCAGCTTAAGTTCTAGTGAGTTCCTTTGGTCTTCTATTGCTTTCTTTTGTTCGTCCATAACTGACTTAAGTTGCAGGAGCAGACTTGTTATACCCGCGTCGGCTACTGTACTTGCTGGTTCCTCTTCCACGTCAAACTCTATGTCATGCGGATTTTCACCTTCCTGCTTTACTGCGTCTTCCAGACGAATCAGTAGGGCAACTTTTAACCGAGTTGTGTCGAGATTCCGCCTACTAAGTTCTGCCTTTAGTTGAATTATAGTTACAACATCAAGTGGTATCATCAAGCGGATTCCATCCGCAACAACGGTCATCAACTGGACCGGACCCAACGGAACAGAAGCTGCACATAGTCGTAAATCTTGGGGAAGAAATCCTGTTTCAACGGATTGCAACGGAGCTCAGGTGGTAGCAACGAACCGCAATGGAGATACCGATATCCATCACCTTCCTCACCAAAGGAATGCTAACTCACCAAGTTTAGCTAAAGGTAGGGATTTCGATTAATTTTCCACTTTTAATTTTAAAACTAAAAATAAATAAAATATTTTACAACAATTTAAGACAATTATTTATACATTCAATAAAAATTTGTACACCTATTTCATTAAAATCAATACAAGTGCGTGTTAAGAAGCATAAGAAATATGCAAATGTCTAAACTAGTGAAATCAATTGAAATGCAAGACACACTTCTTAAAGAAATGCAAACGGATTTTGCAGAATATCAAAATTCAACCGCGGCGCGAAAGTCAAAGTTTTTTCTGAAAGCATGTTAAGATGATTTAGAAGATGTATAAAAACGAGCGAATTCTCAACAGAGTTTAATACTTAAGGCTGATGGCGATGAGCCTAAGGATACATATTTCAATGATGAAACATTTTCCAAAATTAAAGAAATTTATTTTAAATTTAGTGGACTTATAAATGATGAGCTCGAAAAATTTGAGGAAGGACGTCCTCCCTTGAACACCTCACATTTAAACGAATCTAAATCATTCGCGTCTGATATTCGACTTCCGCGAATACAAATTAAATCGTTTTCGGGCAAATTCGAAGAGTGGTGTGAGTTTCACAATCTCTTTGAGAACCTAATAGAATTCAGACACACTTCTTAAAGAAAATGGATTTTGCAGAATATCAAAATTCAACCGCGCCGCGAAAGTCAAAGGGTTTTCTGAAAGCATGCTTAGACGATTTAGAAGATTTATACAAACGAGCGAAATCTCAACATAATTTAATACTTAAGGCTGATGCCGATGAGCCTAAGGATACAGATTTCAATGATGAAACATTTTCCAAAATTAAACAAATCTATTTTAAATTTGTGATATTCGACTTCCGCGAATACAAATTAAATCGTTTTCGGGCAATTCGAAGAATGGTGTGAGTTTCACAATCTCTTTGAGATCCTAATAGAATTCAAAATTCAGATCTGTCTGATATTCAGAAACTTCAGCATCTAAAAAAATTAGTTACTGGTGAAGCGGCACGACTAATTCAGCATTTACCTCTCGATGGAAAGAACTACGAATCTGCATGGGAAATCTTAACAGAAAGCTTCGAAAACAAACGTAAACTCGTCAACATACAATTACGAATTTTGATAGAACAAGAGAAACTCACACATGAATCCCCCACGTCTTTAAAAGCGTTACATGATACGAGTGCAGAATATTTTCATGCACTTTCTAATCTAAAAATTGCAGTAGATACATGGGATTCTATACTCATATATATAATCATTCATAAACTTCCCCACCAAACTCAAATGGATTGGGAAGCGAAGTTAGGTAATTCTAAGGTCTTACCAGAATGAAAAATTTTTTTTCATCGTTTATTGAGGGTCGGTTTAGCTCTATAGAAAATATGTTAGAGTTAATTGGAGGCTCAAAACAATCTTCTCCGGCAACCTCTTTTCGAAAGCCTACAGCTAGGGCTTTTCATCTTAATTCGCAGACAGCAAATAAGAAACTTCTCTGCCGGTTGTGCAAGGCCTCTCATGGCATTCGGCATTGCAAACAGTTCCTAAATATGGATGTTAAGACACGATCTGAAACCATTAGAAAGAATTCCATGTGTTTCAATTGTCTCGGTTACGATCATCACGTGTCAACTTGCAGTAGCAGTAACCGATGCTACAAATGCGGTCTCAAACACCACACAATGTTACATATCAAATCACAGATTCACAAATAAAATAATCTTCAATACAATCTACAAAGCTACTTAATTCAAAATACGAATCATCAAATTCTGCAGAATGTCTTCCATAGGGAAAACAATGGCCCTACAACGTCGCAAAATGTATCTTTTAGGACGCATTTCAACCAAATGCGATTCAAGGCACTATTGGCAATATTAATACAGTAGAAGTTCGGAAAATTGACTCTCAGAAAAGTTTACTATACAGAAAAGTTGACCAAATTTTAGCTACCATACGTTGCCTTAAGAAGTTGACATTTGTTCAACTTTTTAGAGCGTGATTCGTTTTTTCCTTGCATTCGGTTTTTTTTATATATGTATCAAATTTAAATAAACGATGTAAAATACATAATACAGCAGCTACGCATTCCGAAGAAATGTATGTTTCCATGGCAGCTGGGTGCCAGTTACATTTGTTTTAGTTTATTACTGACTTTTTCTTACGTTTATTGTCCATTCGCACATTTAATTTTATTTGCTGTCCGGTAATTAACTAAATTTTGGCAAAAAAATGGCAAACAAAAATGGTAAACGAAAACAAGTTCGATTAAATTTAAAACAAGAAATAGAAATGTTGAAGAAACTTGACAATGGTGTTCGCGGCAGTCGTTTGGCAATCGAATACGGTGTCACAAAGCAGGCAATTTTCAAGTAAAAAAAAATCGCCAAACAATTCTAGCAGCAGCTGTCGACAATTTTGAACATGCACAAACAAAAACGCTTCATGAAGCTGTATATCCTGAGGTAGAGAGCAAATTATACCAATGGTTCTTAAATCAGCGTGCTCGAAATTGTACTGTTACCGGTCCAGTATTTAAAGCCAGAGCTAAGTTTGTATTCAAAAAAATGTATCCGGAAAAAAGGTGCCATGGAAACATACATTCCTTCGGAATGCGTAGCTGCTGTGTTATGTATTTTACATCGTTTATTTAAATTTGATACATATATAAAAAAAACCGAATGCAAGCAAAAAAAGAGCCACGCTCTAAAAAGTTGAACAAAAGTCAACTTTTTAAGGTAATGTATGGTAGCTAAAATGTGGTCAACTTTTCTGTATAGTAAACTTTTCTGAGAGTCAATTTTCCGAACTTCTACTGTATTAATATTGCCAATAGTGCCTTGGATCGCATTTGGTTGAAATGTGTCCTAAAAGATACATTTTGCGACGTTGTAGGGCCATTGCTTTCCCTATGGAAGTCATTCTGCTGAATTTGATTGACATTTTGAATTAAGTGGCTTTGTAGATTGTATTGAGGATTATTTTGTTTGTTAATCTGTGATCCGATATGTAACATTGCGTGGTGTTTCAGAAAGCATTTCTAGCATCGGTTACTGCTACTGCAAGTTGACGCGTGATGATCGTAACCGATGCAATTGGAACACTTGGAATTCTTTCTAAGAAAATTTCTTGTTTGCTGTCTGCGAATTAAGATGAAAAGCCCTAGCTGTAGGCTTTCGAAAAGAAGTTGCCGGAGAAGATTACTTTGAGCCTCTAATTAACTCCATCATATTGTAAGATGCGAGCTATGGCTCGAGTAGATAAAACGATATTCTGTGAAATTTATTTCTTTTTTTTCTAGTCTATAGAACAATTCAAGTTCACACTATACTATTCTTCGCAAATTCTTTTCTTACAAGGTCTCTTTCCTCTCAAATCACTTTATCTCCTTTCAATTACTTAATTCACAAATCCAAACTAATTACTTTTTCTTGTTCACTCTCAACTTTCAATTTATCACAAAATTACAACTTCGCTCATTATCACTTTTCCAATCTCTTCGCCACGGTTCTAAACCAACTGCTCCCTTTCGATCGCCATATGTCCTTATATAGCAGAAGTTTCTGATAGCCAGAAACTTCTAGCAAATTCTTCAACCACTGGAGCAAGAAAAATTCTGATGTAAGAATTCCAAGATGACAATCCTTTCTTGCAGTTATAATTCTTTCTTATCCGTGATATTATCCGTCTCTTTCGTAGACATGAACTGTGGAGACTTAACCGCAGACACGAACCTCGAATGAAAAGACACTTTGGAATGGGCTGGAGGAGCGTAGTTATTATTCTGCATTATTGTAGCATCCTTTTGGGCGATGTTACACTGCCCCCCTCTTAGACTTGTTCGTCCCGAACAAGTGCGTCCTCACTTCGGCCATTGTATCGACACCACATGAACCACTTTCATTTTCTCCCTTGGTCCTCGCTGGATGCGGTAGATAACATCGTTGATGCGGGTTATTATTCTGTAGGGACCCTCCCAGTTCTGCTGCAACTTGGGTGATTTCCCCTTTTGGCGATGGGGATTATACAGCTACACTAGATCTCCTTCCTGGAATCCTGACGTTGTTGCCTTGGCATCATACCTGGTCTTCATGCGGTCGCTCGTTATCTTAATCTGGCTTCTGGTCCTTTGGTGTATGTCCCTAAGCCTTTCCCTAAGGTCCGCCACGTACTCTTCTTCATTTCTGGGCTCATTGGT
This sequence comes from Pocota personata, assembly GCA_963082735.1. Classification (NCBI taxonomy): domain Eukaryota; kingdom Metazoa; phylum Arthropoda; class Insecta; order Diptera; family Syrphidae; genus Pocota; species Pocota personata. The sequence continues at coordinate 107,113,245 of OY720429.1, forward strand.
AGGAGATCCAAATTTCACCTCACTGGGTAAACGAGCTATTCCACCATATAAGATTTCGAACGGCGTATGTCGAGTAGTGCTATGCACGGCACTTCTATAGGCCATCAAAAGCAAGGGAATCTGCCGGTCCCAATCCCGTTGGTAGACACCTACGACCTTCGAGAGATGCTCGTCCAAAGTCCTATTGAAACGCTCCACCATACCGTCCGACTGTGGATGAAGCGGAGTTGTCCTTGTCTTTTTGATTTAGAGTAGTTGACACATCTCTTGGAAGATTCTTGACTCGAAGTTCCGCCCTTGGTCAGAATGCAAATCCAAGGGCACACCGAATCTGCTAACCCAATTGTAGACGATCTGCTCCGCCACGGTTCTGGCTTTCTGGTTAGGGATCGGAAACGCTTCCGGCCACTTACTGAAGTAGTCCATCACTACGAGTATATACCGATTACCATTGTCGGTTTCCGGAAAGGGCCTTCGATGTCAATGGCGATTCGTTCGAAAGGTGCTCCCACGTTGTATTGGTGCATCTTACCTCGAGTTTTAATTCTCGGACCCTTGCTAGCTGCACACACGTCGCATTTTCTGCACCAGTTTTCGATATCTTCCTTCGCTTTTAACCAATAAAAACGTTCTCGTACCTTTTCTAGCGTCTTATTCACTCCCAAGTGGCCCCCGGACGCCCTGCCATGCATCTCTCCTGTAACACCTCCTTGACCCTCGTCCGCGGTACGACGAGCTGCATTACAAACGACTTTCCGTCGGAGGATTCCCATTTTCTTCTCAGAACACCTTCTTGGACATGGGGGGAGTCCCACTACGCAAAATATGCCTTTAAGGTCGGGCTTCTGTGAGAGATGTCCTGATGATCCGGTTTCTCCATGTTCTCCTTCCTGGCCAGAATCGGCTCGATATCCGGGTCTTCCTTCTGAGCGTTCCGGATCTCATCTACGCTCCAGCCGGCGATAGGTTCGGCTCTCATTCTTTGGATGGAAACCAGCTCCCGTTCTTCCTGACGCGCACAATGTTTACAATCCGTTCTGCATGGTCTCCGGGACAGCGCATCCGCATTAGAGTGGAGCCTTCCTTTAGGATGCTGTATTTCGTAGTCGTAGATTTGCGGCCTTTCGATCCATCTCGCGACCTGACCCTCAGGACTCTTGAACTGTAATAGCCATTTTAAGGCTGCATGGTCTGTGCGAAGAACGAACTTCCTCCCGTAGAGGTATTTGTGAAAATGCTTCGTAGCCAAGATCAAAGCTAGAAGTTCTCTCCTTGTCACGCAGTAGTTCCTTTCTGGCTTAGAGAGCACCTTGCTGAAGTACGCAACCACCTTCTCTTGGCCGTCATGCACCTGGGAAAGTACGGCTCCTACCCCAACATTACTAGCATCTGCATCCACAATGAACGTTTCCCCGGGAGTGGGGTAAGCCAGTATCGGGGCATCGCATAGCCGTTGTTTAAGTGCCTTGAAGCTCTTCTCGCACTCAATTGTCCATTTGAATTGTTTTCCCTTTTCCGTCAACTGGTGCAGGTTCTTTGCGATCCCGGCAAAATCCTTCACGAACCGTCTGTAGTAGGTGGCTAGGCCCAGGAAGCTCCTTAGTTGGTGTTTATCCTTGGGGACTGGCCAGTTTTTCACCGCTTCGACCTTCTCTGGATCGGTTCTCACTCCTTTCGCTGAAATTATGTGCCCCAAGTACTTGACTTCCGCTCTAAACAGGGCGCACTTCTTGGGGTTGAGCTTCAGGTGGGCACTTCGAAGCCTTTGAAACATATCCCTTAGATTGTCTCGGTGTTGCGCAAATGTTTTTCCTACGACGATGACATCATCCAAGTATACCACACAGGTTTTCCATGTTAACCCTTGCAGGACACATTCCATCAATCGCTCGAAAGTCGCCGGAGCATTGCACAGCCCGAATGGCATTATCGTGAATCGCCATAGCCCATTTCCTGCGGTGAAGGCGGTTTTCTCCCAGTCTTCTGGATGGATCTGTACCTGCCAGTAGCCACTCTTCAAGTCGAGAGTGGAAAACCATTGGGCTCCTGATAGTGTGTCTAGCGTGTCGTCAATCCGTGGCAGAGTATAGCTGTCTTTCTTGGTGACGTAATTGAGCTGCCGATAGTCCACGCAGAACCGCGTGCTGCCATCTTTCTTCTTAACCAGTACAACCCTCAATGCCCACGGACTTTTGTAACTTTCAATCAGACCTTCTTTCTCCATTGCCGACACCATCTCTTGAACTTCTGTCTGCTTTGCCAATGGAAGGCGCCTAGCAGGCTGACGAATTGGTCTAGTATCACCAGTGTCTACTCGGTGTTGTACCAGGAGTGTTCGGCCGTATTCTCCGTCCTGTGAGGCAAATACATCAGCGTACTCATTGATAAGTTTCTCTGCCATAGTTCGCTGCTCCTGATTCAGCTCACTGGACTGGAGAATCGTCTCTCTCGTTTCCGCTGTCCAAGGTGATGGGAGAGGTTTTGGAGCATCATGTTCAGATATTGTTGCGACGGCGGTAATCGGCGTGCATTTTCCAGTCACCTCGCCTTAGTTTGACAGTGTGTGGTCTCGCGTTCAAAACTCTCACTGGAACCATGGTGTTCTTTGGTTCGATTAACGTCTTTCCCACGATGTAGTCTTGAGAATGCTTCTCTGTCTGGTTCTACTATGTAGAATCGGTGGCTCCCAAGATCACCTTCCAGATTCATCCAAATGATTGTCTCTGAAGACGGCGGCAAAACTTCGTCTTTGCTGATGACTGTCCTGAGAGTTACGGCATTCTCGTTTCCGTACACCATCGGAATCTCCACATTTCGATACCTCAGTACTTGCATCCCGATGTCCAAAATTACTTCATTTGCTTTCATGAAGTCTATTCCGATGATGCACTCGTCGCATATATCTGCCACCAGAAACGCATGGGAGAACGTCAGTCCCGCCAGAGTAATCGTAAGACGAACTTCTCCAAACACCTTCGCCATTTCCCCTATTGCAGTCTTCAGGCAGTAGCTGTTGGTGTTGTGCAGCCATGAGCTTCGGAAGATATCTCTTCTTACAATGGAGGCGGTGGCACCTGTGTCGATGGTGGCTACGCACTTCTTCTTGTTGATTAGTGCCTCCACTGTCAGGCTCTTGTTACCCCGTTTGGTTTGCGAAACTTGAATGGTGGTCCTGGGGGCCTCGGTTCCAGTAACCAACTTCTGCCCCGCGAAGTTGGTCCTTACTCATTTCTCGACTGCTGGTTTTGGGAAGTCTGACCGACAGGATGGAGGTTATCACCGCTGGATGCTTTCTCTGCTTCTCCTACTTCCGCAATGTGGACAATTTCCTCGTGTAGGTGCACTTCTACACTGCCGTTGTAGGTGTCCGGTTTGGTTGCAATTCCAGCAACGGATTTGACTTCCGCGAGCTTTGTCTTCATCCATGACGGCTGTTCTCTGGCATGAGCATTCCACGACGGACATTTCTCTGACACGGTGTATTCCCTGGTATGCTTGGTCCGCAGCCTTCATTGACAAAGCGAATGCCAATGCCTCGGGGGTGTTCGCCTTTCAGCCATTCTTACAGCCATTTACAGTTGTCTATCCTCTATGGCCTGAATAAAAGCTTCCATCGCCATTTCGTTGATAAGCTCCTCACCGGCTTTAGGGTATGAAAGATGGGCTAGTCGCTCTATATCCGCTTGCAACTGTTGGAGCGTTTCCCCCCTTTTCTGGACTCGACTACTCAGCTGAACCCTATACACCTGCTGCATGTGTTCATCCCCAAACCGCATCTCGATAGCCTGAACCAGAGAGTCGTAGTTCTGTTGTTTATCTCCCGGGATGGTCTGCAAGAGCTCCGCAGCTGGACCCCTCAGTGCAAGTGTGAGTGCAATAGACTTCTCTTCATCGTCCCAGCTATTGGTCATTGCGGCCGCTTCGAATTGCCTCTTATAAATTGGCCATGATGTTTGACCATCGAAGATAGGAGGCTGCATCTCCTTTCTTCTCAGACCGTCAGTGGAATATTCCCGTGCTTTCTGTCTCTTCACGTTGTTGAGCTCCTTAGCAAGATTTTCGACTTGCTTTCCTACTATCTCGAATTGCGTATGCACTTTTTCAAACTGAATCTCTATCTTCCCGAACTGAGTTTCATGTTTCTCAAAATTTTCATCGAATCTAGTTTCGACTTTTTCGAGTTGCGTCTCGACCTTCTCGATTTTCTCTTCGATCACTTCGAATTTGGATTCCAAGTTCTTGTTTTGCTCATCAAGTTTGCTTTCCAGAGCATCTAGAGAATTCTTTTGTTCGTCCATTGCTTTCTTTTGTTCATCCAGCTTAAGTTCTAGTGAGTTCCTTTGGTCTTCTATTGCTTTCTTTTGTTCGTCCATAACTGACTTAAGTTGCAGGAGCAGACTTGTTATACCCGCGTCGGCTACTGTACTTGCTGGTTCCTCTTCCACGTCAAACTCTATGTCATGCGGATTTTCACCTTCCTGCTTTACTGCGTCTTCCAGACGAATCAGTATTGCATCTTTTACCCCAGTTGTGTCGAGATTCCGCTTACTAAGTTCTGCCTTTAGTTGAATTATAGTTACAACATCAAGTGGTATCATCAAGCGGATTCCATCCGCAACAACGGTCATCAACTGGACCGGACCCAACGGAACAGAAGCTGCACATAGTCGTAAATCTTGGGGAAGAAATCCTGTTTCAACGGATTGCAACGGAGCTCAGGTGGTAGCAACGAACCGCAATGGAGATACCGATATCCATCACCTTCCTCACCAAAGGAATGCTAACTCACCAAGTTTAGCTAAAGGTAGGGATTTCGATTAATTTTCTACTTTTAATTTTAAAACTAAAAATAAATAAAATATTTTACAACAATTTAAGACAATTATTTATACATTCAATAAAAATTTGTACACCTATTTCATTAAATTCAATACAAGTGCGTGTTAAGAAGCATAAGAAATATGCAAATGTCTAAACTAGTGAAATCAATTGAAATACAAGACACACTTCTTAAAGAAATGCAAACGGATTTTGCAGAATATCAAAATTCAACCGCGGCGCGAAAGTCAAAGTTTTTTCTGAAAGCATGTTAAGATGATTTAGAAGATTTATAAAAACGAGCGAATTCTCAACAGAGTTTAATACTTAAGGCTGATGGCGATGAGCCTAAGGATATATATTTCAATGATGAAACATTTTCCAAAATTAAAGAAATTTATTTTAAATTTAGTGGACTTATAAATGATGAGCTCGAAAAATTTGAGGAAGGACGTCCTCCCTTGAACACCTCACATTTAAACGAATCTAAATCATTCGCGTCTGATATTCGACTTCCGCGAATACAAATTAAATCGTTTTCGGGCAAATTCGAAGAGTGGTGTGAGTTTCACAATCTCTTTGAGAACCTAATAGAATTCAGACACACTTCTTAAAGAAAATGGATTTTGCAGAATATCAAAATTCAACCGCGCCGCGAAAGTCAAAGGGTTTTCTGAAAGCATGCTTAGACGATTTAGAAGATTTATACAAACGAGCGAAATCTCAACATAATTTAATACTTAAGGCTGATGCCGATGAGCCTAAGGATACAGATTTCAATGATGAAACATTTTCCAAAATTAAACAAATCTATTTTAAATTTATGATATTCGACTTCCGCGAATACAAATTAAATCGTTTTCGGGCAATTCGAAGAATGGTGTGAGTTTCACAATCTCTTTGAGATCCTAATAGAATTCAAAATTCAGATCTGTCTGATATTCAGAAACTTCAGCATCTAAAAAATTTAGTTACTGGTGAAGCGGCACGACTAATTCAGCATTTACCTCTCGATGGAAAGAACTACGAATCTGCATGGGAAATCTTAACAGAAAGCTTCGAAAACAAACGTAAACTCGTCAACATACAATTACGAATTTTGATAGAACAAGAGAAACTCACACATGAATCCCCCACGTCTTTAAAAGCGTTACATGATACGAGTGCAGAATATTTTCATGCACTTTCTAATCTAAAAATTGCAGTAGATACATGGGATTCTATACTCATATATATAATCATTCATAAACTTCCCCACCAAACTCAAATGGATTGGGAAGCGAAGTTAGGTAATTCTAAGGTCTTACCAGAATGAAAAATTTTTTTTCATCGTTTATTGAGGGTCGGTTTAGCTCTATAGAAAATATGTTAGAGTTAAATGGAGGCTCAAAACAATCTTCTCCGGCAACCTCTTTTCGAAAGCCTACAGCTAGGGCTTTTCATCTTAATTCGCAGACAGCAAATAAGAAACTTCTCTGCCGGTTGTGCAAGGCCTCTCATTGCATTCGGCATTGCAAACAGTTCCTAAATATGGATGTTAAGACACGATCTGAAACCATTAGAAAGAATTCCATGTGTTTCAATTGTCTCGGTTACGATCATCACGTGTCAACTTGCAGTAGCAGTAACCGATGCTACAAATGCGGTCTCAAACACCACACAATGTTACATATCAAATCACAGATTCACAAATAAAATAATCTTCAATACAATCTACAAAGCTACTTAATTCAAAATACGAATCATCAAATTCTGCAGAATGTCTTCCATAGGGAAAACAATGGCCCTACAACGTCGCAAAATGTATCTTTTAGGACGCATTTCAACCAAATGCGATTCAAGGCACTATTGGCAATATTAATACAGTAGAAGTTCGGAAAATTGACTCTCAGAAAAGTTTACTATACAGAAAAGTTGACCAAATTTTAGCTACCATACGTTGCCTTAAGAAGTTGACATTTGTTCAACTTTTTAGAGCGTGATTCGTTTTTTCCTTGCATTCGGTTTTTTTTATATATGTATCAAATTTAAATAAACGATGTAAAATACATAATACAGCAGCTACGCATTCCGAAGAAATGTATGTTTCCATGGCAGCTGGGTGCCAGTTACATTTGTTTTAGTTTATTACTGACTTTTTCTTACGTTTATTGTCCATTCGCACATTTAATTTTATTTGCTGTCCGGTAATTAACTAAATTTTGGCAAAAAAAAGGCAAACAAAAATGGTAAACGAAAACAAGTTCGATTAAATTTAAAACAAGAAATAGAAATGTTGAAGAAACTTGACAATGGTGTTCGCGGCAGTCGTTTGGCAATCGAATACGGTGTCACAAAGCAGGCAATTTTCAAGTAAAAAAAAATCGCCAAACAATTCTAGCAGCAGCTGTCGACAATTTTGAACATGCACAAACAAAAACGCTTCATGAAGCTGTATATCCTGAGGTAGAGAGCAAATTATACCAATGGTTCTTAAATCAGCGTGCTCGAAATTGTACTGTTACCGGTCCAGTATTTAAAGCCAGAGCTAAGTTTGTATTCAAAAAAATGTATCCGGAAAAAAGGTGCCATGGAAACATACATTCCTTCGGAATGCGTAGCTGCTGTGTTATGTATTTTACATCGTTTATTTAAATTTGATACATATATAAAAAAAACCGAATGCAAGCAAAAAAAGAGCCACGCTCTAAAAAGTTGAACAAAAGTCAACTTTTTAAGGTAATGTATGGTAGCTAAAATGTGGTCAACTTTTCTGTATAGTAAACTTTTCTGAGAGTCAATTTTCCGAACTTCTACTGTATTAATATTGCCAATAGTGCCTTGGATCGCATTTGGTTGAAATGTGTCCTAAAAGATACATTTTGCGACGTTGTAGGGCCATTGCTTTCCCTATGGAAGTCATTCTGCTGAATTTGATTGACATTTTGAATTAAGTGGCTTTGTAGATTGTATTGAGGATTATTTTGTTTGTTAATCTGTGATCCGATATGTAACATTGCGTGGTGTTTCAGAAAGCATTTGTAGCATCGGTTACTGCTACTGCAAGTTGACGCGTGATGATCGTAACCGATGCAATTGGAACACATGGAATTCTTTCTAAGAAAATTTCTTGTTTGCTGTCTGCGAATTAAGATGAAAAGCCCTAGCTGTAGGCTTTCGAAAAGAAGTTGCCGGAGAAGATTACTTTGAGCCTCTAATTAACTCCATCATATTGTAAGATGCGAGCTATGGCTCGAGTAGATAAAACGATATTCTGTGAAATTTATTTCTTTTTTTTCTAGTCTATAGAACAATTCAAGTTCACACTATACTATTCTTCGCAAATTCTTTTCTTACAAGGTCTCTTTCCTCTCAAATCACTTTATCTCCTTTCAATTACTTAATTCACAAATCCAAACTAATTACTTTTTCTTGTTCACTCTCAACTTTCAATTTATCACAAAATTACAACTTCGCTCATTATCACTTTTCCAATCTCTTCGCCACGGTTCTAAACCAACTGCTCCCTTTCGATCGCCATATGTCCTTATATAGCAGAAGTTTCTGATAGCCAGAAACTTCTAGCAAATTCTTCAACCACTGGAGCAAGAAAAATTCTGATGTAAGAATTCCAAGATGACAATCCTTTCTTGCAGTTATAATTCTTTCTTATCCGTGATATTATCCGTCTCTTTCGTAGACATGAACTGTGGAGACTTAACCGCAGACACGAACCTCGAATGAAAAGACACTTTGGAATGGGCTGGAGGAGCGTAGTTATTATTCTGCATTATTGTAGCATCCTTTTGGGCGATGTTACACTGCCCCCCTCTTAGACTTGTTCGTCCCGAACAAGTGCGTCCTCACTTCGGCCATTGTATCGACACCACATGAACCACTTTCATTTTCTCCCTTGGTCCTCGCTGGATGCGGTAGATAACATCGTTGATGCGGGTTATTATTCTGTAGGGACCCTCCCAGTTCTGCTGCAACTTGGGTGATTTCCCCTTTTGGCGATGGGGATTATACAGCTACACTAGATCTCCTTCCTGGAATCCTGACGTTGTTGCCTTGGCATCATACCTGGTCTTCATGCGGTCGCTCGTTATCTTAATCTGGCTTCTGGTCCTTTGGTGTATGTCCCTAAGCCTTTCCCTAAGGTCCGCCACGTACTCTTCTTCATTTCTGGGCTCATTGGTAGGAGATCCAAATTTCACCTCACTGGGTAAACGAGCTATTCCACCATATAAGATTTCGAACGGCGTATGTCGAGTAGTGCTATGCACGGCACTTCTATAGGCCATCAAAAGCAAGGGAATCTGCCGGTCCCAATCCCGTTGGTAGACACCTACGACCTTCGAGAGATGCTCGTCCAAAGTCCTATTGAAACGCTCCACCATACCGTCCGACTGTGGATGAAGCGGAGTTGTCCTTGTCTTTTTGATTCAGAGTAGTTGACACATCTCTTGGAAGATTCTTGACTCGAAGTTCCGCCCTTGGTCAGAATGCAATTCCAAGGGCACACCGAATCTGCTAACCCAATTGTAGACGATCTGCTCCGCCACGGTTCTGGCTTTCTGGTTAGGGATCGGAAACGCTTCCGGCCACTTACTGAAGTAGTCCATCACTACGAGTATATACCGATTACCATTGTCGGTTTCCGGAAAGGGCCCTGCGATGTCAATGGCGATTCGTTCGAAAGGTGCTCCCACGTTGTATTGGTGCATCTTACCTCAAGTTTTAATTCTCGGACCCTTGCTAGCTGCACACACGTCGCATTTTCTGCACCAGTCTTCGATATCTTCCTTCGCTTTTAACCAATAAAAACGTTCTCGTACCTTTTCTAGCGTCTTATTCACTCCCAAGTGGCCCCCGGACGCCCCGCCATGCATCTCTCCTGTAACACCTCCTTGACCCTCGTCCGCGGTACGACGAGCTGCATTACAAACGACTTTCCGTCGGAGGATTCCCATTTTCTTCTCAGAACACCTTCTTGGACATGGAGGGAGTCCACTACGCAAAATATGCCTTTAAGGTCGGGCTTCTGTGAGAGATGTCCTGATGATCCGGTTTCTCCATGTTCTCCTTCCAGGCCAGAATCGGCTCGATATCCGGGTCTTCCTTCTGAGCATTCCGGATCTCATCTACGCTCCAGCCGGCGATAGGTTCGGCTCTCATTCTTTGGATGGAAACCAGCTCCCGTTCTTCCTGACGCGCACAATGTTTACAATCCGTTCTGCATGGTCTCCGGGACAGTGCATCCGCATTAGAGTGGAGTTTTCCTTTACGATGCTGTATTTCGTAGTCGTAGATTTGCAGCCTTTCGATCCATCTTGCGACCTGACCCTCAGGACTCTTGAACTGTAATAGCCATTTTAAGGCTGCATGGTCCGTGCGAAGAACGAACTTTCTCCCATAAAGGTATTTGTGAAAATGCTTCGTAGCCAAGATCAAAGCTAGAAGTTCCCGCCTTGTCACGCAGTAGTTCCTTTCTATCTTGGAGAGCTCCTTGCTGAAGTACGCGACCACCTTCTCTTGGCCATCATGCACCTGGGAGAGTACGGCTAATACCCCGACATTACTAGCATCTGTATCTACAATGAACGTTTCCCCGGGAGTGGAATAAGCTAGTATCGGGGCATCGCATAGCCGTTGTTTAAGTGCCTTGAAGCTCTTCTCGCACTCAATTGACCAGTTGAATTGTTTTCCCTTTTCCGTCAACTGGTGCAGGCTCTTTGCGATCCCGGCAAAATCCTTCACGAACCGTCTGTAGTAGGTGGCTAGGCCCAGGAAGCTACTTAGTTGGTGCTTATCCTTGGGGACTGGCCAGTTTTTCACCGCATCGACCTTCTCTGGATCGGTTCTCACTCCTTTCGCTGAAATTATGTGCCCCAGGTACATGAATTCCGCTCTAAACAGGGCGCACTTCTTGGGGTTGAGCTTCAGGTGGGCACTTCGAAGCCTTTGAAACACATCCCTTAGATTGTCTCGGTGTTGCGCAAACGTTTTTCCTACGACGATGACATCATCCAAGTATACCAAACAGGTTTTCCATGTTAACCCTTACAGGACACATTCCATCAAACTCTCGAAAGTCGCCGGAGCATTGCCCAGCCCGAGTGGCATTACCGTGAATTGCCATAGCCCATTTCCTGCGGTGAAGGCGGTTTTCTCCCGGTCTTCTGGATGGATCTTTACCTGCCAGCAGCCACTCTTCAAGTCGAGAGTGGAAAACCATTGGGCTCCTGATAGTGTGTCCAGCGTGTCGTCAATCCGTGGCAGAGGATAGCTGTCTTTCTTGGTGACGTAATTGAGCTGCCGATAGTCCACGCAGAACCGCGTGCTCACATCTTTCTTCTTAACCAGTACAACCGGTGATGCCCACGGACTTTTGTAACTTTCAATCAGACCTTCTTTCTCCATTGCCGACACCATCTCTTGAACTTCTGTCTGCTTTGCCAATGGAAGGCGCCTAGCAGGCTGACGAATTGGTCTAGTATCACCAGTGTCTATTCGATGTTGTACCAGGTGTGTTCGGCCGTATTCTCCGTCCTGTGAGGCAAATAAATCAGCGTACTCATTGATAAAATTCTCTGCCATAGTTCGCTGCTCCTGATTCAGCTCACTGGACTGGGGAATCGTGTCTCTCGTTTCCGCTGTCCAAGGTGATGGGAGAGGTTTTGGAGCATCACGTTCAGATATTGTTGCGACGGCGGTAATCGGCGTGCATTTTCCAGTCACCTCCCCTCGCCTTAGTTTGACAGTGTGTGGTCTCGCGTTCAAGACTCTCACTGGAACCATGGTGTTCTTTGGTTCGACTAACGTCTTTCCCACGATGTAGTCTTGAGAATTCTTCTCTGGGTCTGGTTCTACTATGTAGAATCGGTGGCTCCCAAGATCACCTTCCAGCTTCGTCCAAATGATTGTCTCTGAAGACGGCGGCAAAACTTAGTCTTTGCTGATGCCCGTCCTGAGAGTTACGGCATTCTCGTTTCCGTACACCATCGGAATCTCTACATTTCGATACCTCAGTACTTGCATCCCGATGTCCAAGATTACTTCATTTGCTTTCACGAAGTCTATTCCGATGATGCACTCGTCGCATATATCTGCCACCAGAAACGCATGGGAGAACGTCAGTCCCGCCAGAGTAATCGTAAGACGAACTTCTCCAAACACCTTCCCCATTTCCCCTATTGCAGTCTTCAGGCAGTAGCTGTTGGTGTTGTGCAGCCATGAGCTTCGGAAGATATCTCTTCTTACAATGGAGGCAGTGGCACCTGTGTCGATGGTGGCTACGCACTTCTTCTTGTTGATTAGTGCCTCCACTCTTAGGCTCTTGTTACCCCGTTTGGTTTGCGAAACTTGAATGGTGGTCCTGGGGGCCTCGATTCCAGTAACCAACTTCTGCCCCGCGAAGTTGGTCCTTACTCATTTCTCGACTGCTGGTTTTGGGAAGTCTGACCGACAGGATGGAGGTTATCACCGCCGGATGCTTTCTCTGCTTCTCCTACTTCCGCAATGTGGACAATTTCCTCGTGTAGGTGCACTTCTACACTGCCGTTGTAGGTGTCCGGTTTGGTTGCAATTCCAGCAACGGATTTGACTTCCGCGAGCTTTGTCTTCATCCATGACGGCCGTTCTCTGGCATGAGCATTCCACGACGGACATTTCTCTGACACGGTGTATTCCCTGGTATGCTTGGTCCGCAGCCTTCATAGACAAAGCGAATGCCAATGCCTCGGGGGTGTTCGCCTTTCAGCCATTCTTACAGAAATTTACAGTTGTCTATCCGCTATGGCCTGAATAAAAGCTTCCACCGCCATTTCGTTGATAAGCTCCTCACCGGCTTTAGGGTATGAAAGATGGGCTAGTCGCTCTATATCCGCTTGCAACTGTTGGAGCGTTTCCCCCCTTTTCTGGACTCGACTACTCAGCTGAACCCTATACACCTGCTGCATGTGTTCATCCCCAAACCGCATCTCGATAGCCTGAACCAGAGAGTCGTAGTTCTGTTGTTTATCTCCCGGGATGGTCTGCAAGAGCTCCGCAGCTGGACCCCTCAGTGCAAGTGTGAGTGCAATAGACTTCTCTTCATCGTCCCAGCTATTGGTCATTGCGGCCGCTTCGAATTGCCTCTTATAAATTGGCCATGATGTTTGACCATCGAAGATAGGAGGCTGCATCTCCTTTCTTCTCAGACCGTCAGTGGAATATTCCCGTGCTTTCTGTCTCTTTACGTTGCTGAGTTCCTTAGCAAGATTTTCGACGTGCTTTCTACTTTTTCAAACTGAGTCTCTATCTTCCCGAACTGAGTCTCATGCTTCTCAAAGTTTTCATCGAATCTAGTTTCGACTTTTTCGAGTTGCGTCTCGACCTTCTCGATTTTCTCTTCGATCGCTTCGAATTCGGATTTCAAGTTCTTGTTTTGCTCATCAAGTTTGCTTTCCAGAGCATCTAGAGAATTCTTTTGTTCGTCCATTGCTTTCTATTGGTCGTCCAGCTTAAGTTTTATAGAATTCCTTTGGTCTTCTATTGCTTTCTTTTGTTCGTCCATGACTAACTTAAGTTGCAGGAGCAGACTTGTTATACCCGGGTCGGCTGCTATACTTGCTGGTTCCTCTTCCACGTCAAACTCTACATCATGCGAATTTTCACCTTCCTGCGTTACTGCTTCTTCCAAACGAATCAGTAGGGCATCTTTCCCCCAAGTTGTATCGAGGTTCCGCTTACTGAGTTCTGCCTTTAGTTGAGTTATAGTTAGTTTTCCCAATTTGCGACCCATTTTGCGCAACTAATTAACTCAACACAGAAATGGTTTTTTTTTTTTTTTGTGCAATTTCACACCACGGAAATAGTTATTCACAGAATAAGTTTTATCCCGCTTCTGACGCCAATGTAAGATGCGAGCTACGGCTCGAGTAGATAAAACGATATTCTGTGAAATTTATTTCTTTATTTTCTAGTCTATAGAACAATTCAAGTTCACACTATACTATTCTTCGCAAATTATTTTCTTACAAGGTCTCTTTCCTCTCAAATCACTTTATCTCCTTTCAATTACTTAATTCACAAATCCAAACTAATTACTTTTTCTTGTTCACTCTCAACTTTCAATTTATCACAAAATTACAACTTCGCCCATTATCGCTTTTCCAATCCCTTCGCCACGGTTCTAAACCAACTGCTCCCTTTCGATCGCCATCTGTCCTTATATAGCAGAAGTTTCTGATAGCCAGAAACTTCCAGCAAATTCTTCGACCACTGGAACAAGAAAAATTCTGATGTAATAATTCCAAGATGACAATCATTTCTTGCAGTTATAATTCTTTCTTATCCGTGATATTATCCGTCTCTTTCGTAGACATGAACTGTGGAGACTTAACCCCAGACACGAACCTCGAATGAAAGGACACTTTGGAATGGGCTGGAGGAGCGTAGTTATTATTCTGCATTATTGTAGCATCCTTTTAGGCGATGTTACAATATTGTAACATAATGTAGCATAATAACTACGCCCCAAAAAGATGCAACACATTCCGAAGTGTCTTTTCATTCGAGGTTCGTGTCCACAGTAAGAGACGAATTATGTCTAAGACGACGTCGCGGAATTAAGAGAGAATTATAACCGCAAGAGATTATTGGCTGCAGCTGTCATCTCGGAAGTATTACATCAGAATTTTCTTGATCCAGTGGTCGAAGAATTTGCTAGAAGTTTCTGGCTATCAGAAATGCGACTATATAAGGACAGATGGCGATCGAGGCAAGGTAGTTGGTTTTCGAACCGCACGAAGAGATTGGAAAAGTGATAATCGGCGAAGTTGTAATTTTGTGATAAGTTGAAAGTTAAGAGTTAACAAGAAGAAGTAATTAGTTTGGATTTGTGAATTAAGTAATTGGAATGAGATAAAGTGATTTGAGAAGAAAGAGACCTTGTAAGGAAATAATTTGCGAAGAATAGTCTAGTGTGAACTTCAATTGTTCTATAGACTAGAAAATAAAGAAATAATCTCACAGAATTACGTTTTATCTACTCGAGATGTAGCTCGCATATTACATTGGTGTCAGAAGTGGGATAAAACTTATTCTGTGAACAACTATTTCCGTGGTGGAAATTGCGCAAAAAAAAAGAAGCGATTTCTGTGTTGAGTTAATTAGTTGCGCAAAATGGGTGGCAAATTTGGAAAACTAACTATAATTCAACTAAAGGCAGAACTCAGTAAGCAGAATTTCGACACAACTGGAGGAAAAGATGCCCTACTGATTCGTCTGGAAGAAGCAGTAAAGCAGGAAGGTGAAAATCCGCAAGAGAGTTTGACGTAGAAGATTAACCAGCAAGTACAGTAGCCGACGCGGGTATAACAAGTCTGCTCCTGCAACTTAAGTTAGTCATGGACGAACAAAAGAAAGCAATAGAAGACCAAAAGAAGTCTCTGGAACTTAAGCTCGATGACCAAAAGAAAGCAATTGACGACCAAAAGAACTCTCTAGAACTAAAGCTTGAGGTACAAAAGAATTCTCTAGAACTTAAGCTGGATGAACAAAAGAAAGCAATGGACGAACAAAAGAAAGCAACGAACGAACAAAATAATTCTCTAGAACTTAAGCTGGACGAACAAAAGAAAGCAATGGACGAACAAAAGAATTCTCTAGATGCTCTTGAAAGCAAACTTGATGAGCAAAACAAGAACTTGGAATCCAAATTCGAAGCGATCGTGGAGAAAATCGAGAATTTCGAGACGCAACTCGAAAAAGTCGAAACTAGATTCGAAGAAAACTTTGAGAAACATGAAACTCAGTTCGGGAAGTTAGAGACTCAGTTTGAAAAAGTGGATACGCAATTCGAGATAGTAGGAAGCAAGTCGAAAATCTTGCTAAGGAACTCAGCAACGTGCAGAGACAGAAAGCACGGGAATATTCCACTGACGGTCTGAGAAGAAAGGAGATGCAGCCTCCTATCTTCGATGGTCAAACATCATGGCCAATTTATAAGAGGAAATTCGAAGCGGCCGCAATGACCAATAGCTGGGATGATGAAGAGAAGTCTATTGCACTCACGCTTGCACTGGGGGGTCCAGCTGCGGAGCTCTTGCAGACCATCCCGGAAGATAAACAGCAGAACTACGACTCTCTGGTTCAGGCTATCGAGATGCGGTTTGGGGATGAACACATGCAGCAGGCGTACAGGGTTCAGCTGAGTAGTCGAGTCCAGAAAAGGGGGGGAAACGCTCCAACAGTTGCAAGCGGATATAGAGCGACTAGCCCATCTTTCATATCCTAAAGCCGGTGAGGAGCTTATCAACGAAATTTCGGTGGAAGCTTTTATTCAGGCCATAGAGGACAGACAACTGCAAGTTTCTGTAAGGGTGGCTGAAAAGCGAACACTCCCGAAGCATTGGCATTCGCTTTGTCAATGAAGGCTGCGGACCAAGCATACCAGGGAATACACCGTGTCAGGGAAATGTCCGTCGTGGAATGCTCATGCCAGAGAACAGCCGTCATGGATGAAGTCAAAGCTCGCGGAAGTCAAATCCGTTGCTGGAATTGCAACCGAGGCACTAATCAACAAGAAGAAGTGCGTAGCCGCCATCAGCACAGGTGCCACCGCCTCCATTGTAAGAAGAGATATCGTCAGAACTTCATGGCTGCACAGCACCAACAGCTACTGCCTGAAGACTGCAACAGGGGAAATGGCGAAGGTGTTTGGAGAAGTTCGTCTTACGATTACTCTGGCGGGACTGACGTTCTCCCATGCGTTTCTGGTGGCAGATATATGCGACGAGTGCATCATCGGAATAGACTTCATGAAAGCAAATGAAGTAATCTTGGACATCGGGATGCAAGTACTGATGTATCGAAATGTGGAGATTCCGATGGTGTACGGAAACGAGAATACCGTAACTCTCAGGACAGTCATCAGCAAAGTCGAAATTTTGCCGCCGTCTTCAGAGACAATCATTTGGACGAAGCTGGAAGGTGATCTTGGGAGCCGCCGATTCCACATAGTAGAACTATGGCAGAGAATCTTATCATTGAGTACGCTAATGTATTTGCCTCACAGGACGGAGAATACGGCCGAACACATCTGGTACAACATCGAATAGACACTGGTGATACTAGACCAATCCGTCAGCCTGCTAGGCGCCTTCCATTGGCAAAGCAGACAGAAGTAGCAGAGATGGTGTCGGCAATGGAGAAAGAAGGTCTGATTGAAGGAGTTCCAAAAGTCCGCGGGCATCATCGGTTGTACTGGTTAAGAAGAAAGATGGCAGCACTCGGTTCTGCGTGGACTATCGGCAGCTCAATTACGTCACCAAGAAAGACAGCTATCCTCTGCCATGGATTGACGACACGGTTGACACACTATTAGGAGCCCAATGGTTTTCCGCCCTCGACTTAAAGAGTGGCTACTGGCGGGTACAGATCCATCCAGAAGACCGGCAGAAAACCGCCTTCACCGCAGGAAATGGGCTATGGCAATTCACGGTAATACCATTCGGGCTGTGCAATGCTCCGGCGACTTTCGAGCGCTTGATGGAATGTGTCCTGCAAGGGTTAACATGGAAAACATATTTGGTGTACTTGGATGATGTCATCGTCGTAAGAAAAACGTTTGCGCAACACCGAGACAATCTAAGGGATGTGTTTCAAAGGCTTCGAAGTGCCCACCTGAAGCTCAACCTCAAGAAGTGCGCCCTGTTTAGATCGGAAGTCAAGTACTTGGGGCACATAATTTCAGAAAAGGAGTGAGAACCGATCCAGAGAAGTTCGAAGCGGTGAAAAACGGGCCAGTCCCCAAAGATAAACACCATCTGAGGAGCTTCCTGGGCCTACCCACCTACTACAGACGGATCGTGAAGGATTTTGCCGGGATCGCAAAGTGCCTGCACCAGTCGACGAAAAAGGGGAAAAAAATCAAATGGTCAATTGAGTGCGAGAAGAGCTTCAAGGCACTTAAACAACGGCTATGCGATGCACCGATACGTACGTTTTTATTTGTTAAAAGCGAAGGAAGATGTAGAAGACTGGTGCAGAAAATGCGACGTGTGTGCAGCTAGCAAGGGTCCGAGAATCAAAACTCGAGGTAAGATGCACCAATACAACATGGGAGCACCTTTCGAACGAATCGCCGTTGACATCGCAGGACCCTTTACGGAAACCGACAATGGTAGTCGGTATATACTCGTAGTAATGGACTACTTCAGTAAGTGGCCGGAAGCGTTTCCGATCCCTAACCAGAAAGCCAGAACCGTGGCGGAGCAGATCGTCTACAATTGTGTTAGCAGATTCGGTGTGCCCTTGGAATTGCATTCTGACCAAGGGCGGAACTTCGAGTCAAGAATCTTCCAAGAGATGTGTCAACTACTCGGAATCAAAAAGACAAGGACAACCCCGCTTCATCCACAGTCGGACGGTATGGTGGAGCGTTTCAATAGGACTTTGGACGAACATCTCTCGAAGGTCGTAGGTGACTACCAACGGGATTGGGACCGGCAGATTCCCTTGCTTTTGATGGCCTATAGAAGTGCCGTGCATAGCACTACTCGACATACGCCGTTCGAAATCTTATTTGGTGGAATAGCTCGTTTACCCAGTGAGGTGAAATTTGGATCTCCTACCAATGAGCCCAGAAATGAAGAAGAGTACGTGGCGGACCTTAGGGAAAGGCTTAGCGACATACACCAAAGGACCAGAAGCCAGATTAAGATAACGAGCGACCGCATGAAGACCAGGTATGATGCCAAGGCAACAACGTCAGGATTCCAGGAAGGAGATCTAGTGTGGCTGTATAATCCCCATCGCCAAAAGAAATCACCTAAATTGCAGCAGAACTGGAAGGATCCCTACAGAATAGTAACCCGCATCAACGATGTTGTCTACCGCATCCAGCGAGGACCAAGGGCCAAAATGAAAGTGGTTCATGTGAATCGACTGAGTCGATACAATGGCCGAAGTGAGGACGCACTTGTTCGGGACGAACAAGTCTAAGGACGGGGGGGTTGGGGGGGGGAGGTGGGGGGGGCAGTGTAACATAATGTAGCATAATAACTACGCCCCAAAAAGATGCAACACATTCCGAAGTGTCTTTTCATTCAAGGTTCGTGTCCACAGTAAGAAACGACGACGTCGCGGAATTAAGAGAGAATTATAACCGCAAGAGAATTATAACCACAAGAAATTATTGGCTGCAGCTGTCATATTGGAATTACTACATCAGAATTTTCTTGATCCAGTTGTCGAAGAATTTGCTAGAAGTTTCTGGTTATCAGAAATGCGACTATATAAGGACAGATGGCGATCGAGGCAAAGCAGTTGGTTTTCGAACCGCACGAAGAGATCGGAAGCGTTTCCGATCCCTAACCAGAAAGCCAGAACCGTGGCAGAGCAGATCGTCTACAATTGTGTTAGCAGATTCGGTGTGCCCTTGGAATTGCATTCTGACCAAGGGCGGAACTTCGAGTCAAGAATCTTCCAAGAGATGTGTCAACTACTCGGAATCAAAAAGACAAGGACAACCCCGCTTCATCCACAGTCGGACGGTATGGTGGAGCGTTTCAATAGGACTTTGGACGAACATCTCTCGAAGGTCGTAGGTGACTACCAACGGGATTGGGACCGGCAGATTCCCTTGCTTTTGATGGCCTATAGAAGTGCCGTGCATAGCACTACTCGACATACGCCGTTCGAAATCTTATTTGGTGGAATAGCTCGTTTACCCAGTGAGGAGAAATTTGGATCTCCTACCAATGAGCCCAGAAATGAAGAAGAGTACGTGGCGGACCTTAGGGAAAGGCTTAGCGACATACACCAAAGGACCAGAAGCCAGATTAAGATAACGAGCGACCGCATGAAGACCAGGTATGATGCCAAGGCAACAACGTCAGGATTCCAGGAAGGACATCTAGTGTGGCTGTATAATCCCCATCGCCAAAAGAAATCACCTAAATTGCAGCAGAACTGGAAGGTTCCCTACAGAATAGTAACCCGCATCAACGATGTTGTCTACCGCATCCAGCGAGGACCAAGGCGAGGATAATCGGCGAAGTTGTAATTTTGTGATAAATTGAAAGTTAAGAGTTAACAAGAAGAAGTAATTAGTTTGGATTTGTGAATTAAGTAATTGGAATGAGATAAAGTGATTTGAGAATATAGAGACCTTGTAAGGAAAGAATTTGCGAAGAATAGTCTAGTGTGAACTTGAATCGTTCTATAGACTAGAAAATAAAAAAATAATCTCACAGAATAACGTTTTATCTACTCGAGCCGTAGCTCGCATATTACAATATAAAAAATTTTCCATTCTGGTAAGACCTTAGAATTACTTAACTTCGCTTCCCAATCCATTTGAGTTTATGAATGATTATATATATGAGTATAGAATCCCATGTATCTACTGCAATTTTTAGATTAGAAAGTGCATGTAAACATTCTGCACTCGTATCATGTAACGCTTTTAAAGACACGGGGGATTCACGTGTGAGTTTCTCTTGTTCTATCAAAATTCGTAATTGTATGTTGACGAGTTTACGTTTATTTTCGAACCTTTCGGTTAAGGACGTTCTTCCTCAAATTTTTCGAGCTCATCATTTATAAGTCTACTAAATTTAAAATAAATTTGTTTAATTTTGGAAAATGATTCATCATTGAAATATGTATCCTTAGGCTCATCGGCGTCAGCCTTAAGTATTAAACTATGTTGCGATTTCGCTCGTTTGTATAAATCTTCTAAATCGTCTAAGCATGCTTTCAAAAAAAACTTTGACTTTCGCGCCGCGGTTGAATTTTGATATTCTGCAAAATCCGTTTGCATTTCCTTAAGAAGTGTATCTTGTATTTCAATTGTTTTCACTAGTTTAGATATTTTGCATATTTCTTATACTTCTTAACACGCACTTGTATTGAATTTAATGAAATAGGTGTACAAATGTTTATTGAATATAAAAATAATTGTCTTAAATTGTTGTAAAATATTTTTTTTCTGGAAATGTGCTTCAGCTCTCCCCAACTCTTTCCCAGTTGCCGTGCTTCCTTCTCAACTGTTCTGCGCCACGTACTCCTAGGACCGCCGCGTATCCTGCCATCCTGGGTAAGCGGGTTCCATTGCATCGCTTGGTTAGCTATGGACCTGTCACCCTTTCGGAGAGTGTGACCGATCCACTGCCACTTTCGTCGTCGTATGGTTGTGCCTATAGGTTCATGGCCCGTTCTCTGATAAAGCTGTTCGTTAGAGATACGGTTTGGCCAGAATATCCTTAAGATGTAACGTAGACACCTATTGACAAACGTTTGCAGCTTCCTCGTGATAGTGACGGTCACTCTCCAGGTACCACATCAATATAGCAACACGGATTCAACGTTGGAACGGAACAGTCGTAGCTTGGTGTTTAAGCTAATTGCATTACTTCGCCAAACAATGGATAGCATCCCAAACGCAGATTTTGCTTTACCTATTCGGCTGGCTATATCCAGTTCGGTTCGAAATTGGGGATTGGTACTCACCCGCATCTAACCATCTTATCTCGCTTACTCCCAATATGTCCAGCCTATATCGCATGAACTCATGCTCCAATTGAAGGAATCTGGCGTTCTGAGGTCCTTCACTCTGAGAGTCAAGGAGCGTCTTCACATTCCAGAAACCAATCTTAGTCCGGGTACGATAGCCAAAGGTCGTCAACGTATTATCAGTCCTTATCCGAGGCATTGTGTCGGTTTCCATAGCTATTGTAGTTTCGGTAACGCGGGTTGCTGGCCCAGGTTACCTAGCCTAGGCATAAGACCCTAGACAATCTCGCACTTGCAATTTTGGCCTATATGTATAAGGGTTTATACATGCAGTTGCCCGGGGACCACCACGAGGAGGTAAAGCAAGCACTACATTACGAACTTGATTGTTGCGCTACTGGTCCAATCCATGTTTTGGACAGTCAGTAGTTTCCCGATCAATCGCCATGCAGATCCCCAAATTGAGCTCCGTTGCAATCCGTTGAAACAGGATTTTTTCCCCAAGATTTACGACTATGTGCAGCTTCTGTTCCGTTGGGTCCGGTCCAGTTGATGACTGTTGTTGCGGATGGAATCCGCTTGATTATACCACTTGATGTTCGTAGCGTACGGAAAAATGTTTTATCCGCTTGTTAACTGCGACTTCTTAGTTGCACTACGGTAACTATGATTTGATGACCGCTCAAATGCGGATAGTGTACTTTATCAAAAGTTTTATATAATCGTCAATTTGCACTTCAAATTTCACGAGTTTTTAAACGAAGTCTTATTTACGAAAATTAATGTTCTTTTGGTTCTTTAATGGATCGAAGGACCATGTTCGTTTTGGTATCCCAAAAATAATTTAAGGTCTTAAAATGACTTCAAAAACCATCGCAATGGATAAAGATAAAAAAAATCAACTACTTTTTTACGTTATAAATTTATTTCTTTTGACACCAAGCTGGTTCACTGACTGTAGCTAAGTAACGACAATTTTTTTTGTAAGCTCGGTTCTTAACAGCTGTTCAACATACATGAGGTTGATGAAATCTTAGGTATATACAAATTTACAACAGAAATGTATGTTTGCTTAAGATTCCATTACTTTCAATACATTGATATAAAAAAATATTATTAATGCCCCATATTGAATACTATTAGTTGGAGTGAATAAAACATAGTTCTTTGTGGAGCTTTTGGATACATGTTATCTCCTTCATCAAGTCGGCCATCATTAAATTCTAACAAGAATGTTCGACACTACGGCTTATATGGCAATTTCGACTGTTGGAAGGAGATAGCATGTATGATTTTGACATTTGACAATCTAGGTTCTGATGTTTATGATGCAAAATGTTCTTTTTGGTTTCGCGAGTTTTGACTTCTTTTTGTTAAATGTACAATTGAGTGTTTTTAATAATTTTGTTGGGAACCAACATGCTCCCGCCCCACGATAATGTTTCTTAATGTGCTGGTAGCTCATCGTAGGAGGTACATTCCGTGATATATGTGTTTAATTCTGTTGTCATTTACGTGTTCACTTG
The DNA here is from genome assembly GCA_963082735.1 of Pocota personata. Lineage (NCBI taxonomy): Eukaryota > Metazoa > Arthropoda > Insecta > Diptera > Syrphidae > Pocota > Pocota personata. The sequence goes on from OY720429.1 coordinate 107,136,071, forward strand.
GATTGATCTATTGGTTGTCCCCTGGTTTTCTCGTTCAGCTTGTGTGTTGCAAAAAAAATTAAAATTAAAAAAAATGCATTAGTATTGTTTCTTCTATAGTGTTAAATAATAAATATTTAGTTGTATGCCTGAGATGTATTTCGTGATGAATGGCCACTGTAGCTCTGGAGTATTTGAACTTACTTACTTATGTCCTGTATCCCCTTATAGATGCTAGGGCCTCTACAACGCCTAGTCGCCATCGTGTGCGATCACTTTAAATGTACCTCTGCTCTCCCCAACTCTTTCCCAGTTATCGTGCTTCCTACTCAACTGTTCTGCGCCACGTACTCCTAGGACCGCCGCGTATCCTGCCATCCTGGGTAAGCGGGTTCCATTGCATCGCTTGGTTAGCTATGGACCTGTCACCCTTTCGGAGAGTGTGACCGATCCACTGCCACTTTCGTCGTCGTATGGTTGTGCCTATAGGTTCATGGCCCGTTCTCTGATAAAGCTGTTCATTAGAGATACGGTTTGGCCAGAATATCCTTAAGATGTGGCGTAGACACCTACTGACAAATATTTACAACTTCCTAGTGATAGTGACGGTCACTCTCCAGGTACCACATCCATATAGCAGCACGGATTCAACGTTGGAACGGAACAGTAGCTTGGTGTTTAAGCTAATTTCATTACTTCACCAAACTATAGCATCCGAAACGCGGATTTGACTTTACCTATTCGGCTGGTTATATCCAGTTCGGTTCCGCCATCAGTTGAGACAATACTCCCAAGGTATTGGAAACTCTCTACTCTCTCTACCGTTTGTCCAGCAATGCATATATGAGTTGATGAGTTTGGTCCTAGGCTGATCATTTTTGTTTTTGCCGAGTTAATTTACAGCCCAACGACGTCTGCTTCCCTCTCCACATTTGCTGTCATTTGGTGAAGGTCCATTATTCTGTGAGACAGTAGGCATAGATTGTCGGCGTAGTCGAGGTATTTGAGTTCAGATGTGAGAGTCCATCAAATTCCTCCATTTCCTGTTGATAAAGCCGCATTCAGCACATCGCTAATCACCAATAACAACAGTATTTTTGAAAGTATGCAGCCTTGCCGAACCCCACTTTGGACTTCGAATTCCTCAGACAGTCTTCCTCTGTGCAAAACGTGACATGTGGACCCATCATATGTAATAATATATATAATTTTCTATTAATTTATCAGGAATGCCTCTACTGCGGAAGGCACGCCAAATAAATTCCCGATTGACACTATCAAACGCCTTTTCAAAATCGATGAACAACAGGTGAAGTGGTGATCGATATTCAACACACTGCTCGATGATGATCCGCAGAGTGTTGATGGGGTCGACACAGGAGCATCCAGAGCGGAAACCTGCTTGTTCGGCGTCGAGTGTGTCTTCAAGGTGTTCTTTGATTCGCCCAGGATGATTCTAGCTATTGTCTTCGCCACAGCAGGCAGCACCTCTCCAGTTTTCGCACTACATTAGGTTGCCTTTTTTAATGAGCTTGACGGTCATTCCGTTTTTCCGGTTTAGAACCGAAGCAAAATGCTCCTTCCATCTCTTCAGATGATCCTCATCCGATATTAGCAACGAACCGTGTAAGCCTTTCACTGGGTGTTGAGTAGAGCTTCGGCCACCTATAAGCTCTTTCGTGATGCTATAAACGGTTCTGCTTTCGCACCTCGCTGCTGCTTCTTCTGCTTCCGTAGCCAGCGCATTGATGTAATTGGGCTTGTCACGTCTCACGCCACGCTGTACTTCTCTCATCTTCATTCGATATCAAGTAGCTGCAATTCGAGCTCTTAGCTGTTTTCCTTCGTTGATCCTTCTCCAATCCTTTCAGCACTTGATGTGAAAACAGTTTTCACAGCGCATCAATGGTCTTGGATGGTGGCGGGCAGTGAGCTGCTGATTGTTTCCACTCCACGTGAGAGATGGTCCCTTAATTCTTGGCGCACTGAGGGAACTCTCAGTCGGTCTACGTTGAACCTAGGTATTCTTGTGTCGTTAGATCTACGAATGGCAGCAGTGCGTAATCGGAGAGTAGCTATCATAAGATGGTGATCTCGTACCAACCCCATGTCGGCACCTCGTCTGTTTCGGACGTCTAGGAGACTATTTCTATAATGACGACTGATGGCAAAATGGTCAATTTGGTTGGAGGTTGCTTGCCTGTCAGTTGAGTATTTGAAGACTTGAGGGCAATTTTAATTTAACAGGGTGAGTTGTCCACTTCAAGCTGAGTTTGTTTATTTAAGTTATGTATAATGTTCGTTTATTTTATAAATTTAAGGTTCATTCGATTAATAGGTAATGTTCATACATAGTTCATAAGTAATATTAAGTCTCGCGCAATGTTCATAATTTATAGTTAGTATTAAGTCTTTCGCGCACTTTCGTCTGTTTACGTTTCGTTCGACGAATTATGGACCGGCAAGGGGAGAAGTTTTGCTATCGGACGCTTTACGATCGAGTTTTTCGATTTTATGGTCACCACGCGCGTCAGACCATCCGAACCGGAATGTAGTTCTAGCACGCGAGCTAGTAACCACGACGATAGAGGGATATTGTCCTCCTTGACAATGACGATGTCTCCAACCTTGATATTTGGCTGCAGCTGAAGCCATTTTGGATGCTGCTGAAGGCGGAGGAGGTAAGTGTTTCTCCACCGGTTCCAAAAGTCTTAAGTCAAGCGTTGCAGATATCTCCATCTGTCTAAATTGTTTACGTTTTTGTCATGAAGATTTCTCTCAGGTGGAGTATTGAAGGCTGCTCCAATGAGAAAGTGTCCTGGCGTCATTACTGTTAGATCATCGGGATCTGAATTTATTGGACAAAGAGGCCTTGAATTGAGGCATGCCTCGATCTGAGCAAGAAGTGTTGCATATTCCTCGAAAGTTAGCTTAGAAGCGCCGATGGTTCTCTTGAGATGATGCTTTTTTGATTTGACCCCTGCCTCCCAAAGACCTCCGAAATGGGGTGCTGAAGGAGGGTTGAAGTGCCACTTAGTATTCTGAGTGGCAAGAGCATCTGAAACTTCTGATGACCATTCAGCCGAGATAACTTTGCGATCCTTGTTGAATTCATTGCTCGCTCCTTTAAAGTTAGTGTCACAATCACTGAAAAGGTTGGCACATGTTCCTCTTCTCGCAGCAAATCTTTTATATGCTACAATGAAGCCTGCTGAGCTGAGATCACTAACTAATTCAATATGTATTGCCTTTGTTGAAAGTCAGACAAATACAGCTATGTACCCTTTTGCTATCCGGTTACATCTGCCTCTCCACATTTTTATGTCTACTGGACCCGCATAATCAAATTCGGTGTTGGTGAAAGGCCTTGCGATGCTGACTCGTTCTGCTGGAATACTGCCCATTAATTGCTGTTGCGTTTTGGCACTATGCCGGTGACATCGGACACACTTATGGATAACAAATTTAACCAATCTTTTCAGATTTGTGATCCAGTAATTGTTTTGCAGTTCAGCCATCATTAACTGCTAGCCACCATGAAGGGTGCCTTGATGTGCATCGGTTGCTATCAGTTTCGAAAGCCTGTGAGAATCTTTTAGAATGAAAGGATGTCTTTGACTGAAAGGAATGGCGAATTTGTCAAACGACCTCCTACGCGCAAGCGTTCATCTGAGTCCAGAAAGGGATTCAAACTGAGAATTCCTTAGAAATGGGTTTTTTATCTCCTTAATTTTCTCCCCAAATAGTTCGTTTTGAACAATTTTGATGAGCTGATAATGAGCTGACATCAGTTCATCAGCAGTGAGTGGATGTTTGTCCAATGGGGTTCGTTTCTCCTTGTGTTTTACGTTCTCGATGTAACGTCTCCATATGGCTATGATACGGACAAGCCGCTTAAGGGTGGAACATTTCCCAAAAAGTGTATTGCTGATGTTGGTGCACTCAGAAAAACTATTTAAATATGTGTGTAAGATGTTTATCATGAAATGTTTACTCGGGTTCATAGCCATAGATTTTCTTTAATTTCTAAATCTGTTTCAATTAGAGCTGCAGGTGGTAACTCCTTTAAAGAAAAGTTTCGGACAACAGATGGGCTAGACCACCACATTTGGTTTTTAATAAGATCCTCGCCAAATATCTGGACTGGTGAAATTTTGTATTTCTGTAACCCGATTAGCTACAAAAGTTGTACGAATAGATGGGCTTCCTTTAATCCACGCTAATGTTATCACTGAATCCGACCATTCGAAGATTTCATAGTCTTCAAATTACATACCTCTTGAAACGCGATGCAACAGTTTTGCTAAAAGAAGTGCAGCACAGAGTTCTAGTCGCGGCAGGGACATGCATTTGATGGCAGCTGGACCTACTCTTGTCTTCGAAGCTACTGGGTGAATTCTTTCTCGATCATTTTTTACAATGCACGCGTATACAGCATCTGCATAAGCCTTCTCGGATGCATCCCTAAATCCGTGTAGTGACACTTGAGCAGAATTCTCAAAATCTAACCAGCGAGGGATTTTCATGCGTTTTAGTTTTAGGAATCCACTGCGCAAGTCTAACCAGAGTGTTTCGAGATCATGAGGAATAGGTGAATCCCAGGACAATTCCCGAAGCCAAAGTTGTTGCAGAATCAGTTTTACCCTAATAATATATGGAGATAAACCAGAGAATCAAAAAGACGGGCTATGTCTGCCAATACTTACCTTTTCGTGTATGTTGACACGTTAGGTAGGGATATTTTAAAATTAAAAATGTCTTTTGCTGGATGCTATTGAATTCCAAGCGTTTTTATGGCATTTGATGAATCAAAAGTAAGAGGAAGATTAACTTCTCTCTCATTTTCAGGGATTTGTTCTAAACATTTGGAGGAATTGCTCGCTCACTTGCGAAGAGGAAATCCAGCCGACCCTAGAATGGCTAGATCATCTCTTTGTAAGTTAATGGCATCGGGTTCGTTGTCCGATCCATACGCCATCAACGTAGAAACCTTCGGTTAGGACTTTCGATACCTGAGGGTGAACATGCTCAACATGCACACTGCTAGGTAAGGTGCTGAAGCTGTGCCAAAGGTAACTGTGTTCAAGGGATAGGTTTAAATGGGTTACTTGTTGGATGTTCTCCACAAGATAAGTTGATATGGATGTCTTCTGATGCCATCCATATTTGTCGATATATCTTGGTAACGTCTGCAGCAAGTGTCAGCTTGAATTTTCTCCATTTCGCTATAAGATCGATGATGTCAGGCTGCAATCGTGGTCCAACCATTAGATGATCGTTCAACGACGTTACGTTTGACGTCTTACAGAAAGCATCGAAGACTACTCGAAGCTTCGTTGTGCTACTCGATTCTTTGTGAACCGCATGATGTGATAAGAAAAAGTGGTTCCCTGTTGGCAGTTGTACGTTGGCGGTGATTTCTTTCATGTGCCCAAGTGTGATATTGTAGTGTACCCACCAAAACAAAAACCCAAGAACACAATGTATACACAAGAAGAACACACATTGTATGAATTATGTAATATCACATAAAGTCAACGATCACAAAACAAAAACACTTGACAGCACACGCCAAAGTGCTGATGCATAAGAAAGGCAAAAATACTTCGATGCACTATGTCGCAGTGCATAAAGCTGACCTACTAACGTGTCATTTGAGAAGTGTTTGACTCTTTGTGTGATCGATACAATGTGTAGTAAGTGTTTGGGGAAATATAAATATAAATTTTTAGGTCATGGTCCTGCAACATTGACCCTGTACACGAGTTATGGCTGCAGAGTACACACCAACAATTAAATCCGCGGGCCCCAAATCTGTAGTGGCGGTAATAAGATAGAAGAGGGCGAAGGCGATATGGAGGAGGCTACAGCTCTACAAAGCCAATGTTCAGAACTGTCACCACCTACAACTGTTGCTGCTCCTGTTCAGCAAATTGGCGAAAGTAAACTTAAAGTTGTCAAATCAAAAACCGAAAACATATATATGTATTATTAAAAAAAACAACAAAAGTTTTTGGATAGAGTTCGTTATTTAAATCACGTATACCACTTATTAACGTTTAAGCATTAGATTGGCTTGCAAATATATCTACATATTATATTTATATACATACAAATCCTTCTTCAAAACTAACTAGAATCAGAATGGACTTATCTGATCTCGATTTTGAAATAACTTATAAAAAGGGAACAATGAATACGAATGCCGATGCGCTTTCGGGGATAAAAATCGATAGCGACATTTTGAAATCCATGGTGCCAAAGCAGAGTGATGACTGCGACTCCAAGGAGCGGATCATGGCGATAACAAGGGGCATGACAGCAAGAACTGTCATTAATGAAAATAAAGCAATGGAGAACGACATATCTCAACAGAATCACCTGATCATATGGGTGATCACCTTCACATTTGGGAATGTACATCCTTATCTGACGTCAGAAAAACTAGTAAGTTGAAATTTATATTAGCGAGTTATAAAAGGCCTAACATTGAAATATACGAAAATGAAGTTATGGTAAGGTGTGGTGATAATCTAGCGAAACTAGTTTCGACCCTAGAGAAGCTGACATCCCAATTGAAGCAAGCACAAATTAATGAAGTAGCTCTGAGCGAAAAAAATGAAATATTTGAACATATACATGTCAAAGAATTTAAGAATATATATAATGGACTGCAGTCAATGAGTGAAGTAAACTCGCGTTTGAAAATGTACAAGCCCCAAAGAAAATAGAAGATGGTAAAGAAAGAATGGCAATTACAGAGGAATTTCACAATTCACCACACGGAGGACATTTAGGTATACGAAAGACAATGAAAAAGATCAAACAAAGATACATTTGGAAGAATATGAGACAAACGATTAAGAAATTTGTAAATACTTGTGGAACATGTGCCAAAAACAAGCAAAAAGAGGAAATGGTCATAACAGACACACCAAGTACCAGCTTCGAAACAATCCAAATTGACACGGTTAGACCTCTTATAATATCAAACGGTCACAGATATATACTAACAATGCAATGTGAGTTAACCAAATATATTATTGCATACCCTATCGAAAGCAAAGACGCGAAGACAATTGCTAAAACACTTGTGGAACAATTTATTTTAAGATATGGTTGCTTCAAAATAATCAAGTCGGATAACGGAACTGAATTCGAAAATGAGTTAATGAAAATTATATGCGAAATGTTGAAAATCAGAACAATTTACTCAGCCCCATATCATCCTCAAAGTATAGGATCATTAGAGAGAAACCATAGAGTTCTAAATGAATTTCTTTTAAATTTCGCTGAAGACTACGAATGGGTCATTTGGGTACCATATTATGCATTTGCATACAATACAACACCATACGTAGATACAGGCTATACCCCTTATGAACTAATTTTTGGAAAAGTGTCATACTTACCGAACGATGTAATAAATAAAAATGAGGAAGTATATAATTTAGATAACTATGTAAATGAAATAAAATATAAAATATACAGAATACGATAAAAATACAAATATCTCAGATTTTAAGCTAGGTGATTTAGTGTTTGTTAAGTTAGAAAGTAAGAAAAAATTACAAAGTCCTTATCACGGACCATACAAAATAATTAAAACTGACAATGTAAATTCAATAACAGACATAAATGGATAATGTAAGAAGTTTCACAACTCTAGCATTAAGAAATATAATATATAACATTAAATTACATATATACAATACATGAAAAAAAAAAAAAAAAAATTATAATCAAGTTGGTTCTTACAAATTTTAAATTAGAAATTACTCAAGATTTTTTAAATACAAGCTTAATACATAAGATAAATAAGATCTACACAATAACATAATTAGCAACTTAAGAACCCCTGATGTAAAGCAATTCCAAAGCATATCGATACAAAGAAGTCTTGCAAAATTATTCTTCAAATAATTTTTCGCTTAAGGGTGAGGGTGTAGTGTTCCCACCAAAACAAAAACCCAAGAACACAATGTATACACAAGAAGAACACACATTGTATTAATTATGTAATAGCACATAAAGTCAACGATCACAAAACAAAAACATTTGACAGCACACGCCAAAGTGCTGACGCATAAGAAAGGTAAAAATACTTCGATGTATTATGTCGCAGTGCACAAAGCTGACATACTAACGTGTCATTTGAGAAGTGTTTGACTCTTTGTGTGATCGATACAATGTGTAGTAAGTGTTTGGGGAAATAGAAATATAACTTTTTAGGTCATGACTAAAAAGAAATATGATGGCATGCGACCCACTAAATATCGATGTGCATTGGGAATGCTGGTGGGGATTTAGTATATAAAGATCGATTCTTTCAAAATAAATCAGATTCAACTTGACTCTAAGACAAGGCGTTTCTCATTATGGCTTTTCAGCCCTGCTTCTCGTTAGCAGACTCTGGCAACTGCTATGGCGTTCACGCCTTACCAATCCTAGGGAAAGCAACTTGGTATATCGTACCTTTACAATATATTCATTTACGCAATTGGTGTACGCTTCTTGTAACTTCTTGTTGGATGCCAGTCGTCTCTCAATCTGAAAAAATCTTGCCATCGCTGGGCTTTTAGCATTCCCAAGGTTTGGGCGGTGATCATCCTTAAAAGGAAGGTGGACCTCATACCTGCCATCACTTCTTCGCTGAACAGTTTTCATATAATACTGCTGACATTTTTCTCCTCTACTACCCAAAACTTCTTGAGTTGCTCATCCAGGGAGTTAAAATGGGTTTGCATTTTATTATTTCTTATTTCTTTGAAATTTGGGACAGTGCTAGTGGTTCCTGTAAGAATCCATCCTAATTCTGTCATCTGCGCTACTGAAGAACCCATTTTACCCTTTATTAATCCTTCTAGAATAATCAACGCATACACGTCGGAACCTATCAAGAGACCTATCTTTCCTGGGATACTGCGAAGGCATAACACTGGCAGTAGGGCGGTCATATAGCTAAAATGCAACTTGATCGTGATGATGACATCAGGAGGACGGAAAAAATACTGTGAATCATGAGTAACGACAAAAGCAAAACAAACAAGCTCCCCAGTTATCTGGACAGCCACCCTTGGAGTTCACTGAAACTTAATACCAGCTGAGTTTCAAACCAACTACACCAATCTGTCTTTCACTCTGTCTCTTCCCCTTTCCTCAAAAAAAAAAAAAAAAACGCCCGTGTCCTAAAAATTAGTATAAGGGTATTCATAACCCCTTTCACACGTGCAAATTATAAAAAAAAAAAAAAAAAAATATTGAAAGAAGGATCTGCCAATGTTAAGTTTGCTAGGTGACTCCATTTGTCTCTTTATATTTCCTGTGTTGGCAACATAGATGTAAGTTTAGAAAATACAAACCCCCTAACATCGAGACTGAATGAAGAATTGGTCAGTGAAAATATGGTGAAACCAACTTGATAATGAGCTGTACCAGTGCAAGTTTGTCCTAAGCCTGTGACATTTGCTGCTGTTTTCTGTTTTCTAAGTTTAAGTAGTTGTGTGGCGTTTTCTGTTATAAATGTAGCTTCCGAACCAGGGTCTAGTAATGCCCTTAGAACATGTTGAGCTCCATTGGAAGTGGAAATCTTCACTAAGGCGGTTGCCAATAGTGCATTGTATCGCATTTGTTTGAAATGCGTCCTAAAAGATACATTTTGCGATGTTGTAGGACCATTGTTTTCCCTATGGAAGTCATTCTGCAGTATTTGATAATTCACATTTTGAATTAAGTGGCTTTGTAGATTGTATTGAGGATTATTTTGTTTGTGAATCTGTGATACGATATGTAAAATTATGTGGTGGTTGAGACCGCATTTGTAGCAGTCCTTTCTAATGGTTTCAGATCGTGTCCTAACATCCATATTTAGGAACTGTTTGCAATGCCGAATACCATGAGAGGCCTTGCACAACCGGCAGAGAAATTTCTTGTTTGCTGTCAGCGAATTAAGAGGAAAAGCCCTAGCTGTAGGCTTTCGAAAAGAGGTTGCCGGAGAAGATTGTTTTCAGCCTCCATTTAACTCTAACATATTTTCTAAAGAGCTAAACCGACCCTCAATAAACGACAAAAAATCGTTCATTCTGGTAAGACCTTAGAATTACTTAACTTCGCTTCCCAATCCATTTGAGTTTGGCGGGGAAGTTTATAAATGAACATATATATGAGTACCCCCTTCGGGTAGGGGACAGAATACACACGAGGTAGGCATGCCTGTCGTAAGAGGCGACTAAAATCCACAAAGCGGAGACGAAAACTTCGAAAAATTGGCAAACAAAAAAACAAATGACCCTGTCCTCCTGGCAGGGGGTTTGTGAGTAGAAATAACTGTACTACCCAATAAAACTAATACGGTAACGAAATATGGCAATGAATAAAACAAACGATATAAATACCTCAGGTGGCAGACCAGGTAAACTGGAAAACTGGAGGTCGGTCCCATGGATTCTGGGGGGGGACCATTTATTGCTTCTCCAACAAAACACCAGAAGGAGTTCACTCACGCCGAGAACTCCACAAAAAGCGATAGCGCAAAAAAGCCTTTCGGCCAAAGATAGCACCATAAATGTAAGTATTCCGAAGATACAAAAACAGAAATCTGGAACTGAAACCAGTAAAGTTGGAAGTGAACATAAAACTGATTCACAAGCGAAAACTCTACCACCTACATCGAATATCTCCGGGAAGAGTAGTCCGCCGGCTAACCACGACTCAGTGAAAACGAAATGCCTCGTAAAAGAGAACAACGAACTACGAGCTAAACTTAATGAAGTGGAGCGACTCTTCCACGAGCTTAAAAAGGAAGTAGATGCTCTGCGAAAAGAAAACGAGGATCTCAAGAACATCCATGTAGCGAAAGATCCCGATACAACGCCAAACCGTCCAGCAAGTGAATATTTTACGGACGAGGAAGAACTTGCTCACGAAACCGATCCGACCTCCAAAAAAGGCCTAGCAAAAAACGTAAGGCCGTTACTTCACCCGCAGTTTCACAAAAGGAATATATGCCCGCCGTATCAAACAAGGCAAAAACCCAAGCGAAAAATCGCCCTCCACCCGCAATAAATGTCATCGGGATAGCGGAATATGGAAAGCTTCGTAATCTTCTCAAAAATACGCTGAGGACAAAACACAATATACCCTCGCTCCGAAACAACGAGTGGAAAATCAACGTAGATGACCCAGACTCCTACCGAGCACTGTCTCTAAAATTAAACACCGAGAAAATCCAATGGTATACTTACGAGAATAAGTATGAAAAACCACTGCGAGTTTTTGTTAGGGGACTTCACCCGCCGTGCGCAAAAGAAGACGTTATGGAAGACGTGAAAAGCCAAGGCTTGAAAATTATTGAAGCCGTGAATATTATCAAGAAGGAAAAGCAACGTACGGAAGGAGATAAAGATAATGTCATCAAACGCGGTCTCCCACTTTTTATGCTTACCTTTGATAGGACCGAGAATGTGGACGAAATCTTCCAAATGAAACCATTCTAAACATCAAGGTAAAAGTCGAGCCCATGCGTAAGGGCAAGAGATCGATACCTCAGTGTAAGCGATGCGAAGACTTTAACCATACGCAGGCATACTGCCAGAAAGAACCACGGTGCGTAAAATGTGCCGGTACACATCTCTCGGAAGAGTGCAACATAACCAAGCAGATTCCAGCGGTCTGCGCGAATTGCATGGGGAACCACCCAGCGAACTATCGAGGTTGCGAAGTCGCCAAAGAACTTCAAAATTGACGCGATACTCTAAAAAAACCGCTACACCCGGAACCAAACTTAAAAGATCCTAAAATCGATAAGCCTTAGACCGTTAAGCCAGTCAAAAGGACGAGACCGATAAAGGAAAATATAAAAATTGCACGAGAGAACGTCGCTGGTCCAAGTCCAACGGAAAAACTGCCACTGGCTGGAAGTACGAAATCATACGCGCAAGTCGCATTAAGGTCAGCCACAACAGATCCGGTCTGCCAAATACTAACTGTGATATTGGAAAAACTTGAGGAGCAAACCAAGGTTAATCAAGTTATTTTCGACAAATTGAGCAAGCTCCAGTTCAAGCCTCGCAAGACAAACAACAAAACATGAATATGAAACAGGTGCTAAAGATACTAACGTGGAATACAAACGGCATTTTGGCAAAAATAGATGAATTAGAAATCTTTTTACGGAAAAACAATATTGATATATGCTTGATATCGGAAACCCACTTAACAAAAGGACCTGGACCCAGAATAAAAGGCTACAGTGATTATCACGCGTATCATTCTTCGGAAAATGCGAGAGGCGGTTCCTCTATGTACATTAAAGAATACATTAAGCACTCCGAAAACATAAAAGTAGAACTGGATTCTATGCAAATAAGCTCAGTTTCCGTAAAAATAAATCATTTAGACTACCAGATCGGATCGTGTTGCTTCCCTCCGGGATATAGGCTGGTGGACGACGACCTCGTTCGCCTCTTTGACTCACTCGGGCCTAATTTTATCATCGGTGGTGACTTTAACGCGAAACACACTTTCTGGGGTTCAAGATGTAATTCAACGAAAGGCAGATTATTGTACAAAGTCAGTATGAAACGTGGTTTGGAATTTTTTTCGACGGGAAAGCCAACGTATTGGCCAAATGACAATAATAAAATCCCTGACCTCGTCGACTTCTTTATCGCAAAAGCGCTAACTAAAAATCTAACGGAAGTAGAAGAATGTTATGATTTATGCTCAGACCACTCAGCAGTCACTCTGAAAATCGGTGGAAGTCTAGCAAAAAAGAAGGACCGCCTAAATTAACTAGTAACAAGTCAAACTGGGACGTTTTCAGAAAAGACTGCAAGGAAAATATTGCTCTAAATGTGCCGCTAAAGACACCACTTGAAATAGAAGACGAAATTGACAAGCTCGTGGAAAAATACTCCTTTTCGAATAACAGCAACACGGAACAGCAAAGTCGAATACCAGCCTGATATCGAAGACCTCATACGAGAAAAGAGAAGAGCGCGCAAGAGATGGCAACAATCCCGCGCACCACCGCATAAAACTTATCTTAACCACCTTTGCAACAAGCTAAAAAATGTGCTGCAGGACTTAAGAAATCGCGAGACTTCTTCTTACCTCGAGAGCTTGACCGCTGATAAGTGTTCAAACTACTCTCTATGGAAAGCCTTGAAGTCCATAAGGAAACCCGTAATGCACTCGCCACCAATAAGAAAAGCTAACGGCGAATGGGCAAAAGGAGACAAAGAGAAAGCGGAATTATTTGCCGAACATTTAGAGAAAACGTTCAAGCCATTCGATGGACAACCATTGATCGAAGATCCGAATGCAAATACGGCACCCGACAACTTTAAATTAAAAACTGTATCAATGTCCGAACTTCGTATGACAATAGGAAAACTGAAAAATAACAAGGCTTCAGGATATGATTTAATCACTGGCGAAGTTTTGAAGGAGCTACCAAAAAAAGCGTTAGTTAAGTTACTCTACATTATAAATGCTTCATTGAGACTTCTATATGATCCAAGGCAATGGAAAGTCGCCGAAGTAATAATGTTGAAATGTACAATCGACAAGAAATCATATAGACCCATTTCGCTTCTGCCGATAATATCTAAAGTCTTTGAGAAACTTCTGCTAAAAAGATGGCACCCAGTAATTGAAGAAAGGCGATTGATCCCGGATCATCAATTCGGGTTTCGGGTTAAACATTCCACAATCGATCAGGTGTACCGAATTACAAATGAAATTGAAAAAGCTCTAGAAGGGATGTATCGCAAGCGTTCGACAAGGTATGGCACAAAGGGCTGAGATATAAGCTAAGGGTAATCTTACCAGATAAACTCTACAGAATATTGGAATCTTACCTTAATAACAGACTCTTTCGTGTTAAGCATGGGGCAGAATATTCGAAATTCAAAGAAATCCATGCCAGTGTTCCGCAAGGAAGCGTTCTCGGCCCAATCCTGTTCCTCCTCTACACAAGAGATATACCACAAGATGAAGGGACTGTCGTAGCAACGTTCGCAGATGACACGGCTATCCTCGCAACAGATGAGTCAGTCGAATCATCAACTGGAAAACTCCAACGAGCTTTAAACAAAGTATGCGAGTGGACAAAGACCTGGAGAATCGTCCTTAACGAGACCAAGTCAACGCATGTCAATTTTACGTACAAAAAGAAAAACAACTTACCTATTTCCATTAACTCGGTACAAATACCGTACTCAAATGAAGCAAAATATCTAGGAATGACACTAGACGCAAAACTTAAGTGGAAACCACATGTTAAAAAGAAGCGCGACGAGCTCGAAATCAGATATAGAGAAATGTACTGGCTACTCGGGAGATACTCGAAGTTAAGCGTATACAACAAACTGCTTCTGTACAAGAAAGTGCTAAAACCATCCACATACGGTATACAACTTTGGGGTTGTACCAAGCCAAGCAATATGACTGTTCTGCAAAGATTCCAAAACAAAACACTAAGAGCAATTGTGAATGCTCCATGGTATATAAGGAATAGAACTAGTTAAGTTAGTTAAGCTAGTTTTATCTAATCAATAAAAAATGCATTAAAAATGAAATAAGGAATAGTGATATTCACAGAGATCTAGGAATTGCTACAGTGAGGGATGAGGTAACAAACTTTGCTCACAAACTTCGCACTCGCCTTCATGATCATCGAAATAATGAAATAATCCGTACTCTGGACGTGACAAACCTCGAGCGCCGACTACAAAGAACAAGACCGTACGATCTGGCGCAGTAAGGGAAAACCGCATGTAATGACGGTATTAGTAGGTGCCTTCGCTGAAAAGCTACCTACCTAACGCAATTAACACTAAAGAAGCGTAAACTACTTGTTAAGGTAAGTTAGTCGTAGTCACCACAAAACGAAAAAATGAGAGGAACGAATTTCCTACTACTATGAGCACGAGCGGCCGGTTCTCATAGTGCCTCTCTGGGGGGTGAGGTTTAGCCCGTAGGCATATACTGGCCGACACTTATGAATCATCAGGTCAGATATATGAATCGGGCATAACCAATGGTACGGGCCATTCGTATCCTTTGAAGATTCCTGCACCTCCAGGCGCAACCAAAAAAAAAAAAAATATATATGAGTATAGAATCCCATGTATCTACTGCAATTTTTAGATTAGAAAGTGCATGAAAACATCCTGCACGCGTATCATGTAACGCTTCTAAAGACGCGGCGGATTCATGTGTGAGTTTCTCTTGTTCTATCAAAATTCGTAATTGTGTGTTGACGTGTTTACGTTTGTTTTCGAACCTTTCTGTTAAGATTTCCCATGCAGATTCGTAGTTTTTTCCATCGAGAGGTAAATGCTGAATTAGTCGTGCCGCTTCACCAGTAACTAAATTTTTTAGATGCTGAAGTTTCTGAATATCAGACAGATCTGAATTTTGAATTCAAAGAGATTGTGAAACTCACACCACTCTTCGAATTTGCCCAAAAACGATTTAATTTGTATTCGCGAAAGTCGAATATCAGACGGGGACGTTTTAGATTCGTTTAAATCTGAGGTATTCAAGGGAGGACGTCCTTCCTCAAATTTTTCGGGCTCATCATTTATAAGTCCACTAAATTTAAAATAAATTTGTTTAATTTTGGAAAATGTTTCATCATTGAAATATGTATCCTTAGGCTCATCGGCATCAGCCTTGAGTATAAAACTATGTTGAGATTTCGCTCGTTTGTATAAAGCTTCCAAATTGTCTAAGCATGCTTTCAGAAAAAAATTTTGACTTTCGCGAAGCAGTTGAATTTTGGTATTCTGCAAAATCCGTTTGCATTTCTTTAAGAAGTGTATCTTGTATTTCAATTGATTTCACTAGTTTAGATATTTTGCATATTTCTTATGCTTCCTAACAAGCACTTGTATTGAATTTAATGAAATAGGTGTACAATTTTTTTTTTTGAATATAAAACTAATTGCCTTAAAATGTTCTAAAATATTTTATTTATTTTTAGTTTTAAAATTAAAAGTGGAAAAAATTATCGAAATCCCTACCTTTAGCTAAACGTGGTGAGTTAGCATTCCTTTGGTGAGGAAGGCGATGGATATCGGTATCTCCGTTGTGATTCATTGCTACCACTTGAGCTCCGTTGCAACCCATTGAAACGGGATTTCATCCCCAAGATTTACGGCTATGTGCAGCTTATACTCCGTTGGGTCCGGTCCAGTTGGTGATCGTTGTTGCGGATGGAATCTGCTTGATGATACCACTTGATGTTCGTAGCGTACGGAAAAATGTTTTATGAGCTTGTTAACTGCGACTGCTTAGTTGCACTACGGTAACTATGACTTGATGACCGCTCAAGTGCGGATAGTGTACTTTTATCAAAAGTTTTATATAATTGTCAATTTGCACTTCAAATTTCACGAGTTTTTAAAAGAAGTCTTATTTACGAATTATTATTTTTATTATTATTATTATTATTATTATTATTATTATTATTATTATTATTATTATTATTATTATTATTATTATTATTATTATTATTATTATTATTATTATTATTATTATTATTATTATTATTATTATTATTATTATTATTATTATTATTATTATTATTATTATTATTATTATTATTATTATTATTATTATTATTATTATTATTATTATTATTATTATTATTATTATTATTATTATTATTATTATTATTATTATTATTATTATTATTATTATTATTATTATTATTATTATTATTATTATTATTATTATTATTATTATTATTATTATTATTATTATTATTATTATTATTATTATTATTATTATTATTATTATTATTATTATTATTATTATTATTATTATTATTATTATTATTATTATTATTATTATTATTATTATTATTATTATTATTATTATTATTATTATTATTATTATTATTATTATTATTATTATTATTATTATTATTATTATTATTATTATTATTATTATTATTATTATTATTATTATTATTATTATTATTATTATTATTATTATTATTATTATTATTATTATTATTATTATTATTATTATTATTATTATTATTATTATTATTATTATTATTATTATTATTATTATTATTATTATTATTATTATTATTATTATTATTATTATTATTATTATTATTATTATTATTATTATTATTATTATTATTATTATTATTATTATTATTATTATTATTATTATTATTATTATTATTATTATTATTATTATTATTATTATTATTATTATTATTATTATTATTATTATTATTATTATTATTATTATTATTATTATTATTATTATTATTATTATTATTATTATTATTATTATTATTATTATTATTATTATTATTATTATTATTATTATTATTATTATTATTATTATTATTATTATTATTATTATTATTATTATTATTATTATTATTATTATTATTATTATTATTATTATTATTATTATTATTATTATTATTATTATTATTATTATTATTATTATTATTATTATTATTATTATTATTATTATTATTATTATTATTATTATTATTATTATTATTATTATTATTATTATTATTATTATTATTATTATTATTATTATTATTATTATTATTATTATTATTATTATTATTATTATTATTATTATTATTATTATTATTATTATTATTATTATTATTATTATTATTATTATTATTATTATTATTATTATTATTATTATTATTATTATTATTATTATTATTATTATTATTATTATTATTATTATTATTATTATTATTATTATTATTATTATTATTATTATTATTATTATTATTATTATTATTATTATTATTATTATTATTATTATTATTATTATTATTATTATTATTATTATTATTATTATTATTATTATTATTATTATTATTATTATTATTATTATTATTATTATTATTATTATTATTATTATTATTATTATTATTATTATTATTATTATTATTATTATTATTATTATTATTATTATTATTATTATTATTATTATTATTATTATTATTATTATTATTATTATTATTATTATTATTATTATTATTATTATTATTATTATTATTATTATTATTATTATTATTATTATTATTATTATTATTATTATTATTATTATTATTATTATTATTATTATTATTATTATTATTATTATTATTATTATTATTATTATTATTATTATTATTATTATTATTATTATTATTATTATTATTATTATTATTATTATTATTATTATTATTATTATTATTATTATTATTATTATTATTATTATTATTATTATTATTATTATTATTATTATTATTATTATTATTATTATTATTATTATTATTATTATTATTATTATTATTATTATTATTATTATTATTATTATTATTATTATTATTATTATTATTATTATTATTATTATTATTATTATTATTATTATTATTATTATTATTATTATTATTATTATTATTATTATTATTATTATTATTATTATTATTATTATTATTATTATTATTATTATTATTATTATTATTATTATTATTATTATTATTATTATTATTATTATTATTATTATTATTATTATTATTATTATTATTATTATTATTATTATTATTATTATTATTATTATTATTATTATTATTATTATTATTATTATTATTATTATTATTATTATTATTATTATTATTATTATTATTATTATTATTATTATTATTATTATTATTATTATTATTATTATTATTATTATTATTATTATTATTATTATTATTATTATTATTATTATTATTATTATTATTATTATTATTATTATTATTATTATTATTATTATTATTATTATTATTATTATTATTATTATTATTATTATTATTATTATTATTATTATTATTATTATTATTATTATTATTATTATTATTATTATTATTATTATTATTATTATTATTATTATTATTATTATTATTATTATTATTATTATTATTATTATTATTATTATTATTATTATTATTATTATTATTATTATTATTATTATTATTATTATTATTATTATTATTATTATTATTATTATTATTATTATTATTATTATTATTATTATTATTATTATTATTATTATTATTATTATTATTATTATTATTATTATTATTATTATTATTATTATTATTATTATTATTATTATTATTATTATTATTATTATTATTATTATTATTATTATTATTATTATTATTATTATTATTATTATTATTATTATTATTATTATTATTATTATTATTATTATTATTATTATTATTATTATTATTATTATTATTATTATTATTATTATTATTATTATTATTATTATTATTATTATTATTATTATTATTATTATTATTATTATTATTATTATTATTATTATTATTATTATTATTATTATTATTATTATTATTATTATTATTATTATTATTATTATTATTATTATTATTATTATTATTATTATTATTATTATTATTATTATTATTATTATTATTATTATTATTATTATTATTATTATTATTATTATTATTATTATTATTATTATTATTATTATTATTATTATTATTATTATTATTATTATTATTATTATTATTATTATTATTATTATTATTATTATTATTATTATTATTATTATTATTATTATTATTATTATTATTATTATTATTATTATTATTATTATTATTATTATTATTATTATTATTATTATTATTATTATTATTATTATTATTATTATTATTATTATTATTATTATTATTATTATTATTATTATTATTATTATTATTATTATTATTATTATTATTATTATTATTATTATTATTATTATTATTATTATTATTATTATTATTATTATTATTATTATTATTATTATTATTATTATTATTATTATTATTATTATTATTATTATTATTATTATTATTATTATTATTATTATTATTATTATTATTATTATTATTATTATTATTATTATTATTATTATTATTATTATTATTATTATTATTATTATTATTATTATTATTATTATTATTATTATTATTATTATTATTATTATTATTATTATTATTATTATTATTATTATTATTATTATTATTATTATTATTATTATTATTATTATTATTATTATTATTATTATTATTATTATTATTATTATTATTATTATTATTATTATTATTATTATTATTATTATTATTATTATTATTATTATTATTATTATTATTATTATTATTATTATTATTATTATTATTATTATTATTATTATTATTATTATTATTATTATTATTATTATTATTATTATTATTATTATTATTATTATTATTATTATTATTATTATTATTATTATTATTATTATTATTATTATTATTATTATTATTATTATTATTATTATTATTATTATTATTATTATTATTATTATTATTATTATTATTATTATTATTATTATTATTATTATTATTATTATTATTATTATTATTATTATTATTATTATTATTATTATTATTATTATTATTATTATTATTATTATTATTATTATTATTATTATTATTATTATTATTATTATTATTATTATTATTATTATTATTATTATTATTATTATTATTATTATTATTATTATTATTATTATTATTATTATTATTATTATTATTATTATTATTATTATTATTATTATTATTATTATTATTATTATTATTATTATTATTATTATTATTATTATTATTATTATTATTATTATTATTATTATTATTATTATTATTATTATTATTATTATTATTATTATTATTATTATTATTATTATTATTATTATTATTATTATTATTATTATTATTATTATTATTATTATTATTATTATTATTATTATTATTATTATTATTATTATTATTATTATTATTATTATTATTATTATTATTATTATTATTATTATTATTATTATTATTATTATTATTATTATTATTATTATTATTATTATTATTATTATTATTATTATTATTATTATTATTATTATTATTATTATTATTATTATTATTATTATTATTATTATTATTATTATTATTATTATTATTATTATTATTATTATTATTATTATTATTATTATTATTATTATTATTATTATTATTATTATTATTATTATTATTATTATTATTATTATTATTATTATTATTATTATTATTATTATTATTATTATTATTATTATTATTATTATTATTATTATTATTATTATTATTATTATTATTATTATTATTATTATTATTATTATTATTATTATTATTATTATTATTATTATTATTATTATTATTATTATTATTATTATTATTATTATTATTATTATTATTATTATTATTATTATTATTATTATTATTATTATTATTATTATTATTATTATTATTATTATTATTATTATTATTATTATTATTATTATTATTATTATTATTATTATTATTATTATTATTATTATTATTATTATTATTATTATTATTATTATTATTATTATTATTATTATTATTATTATTATTATTATTATTATTATTATTATTATTATTATTATTATTATTATTATTATTATTATTATTATTATTATTATTATTATTATTATTATTATTATTATTATTATTATTATTATTATTATTATTATTATTATTATTATTATTATTATTATTATTATTATTATTATTATTATTATTATTATTATTATTATTATTATTATTATTATTATTATTATTATTATTATTATTATTATTATTATTATTATTATTATTATTATTATTATTATTATTATTATTATTATTATTATTATTATTATTATTATTATTATTATTATTATTATTATTATTATTATTATTATTATTATTATTATTATTATTATTATTATTATTATTATTATTATTATTATTATTATTATTATTATTATTATTATTATTATTATTATTATTATTATTATTATTATTATTATTATTATTATTATTATTATTATTATTATTATTATTATTATTATTATTAAAAAACGATTTAATTTGTATTCGCGAAAGTCGAATATCAGACGGGGACGTTTTAGATTCGTTTAAATCTGAGGTATTCAAGGGAGGACGTCCTTCCTCAAATTTTTCGGGCTCATCATTTATAAGTCCACTAAATTTAAAATAAATTTGTTTAATTTTGGAAAATGTTTCATCATTGAAATATGTATCCTTAGGCTCATCGGCATCAGCCTTGAGTATAAAACTATGTTGAGATTTCGCTCGTTTGTATAAAGCTTCCAAATTGTCTAAGCATGCTTTCAGAAAAAAATTTTGACTTTCGCGAAGCAGTTGAATTTTGGTATTCTGCAAAATCCGTTTGCATTTCTTTAAGAAGTGTATCTTGTATTTCAATTGATTTCACTAGTTTAGATATTTTGCATATTTCTTATGCTTCCTAACAAGCACTTGTATTGAATTTAATGAAATAGGTGTACAATTTTTTTTTTTGAATATAAAACTAATTGCCTTAAAATGTTCTAAAATATTTTATTTATTTTTAGTTTTAAAATTAAAAGTGGAAAAAATTATCGAAATCCCTACCTTTAGCTAAACGTGGTGAGTTAGCATTCCTTTGGTGAGGAAGGCGATGGATATCGGTATCTCCGTTGTGATTCATTGCTACCACTTGAGCTCCGTTGCAACCCATTGAAACGGGATTTCATCCCCAAGATTTACGGCTATGTGCAGCTTATACTCCGTTGGGTCCGGTCCAGTTGGTGATCGTTGTTGCGGATGGAATCTGCTTGATGATACCACTTGATGTTCGTAGCGTACGGAAAAATGTTTTATGAGCTTGTTAACTGCGACTGCTTAGTTGCACTACGGTAACTATGACTTGATGACCGCTCAAGTGCGGATAGTGTACTTTTATCAAAAGTTTTATATAATTGTCAATTTGCACTTCAAATTTCACGAGTTTTTAAAAGAAGTCTTATTTACGAATTATTATTTTTATTATTATTATTATTATTATTATTATTATTATTATTATTATTATTATTATTATTATTATTATTATTATTATTATTATTATTATTATTATTATTATTCATTATTATTATTATTATTATTATTATTATTATTATTATTATTATTATTATTATTATTATTATTATTATTATTATTATTATTATTATTATTATTATTATTATTATTATTATTATTATTATTATTATTATTATTATTATTATTATTATTATTATTATTATTATTATTATTATTATTATTATTATTATTATTATTATTATTATTATTATTATTATTATTATTATTATTATTATTATTATTATTATTATTATTATTATTATTATTATTATTATTATTATTATTATTATTATTATTATTATTATTATTATTATTATTATTATTATTATTATTATTATTATTATTATTATTATTATTATTATTATTATTATTATTATTATTATTATTATTATTATTATTATTATTATTATTATTATTATTATTATTATTATTATTATTATTATTATTATTATTATTATTATTATTATTATTATTATTATTATTATTATTATTATTATTATTATTATTATTATTATTATTATTATTATTATTATTATTATTATTATTATTATTATTATTATTATTATTATTATTATTATTATTATTATTATTATTATTATTATTATTATTATTATTATTATTATTATTATTATTATTATTATTATTATTATTATTATTATTATTATTATTATTATTATTATTATTATTATTATTATTATTATTATTATTATTATTATTATTATTATTATTATTATTATTATTATTATTATTATTATTATTATTATTATTATTATTATTATTATTATTATTATTATTATTATTATTATTATTATTATTATTATTATTATTATTATTATTATTATTATTATTATTATTATTATTATTATTATTATTATTATTATTATTATTATTATTATTATTATTATTATTATTATTATTATTATTATTATTATTATTATTATTATTATTATTATTATTATTATTATTATTATTATTATTATTATTATTATTATTATTATTATTATTATTATTATTATTATTATTATTATTATTATTATTATTATTATTATTATTATTATTATTATTATTATTATTATTATTATTATTATTATTATTATTATTATTATTATTATTATTATTATTATTATTATTATTATTATTATTATTATTATTATTATTATTATTATTATTATTATTATTATTATTATTATTATTATTATTATTATTATTATTATTATTATTATTATTATTATTATTATTATTATTATTATTATTATTATTATTATTATTATTATTATTATTATTATTATTATTATTATTATTATTATTATTATTATTATTATTATTATTATTATTATTATTATTATTATTATTATTATTATTATTATTATTATTATTATTATTATTATTATTATTATTATTATTATTATTATTATTATTATTATTATTATTATTATTATTATTATTATTATTATTATTATTATTATTATTATTATTATTATTATTATTATTATTATTATTATTATTATTATTATTATTATTATTATTATTATTATTATTATTATTATTATTATTATTATTATTATTATTATTATTATTATTATTATTATTATTATTATTATTATTATTATTATTATTATTATTATTATTATTATTATTATTATTATTATTATTATTATTATTATTATTATTATTATTATTATTATTATTATTATTATTATTATTATTATTATTATTATTATTATTATTATTATTATTATTATTATTATTATTATTATTATTATTATTATTATTATTATTATTATTATTATTATTATTATTATTATTATTATTATTATTATTATTATTATTATTATTATTATTATTATTATTATTATTATTATTATTATTATTATTATTATTATTATTATTATTATTATTATTATTATTATTATTATTATTATTATTATTATTATTATTATTATTATTATTATTATTATTATTATTATTATTATTATTATTATTATTATTATTATTATTATTATTATTATTATTATTATTATTATTATTATTATTATTATTATTATTATTATTATTATTATTATTATTATTATTATTATTATTATTATTATTATTATTATTATTATTATTATTATTATTATTATTATTATTATTATTATTATTATTATTATTATTATTATTATTATTATTATTATTATTATTATTATTATTATTATTATTATTATTATTATTATTATTATTATTATTATTATTATTATTATTATTATTATTATTATTATTATTATTATTATTATTATTATTATTATTATTATTATTATTATTATTATTATTATTATTATTATTATTATTATTATTATTATTATTATTATTATTATTATTATTATTATTATTATTATTATTATTATTATTATTATTATTATTATTATTATTATTATTATTATTATTATTATTATTATTATTATTATTATTATTATTATTATTATTATTATTATTATTATTATTATTATTATTATTATTATTATTATTATTATTATTATTATTATTATTATTATTATTATTATTATTATTATTATTATTATTATTATTATTATTATTATTATTATTATTATTATTATTATTATTATTATTATTATTATTATTATTATTATTATTATTATTATTATTATTATTATTATTATTATTATTATTATTATTATTATTATTATTATTATTATTATTATTATTATTATTATTATTATTATTATTATTATTATTATTATTATTATTATTATTATTATTATTATTATTATTATTATTATTATTATTATTATTATTATTATTATTATTATTATTATTATTATTATTATTATTATTATTATTATTATTATTATTATTATTATTATTATTATTATTATTATTATTATTATTATTATTATTATTATTATTATTATTATTATTATTATTATTATTATTATTATTATTATTATTATTATTATTATTATTATTATTATTATTATTATTATTATTATTATTATTATTATTATTATTATTATTATTATTATTATTATTATTATTATTATTATTATTATTATTATTATTATTATTATTATTATTATTATTATTATTATTATTATTATTATTATTATTATTATTATTATTATTATTATTATTATTATTATTATTATTATTATTATTATTATTATTATTATTATTATTATTATTATTATTATTATTATTATTATTATTATTATTATTATTATTATTATTATTATTATTATTATTATTATTATTATTATTATTATTATTATTATTATTATTATTATTATTATTATTATTATTATTATTATTATTATTATTATTATTATTATTATTATTATTATTATTATTATTATTATTATTATTATTATTATTATTATTATTATTATTATTATTATTATTATTATTATTATTATTATTATTATTATTATTATTATTATTATTATTATTATTATTATTATTATTATTATTATTATTATTATTATTATTATTATTATTATTATTATTATTATTATTATTATTATTATTATTATTATTATTATTATTATTATTATTATTATTATTATTATTATTATTATTATTATTATTATTATTATTATTATTATTATTATTATTATTATTATTATTATTATTATTATTATTATTATTATTATTATTATTATTATTATTATTATTATTATTATTATTATTATTATTATTATTATTATTATTATTATTATTATTATTATTATTATTATTATTATTATTATTATTATTATTATTATTATTATTATTATTATTATTATTATTATTATTATTATTATTATTATTATTATTATTATTATTATTATTATTATTATTATTATTATTATTATTATTATTATTATTATTATTATTATTATTATTATTATTATTATTATTATTATTATTATTATTATTATTATTATTATTATTATTATTATTATTATTATTATTATTATTATTATTATTATTATTATTATTATTATTATTATTATTATTATTATTATTATTATTATTATTATTATTATTATTATTATTATTATTATTATTATTATTATTATTATTATTATTATTATTATTATTATTATTATTATTATTATTATTATTATTATTATTATTATTATTATTATTATTATTATTATTATTATTATTATTATTATTATTATTATTATTATTATTATTATTATTATTATTATTATTATTATTATTATTATTATTATTATTATTATTATTATTATTATTATTATTATTATTATTATTATTATTATTATTATTATTATTATTATTATTATTATTATTATTATTATTATTATTATTATTATTATTATTATTATTATTATTATTATTATTATTATTATTATTATTATTATTATTATTATTATTATTATTATTATTATTATTATTATTATTATTATTATTATTATTATTATTATTATTATTATTATTATTATTATTATTATTATTATTATTATTATTATTATTATTATTATTATTATTATTATTATTATTATTATTATTATTATTATTATTATTATTATTATTATTATTATTATTATTATTATTATTATTATTATTATTATTATTATTATTATTATTATTATTATTATTATTATTATTATTATTATTATTATTATTATTATTATTATTATTATTATTATTATTATTATTATTATTATTATTATTATTATTATTATTATTATTATTATTATTATTATTATTATTATTATTATTATTATTATTATTATTATTATTATTATTATTATTATTATTATTATTATTATTATTATTATTATTATTATTATTATTATTATTATTATTATTATTATTATTATTATTATTATTATTATTATTATTATTATTATTATTATTATTATTATTATTATTATTATTATTATTATTATTATTATTATTATTATTATTATTATTATTATTATTATTATTATTATTATTATTATTATTATTATTAT
Organism: Pocota personata; assembly: GCA_963082735.1. Classification (NCBI taxonomy): domain Eukaryota; kingdom Metazoa; phylum Arthropoda; class Insecta; order Diptera; family Syrphidae; genus Pocota; species Pocota personata. The sequence continues at coordinate 107,164,043 of OY720429.1, forward strand.
TATTATTATTATTATTATTATTATTATTATTATTATTATTATTATTATTATTATTATTATTATTATTATTATTATTATTATTATTATTATTATTATTATTATTATTATTATTATTATTATTATTATTATTATTATTATTATTATTATTATTATTATTATTATTATTATTATTATTATTATTATTATTATTATTATTATTATTATTATTATTATTATTATTATTATTATTATTATTATTATTATTATTATTATTATTATTATTATTATTATTATTATTATTATTATTATTATTATTATTATTATTATTATTATTATTATTATTATTATTATTATTATTATTATTATTATTATTATTATTATTATTATTATTATTATTATTATTATTATTATTATTATTATTATTATTATTATTATTATTATTATTATTATTATTATTATTATTATTATTATTATTATTATTATTATTATTATTATTATTATTATTATTATTATTATTATTATTATTATTATTATTATTATTATTATTATTATTATTATTATTATTATTATTATTATTATTATTATTATTATTATTATTATTATTATTATTATTATTATTATTATTATTATTATTATTATTATTATTATTATTATTATTATTATTATTATTATTATTATTATTATTATTATTATTATTATTATTATTATTATTATTATTATTATTATTATTATTATTATTATTATTATTATTATTATTATTATTATTATTATTATTATTATTATTATTATTATTATTATTATTATTATTATTATTATTATTATTATTATTATTATTATTATTATTATTATTATTATTATTATTATTATTATTATTATTATTATTATTATTATTATTATTATTATTATTATTATTATTATTATTATTATTATTATTATTTATTATTATTATTATTTTATTATTATTATTATTATATTATTATTATTATTATTATTATTATTATTATTATTATTATTATTATTATTATTATTTATTTTATTATTATTATTATTATTATTATTATTATTATTATTATTATTATTATTATTATTATTATTATTATTATTATTATTATTATTATTAATTATTATTATTATTATTATTATTATTATTATTATTATATTATTATTATTATTATTATTATATTATTATTATTATTATTATTATTAATTATTATTATTATTATTATTATTATTATTATTATTATTATTATTATTATTATTATTAT